>CAMZMU010000090.1:9253877-9410035 GCA_947311845.1 Poa pratensis
CCGGAGAAGTTCTCGAACAAAAAGACCAGGGATGACAATCCAAGCGCGAGACCTCTAATCGATGCACTCGCGAACAGCTTTGCGGTCCCGAGCTGCCCGTAAAGGACGAGCTTGAGGATAGAAAGTTTGCGAGTGCAATTTGTGTATAGGGGGCAGCCACCGAGGTGTAATTTTGACTCTTTGTATATTGTAGTTTGTATACTTGAATTTTTTTGTCGAGCCCCCGAGTCTCGAGCGGGGTTTGTGAAATATGGGTTGTTGTGAACCAATGACTGTGCAGCCCCCGAGTATCGAGTGCGGCTGCAGAGTTTTTGTGTGTCTTTGTTGTCCTTGTTACGGCAGCCCCCGAGCATTCGGGTGCGGCTAAGGCATTGTGTTTCTGCAGTGAGCGAGAGCTCATTTGATGATAACACAGCCCCCGAGGGTTTCGGGTGTGGTTAAGGTATGAATTATGCGAGTAGTCACACAAAGAAGTCGAAGGAACATTGATTTTATTACTCTTTTGAATGTTAGGCTGCAGGCCGCCTCATTAAAAACCTTCCAGTCCCCTTAGGTACCCTGGTAAGGAAAAGAGCGCGTCTGAAACCTGCAGCCATCCGACATATAGCCTATTACATTGTGGCACTTATGCGTAGAAACGGGATGCGCACGTTCCAAGGATTATGAGAGAGTTCGCCTGTCTTCGCGTGCTTCAGTCGATATGCGCCTCCCAAGGACCTCCGTGATGATGAAGGGACCCTCCCATGGGGAAGCGAGCTTGTGCACCTTCTTTTGCTTCAGTCGAAGAACCAGGTCGCCAACGACGAAGGACCTGGTTCGCAGTCGACGGCTATGGTAGTTGCGGAGATCTGCTGGTAAACAGCTGTGCGGGCCAAGGCCGTGTCTCGCGCTTCATCGAGTAGTCGACTGCGTCTTCGAGTGCTTCTTTTGCGTCGTCTTCATTGTATGCTTCAACTCGTGGTGCGATTGAACCTTACGTCTGATGGCAGAATTGCCTCTGCACCGTAGACCATGAAGAATGGGTGTGAATGCGTAGCGTAGAAGTGTGGGAGTTGTGCGTAGGCTCCATAGCACAGATGGTAGTTCTTCGACCCAAGCACCGCCCTCTTTTGAGTGGCACCAGGAGGCGCTTCTTGATCCACTCGTCACAAGTCCATTGGCCTTTTCGACTTGGCCATTGGATTGTGGATGTGCCACGGATGCGTAGTTGAGCGTAATGTCCTGCTCTTTGCAAAGGTTTTGAACTCCTCAGCGTGAAGTTTGTGCCGTTATCAGTGATGAACTGTTTGGGACACCGAAGCGTAGATGATGCTCTTTATGAAGTTGACTGCGTAGTAGCAGTCGAATTTTGTGATGGGGACCGCCTCGATCCACTTTGTGAACTTGTCGACTGCCCCAGTAGGTGAGTATGCCCGCCATGCGATGTTTTGAGTGGCCCAACCATATCGAGCCCCCATTGGGCGAAAGGCCAGGCCAGCGGTATGGTCTTCAACGCCGATGCGGGTGCGTGCGGCCTTGTTGCGAATTTCTGGCAGCGACACCTTTTGACTATGTCCTCCGCGTCTTTGAGTGCTGTAGGCCAGTAAAACCCTGCGCGAAAGGCTTTGGCTACGAGTGATCGACTGCTGGCGTGATGCCCACAGGTACCTGCATGAATGTCTCGAAGTATGGCTTGGCCATCTTCGAATGCGATGCATCTTTGGAACATACCTGATATGTTGCGCTTGTATAACTCGCCGTTGATAACGGTGTATGCTTTTGATCTTCGAGTCACGCGTCGGGACTCGGTTATGTCATCTGGTAGCTCGCTACGGAGTATGTAAGCCAGAAAAGGTTGAGTCCAGGTTGGCTCAATGAGAAATACCTCGACAGGGGGGTCCTCTGTGCTAGGCATTTTGCTTTTGGGTGGCGTAGTCGACGGAGGAGGCTCTCGTTTCTCCTTGATAGATCTGTGTTCGATACGCTCGAGGAAGACACCAGGTGGAATTTGTGCGCCAGTTGAGCCAAGATTGGCTAGCATGTCTGCTTCTTCGCTTTCCCTTCCTATGTGCCTCAACTCGCAGCCCTCGAAGCTGCCCTCTAGTGTGTTGTACATCGCGATAAGCGATCATGTTGTCCGCGATTGCGTCGCAGGCCTTCATTGTTTGCTGCACCACGAGTTGGAGTCGCCGTAGATCATCAATCGAGTGCACCCAAGTGCTTTTGCCATCCGCATGCCATGGATCAGAGCCTCGTATTCAGCCTCGTTATTGGAGGGTTTGAATCCCATCTGCAAAACATAACGTAGCTTGTCCCCTTTTGGTGATATGAGGATGACGCCTGCGCCTGCGCCTTCGTGTTTCTTGGACCCATCGAAGTACATGGTCCAGGAATTGGACACGTCTGGTGCTCCAGGTAATTGGGCTCTATCCACTCGGTTGTGAAGTCGGGTAGGACTTGTGCTTTGATAGCCTTCGGGTGCTCGTACTTGATGTCTCTTGGAGCCAGCTCGATGAGCCATTTTGCACTCGACCCGTTGCATTGGGGTTTGTGAGGATATCACCGATTGCTGAGTTACTTACCACGGTGATCGGTGCTCGGTGAAGTAGTGTGTCAACTTCCTTGAGGACATGAATACAGCGTATGCCAGCTTTTGATAGTGCGGGTACCGCTGTTTTGATATGGAGAGAACCTCGCTCAGGTAGTAGACTGGACGTTGTATGCTTTGGATGTGCCCCTCCTCCATGCGTTCGACTACCAGTACGGTGCTCACCACCCTGTTTGTAGCCGAGACATACAGGTAGAGTGGTTCCCGTTCCTTAGGTGCGACGAGGATGGAGGGCTTGTGAGGATCCGCTTGAGATCTGTGAAGGCTGCTTCAGCTTCTGGCGTCCACTCGAACTTGTCCGCCTTCTTCATCAGTCGATAGAATGGTAGAGCCTTTTCACCCAGTTTGCTGATGAATCGACTGAGCGCTGCTACTCGTCCTGCTAGTTTCTGCACATCATGAAGCTTTGAAGGCCTTTGCATTGTGAGGATGGCCTGTATTTTCTCGGGTCTGCTTCGATTCCACGGCAGAGACTAGGTACCCTAGAGCTGCCCGGCTGGAACGCCGAACGTACACTTCTTAGGATTGAGCTTGATATGGAAGCGTTTGAGGTTTGCGAACGTCTCCCTCAAATCGTCGAGTAGTGTGCGTTCTTCCCTTGTGGTAATGACAATGTCATCACGTAGACCTGGACGTTGCGTCCAATTTGCTTTTTGAGGCAGTCCTGCATCATGCGCTGGTATGTTGCACCCGCGTTTTTGAGCCCAAAGGGCATAGTTGTGTAGCAGTAGACCCCGAGTGGGGTTATGAACGCCGTTTTTTCTTCGTCTTCTTGCTTCATCCTTATCTGGTGATAACCTGAGTAAGCATCCAGAAAGGAGAGTCGTGCGCATCCGGCGGTGGAGTCGACGATCTGGTCGATTCGGGGTAGCGGGAAGTGATCCTTTGGACAGCACTTGTTCAGCGCTGTGAATCCACGCACATCCGAAGGATGTCTGTATGCTTCTTCTCTACGAGTAGGGTTGGCCACCCATTGTGATTTCTTGATTTCCCTAATGAATCCTGCTGCGAGTAACCGGTCGACTTCAGATTCGACTGCGGTTCGCTTTGGGCCGGAGATTCGACGCATCGTTTGCTTGACTGGCTTTGCATCTGGAAACAATTGGAGAGAGTGCTCGGCGAATTCCCTGGGAATACCTGGCATGTCGGCTGGACACCACGCAAATATTTCCCAGTTCTCACGGAGGAATTCGACGAGCGCGCCTTCCTATGCGATAGGCAGGCTCGAAGATATGTTGACTGTCTTGGACGGATCGGTCGGGTGCACCTGATGCGACCTTGTGTCATTTGTAGCATTGAAGGATCTGTCGACTGCCAACTTCTTATGCTCGGAAGGAGTGTGCGGTCGTTGGTAATCGCCAAGTCGGCGAGTGATTCTTCCACCCCGAACATCTCGGAGATTTTGCTGAACTCGCGGTCGCAAGCATCGGACCTTTGAAAGTTTCCACGGACAGTGATGACTCCCTTTGGTCCTGGCATCTTCAGCGTGAGGTACGCATAGTGTGGCACCGCCATGAATCGAGCAAACGTCGGGCGACCAAGAATAGCATGGTATTGTGATTTCCAGTCGACGACCTCGAACTCAATCGACTCTGTCCTGAAGTGGCTTGTCCCCGAACGTAACGTCGAGTTGTATGGTGCCTTCTGGGCTAATTGCTTTGCCAGGAACGATACCGTGGAAGGTATTTGAAGATTTTGGGAGGTTTTCGACTGACCTGTTCATTTTGCGGAGCGTGTCCGCGAAGATGATGTTTATGCCGCTGCCTCCATCCATGAAGACCTTGGTCATGGCGTAGCCTCCTATTTGCGCGTCGAGTACCAGAGCCGCGTGCCCTGGTCGAACTACAGCTGGGGGATGATCCTCTCGACTGAAGCTTATGATGGTTTCCGATCCCTTCAGAAATTGGCACGGCAGGAGGTGCCATGACAGCCATGTTCACCTGTCGAGTGATTAGCTTTTGCTGCCTGTTGGAGGGGCGACCCTTTTGTATCATGTACATCTGCCCGTGGGGCTGTGGATATTGATCATCTTCCGCCCGTAGTAGGTTGTATGGCACCTGCGAGGTTTGCGCCTGGAGCAGGCTGTGGTGGTGGTTGCGGTGGCGGCTGTGGCGCCATGAGAGCGGGCACAGCGTTCGGCTGTGGTACGGGTGCAGGCATGGGCTGAGCAGGTGCTGGGCCATTCCTTTGAGTCGTATCATAGTCAGTCGCCATTTGGTCGAATTCCCTGCAGTTCCTTAGGGTGTGATTGGAGCGTAGTTTTCCGTCGTCCCCCTTGAAGAGGTGGAATCTGCACCAGTCGTCCATCTTTTCCTCGAATGACCGCTCGGGTTTTGCGTCGCTGCGTTTGCGCCATTCTTGCCTTTTGTAGCTCGCTCCGCTGCTCGCGATCTCGACTGTCCGTCGATCATCCGAGCGTCGATTGCTTCTATCTTGGTCCTCCGGTTGTGTGTATCCAGCCGCCATGAACTCGGGTCTGTTATCGTCGTAAGGACGTTGGACGTTTGCGCCTGCGATCTTCTCTGTATGAATCTCTGCGGCCTCGACTGCCGCTTTCGTAGTTGTCGCGTGTGTGGGGAAGCACGGGATCTGCGTACAGAATCCTCTCCATCTGCCCACTCAGTCGCAACTTTGATGAGGTCAGCCAGGGAGGTTGGCTTTTCACGACCAAGTGCCTCTTTGAAGTCCTTCCTGGCGAGACCTTGTATGAAGGCATCCATGGCCCTGTCTTCTGACACTTTGCCAACCGAATTGCGTATTTCGGTCCACCGCCGTATGTATGATCTCAACGACTCGTCTGATCGTTGAGTGCATGTCCTTAATTCTCGAATGTCTTCGGGCGCTCACACAGAGGCTCGAAGTTTTTGATGAAGTCTCTGCGGAAATCGTCCCACGAGTCGTATGATGATGGAGGGAGTGATTTGAGCCAGTCGCGGGCAGTTCCTTCGAGCATAAGTCGTATGTACTGCATCGCCGTGGTGTTCGTGCCACGCTGGCATGCCACGGCGAGTCTGTAATCTTCTAGCCACCCAGAAGGTTCTTGGCGACCGTTGTACTTGGGTTGTTCGCCTGTCAACTTGAACCGTTTGGGCATCCGCGTCTCACGGATGCGTCGAGTGAAGCACAATGCTCCGCATGGCTCTGGTTCGCGATCAGAGTATGAATCGCTGCTATAGGATCTTCGAGATCTGCTCTGCTGGACCTGTGCCGGCGCGTGCTTCTCCTTCCTTCATCCGAGTGGTGGCTGCGACCACTGCGATGATGTGCTGCGTGTCGTGAGTCGACTATGTCGCGATCGCGATCCTTGCTGGAGTTTTGTCTTCTGGCTGTATAGCCTGTGCCGCTAGAGCTAGCGATTTGAGTTGTTGGCGATGCAGGGCTGCGTTAGGGTCATTCGCCGGAGGTTGCATTGCCTTGAGGTAAGCACCTACGGAGAATAATGCACCCGCAGCAGTTTTGGGCACTGGGATTCCGTTAGCGTCCTCTGTCATGAACGACAGGTTACGGGTGATTGCTACCCTTTCATGTTCTGGAAGGCTTGCCAACCGCGACCTAGGTCGGGGTTGGTTGCTGTGTGGACCCGAGGGATTGCTCCCTTCTTCGGGCACTCGAGAGGCTGGCTTGCCTTTTGCGCTCCTCGAGCGTCGCTCGGTAGTTTTGCAGTCGAATTGACTCCTGCCAGTTGAAGTACTGGAAGGTCAACATCTCCTCTGGGGTGGATTTGGTGGCATCATTGTGCACTCCTTTATGACTTTATCTGCTTTTGCTGCCATCTCCTCCGTGATTGTCAAGGTTGTGACCCCATCCGGCATGGTTACCGTGCATGGGAATTGTGCAGGCCTGCGAGCGGCTGCGTCTGCGGATGATTCTGCGGTGAAGGCCACGTAGACCTGATGGGGCGTGACCCGAGGACAGGTGTATGTGCTGTCGATTCCAGTCATGGACTCGACGTCGCCGTCGAGGCTCATGTCAGAGCCAGTGTGTTCATCGAGTAGATCTTCGAGGCGAATCTCGTTGTCGTGTGCTCATCCTATGCTCATCTCGGTGTTGGCGAAGCCATTATGGATTTCTGAGTCGAGGTTGGTGTTGGTGAAGATCTCCGAGTCGACGTTGTTGTCGTTATGAATCGCGGGCTCGTAGAAGTCATCGAGGGAGATCCCGCAGTCGAAACTCTCGTCGAGTGGTAGGTTGAAGTCGATGTTGCTTGTGGTATGCTGATTCTGCTCCTCGCCTTGGAGTTCCGTCATCATGAACCTGTCGAGCTCGCCGGTCGACATGGTTGTTGCGGGCGAGCAGGCTTCAGGAATCGACGATGGGGCGAGCGCAGTCGACGGAGCCTCGAGTGCACCCCACCAGTTGTTGCGGATCTGTCGAGTCCTGCGTGCCAAGATTGTTTACGAAAAAATTGAATGCTCCAACAGTTAACTCAAACCTGATTCAAGGCCGGAAAACGCCTCCTGAAGCTCCGGCGAGTGCGGATTGAAATTCATTGGAAGAGCAGATGCGCTTTTTGCAGGTGAAGCGGGCAGGCTGCCGCTTTTCGAGTGGATCGGCGAGTCGCCGTGTGTCGCCTGGATCGGCGAGTTGCTGTTTGCTGACATGGCCGGCGAGTTGCCGTTTGCAGATGAGATCGGCGAGTTGCCGTTTGCTGGTGTGATCGGCGATTTGCCGTTTGCTGTTGGGACCGGCGAAACTTCGAGTCCAGCGCTATTCTTTCCCACAGACGGCGCCACTTGACGAGGGGTAGACTCATCAAGACCCATGGTTAAGGTCCCTAGGTTATGAATATGGGGGAGAGAACGTGGTAGAGCTGGAAGTATCGTCGGCTGACAAGCAGGGCAAAGATTTTACCCAGGTTCAGGGCCCTCGTGTGGAGGTAACACCCCTACGTCCTGCCTGTCTGTTATTGCTTTGTGAATATGATGGTTACAAGGATCCCGGCGAGATGTCGATCTCGCTAGGGTTTGTGGCTCTGGTGGTTCGTTGTCTGGTTCGATGGCCCTCCCAGTCCTTAAATAATAGGCTGGGTCTCGGGTGTTCGTAACCGACTCGATTTACAAGTAAGGAAACTCTAAACCGACTATTGCTTCGCCAAACTTGGAGGATACTCCATCTTCGTGGGCCTCCCTTCATGGGCTTCATGTAGGCTCTGATAGTTGGGCCTAGTCGATACGTGCACCAGGTACCCTCATGGTAGGGTACCCGATAGGCATACCCATGTCAGGAATAGTCCTTAAAAATTCCACTTGATGTGGCTGTAGATAAGAAAATAATGGCGGCTTCAACAGCCGATATCAGGAATGATCATCCCAATCATAAAAAAATCTGGTCATGCCAGATCAAACTCATATGGCCGAGTTATAGTTTCCTGAAATTCAAAGGGCAAAGCCCAGAGGAAGCAATGAAAATAACTTGATAATAATATGTTGCCTTGGCGGCTGATAATAATGATAGAATGTTAGTACTCCGCATGATAGCATGTGGTACTATGCATGATAGCAGATTGTAACCTGCACGATAGCATGTTGTAATCTGCATGATAACAAATGGTTGCATAATAGCAACTAGTTGCATGATAGCAACTGGTAAGATGCATGATAGCATATGGTACTTGACTCAGTATTTGCTAGATCTAATGTGTGTTCAGGGTCGAGAACGGCCATGATAGGCAGCCATGATAGGCATTCAGACTCGATTGACGCCACACGCGGGGTACTTTAGCCCTTCTGAATTATCTCTATTACCGTTAAGTAGGTCTTCGCGCGGCTCAGTATTTCCTAGGTAAAAACGCGTGTTCAGGGTCGAGAACATCCATGATAGGCAATCAAGCTCGATTGACGCCGCGCCCCAGTACTTTGGCCGCATAGTGCAAAGATATTTCTGACTTAAGGCGAGTATAACCAGGATAATTTGCCACAGAGAGCGATTCCACGAGAATAAGCCGAGCTTATAAAGCTACAAAGCCCCCATGAAACCCAGAGATTAGTGAGAATAAAAGCTCAGCGGCTCATAAATTGATATAATGATGAGTTGTATGCAACTCGTAAAATGATATGGGGGTAAATCACCAAGTGACTCACAAATGATATGACAATAAGTCGGTGATGATTCATAAAATGACATAATGTTAAGTCATAATATGATATAATGACAAGTCATGAAATATTAATGCATGAGCATGTAATGGCAATCTTTACATGTCAAGATGCCCGTTTGCAGGTGCAAATAAAATTCTTATCATGCGATAAATACAGTACAGCTATAAAGAGCTAGACTTTGATAAATGTAATGCGAGTTATAGTCTAACTTAATAAGTGCATTGCGGGTTGTAAGAAACCTAACTTTGAGAAGTGGATATAACTAAATCTCAAAAATAGATATAAATTAAAGTCTGTGATATGATATGATTTGAATCGCAAAGACATTAATAAGAGGCATAATAACCTAAATATGCAGCCCCGAGATAAACTCGAAGATGCCAATTAATCTTATAATAAAAGTCAAAGCTGTAAAATTTGGGCATGATAGCGACTTATCTTTGTTTTCGTTCTTCTGATGTTGATGACGCAGAATGATCCGCGGACCGTAGGGGTGATATCTTTGTCCAGGTCTTTCATGTTGCTGAACCGCAACGACGAGTTGCAACTTATATACACGCGCATGATGAGAGCCTTGCGATGTTGAGTTCGGTTTGCATCTTCTGCTCTCTCTTGCTCTTTTTCTTTCTTTTTCCATGTAAGGGACTTGTACATTATCTGTATGCCTGTGGCTGTGTTTTGATGGTGGCCGCGACGGAACAGAAGTCGCTTGTGGCGAGCAAGCGATGGACTACGACGATCTTTTGCGAGTCGCACTCCCGCTGATGACTTGAACTGACCGCATCCTCGCGCAGTTATATTTTTCTTCTTTTTGCTTACTTTTCTCGACAGCAATATCTTTAGTCGCAGGTACGTATCGGAACATGGCAGGTAGAATTCTTTCCTGGTAGCTGCTCATGCAGGCCTTCCCTCCCTTTTTTTTCTTGGTCCGTACGTGATTAGTACTAGCTGCCTATCGTGAAGCTATGCTGTGCAACGCAGTAGCGAGCTGGCCTCTTTAAACTTCCTCTCTCCTTTTTCCGGTTCGCACTTAGATCGGAACGTTGGATATTGGTGCTGGCTGCTGGCCACTTGATTTTCTTAAGCTGCTTTGTAATAATAAGTCACTGCGGCTGACTTTGATGAGCCGCACATAATCACAGCGTGAGTCGCGACCGTCGGCTTCCGGCTTGCTCTATGTCCAGCGAACCACTTAATTAATCTCTTTTCCTTTTTCTGGCCAAGGTGTACACGGCGATCCGTATCCTGAAGTTTGGAACAATCACGCCTTTCCATTTTCTTGGTCGTATAGATGTATTCCCTGGACGAGTTGGAGTAGCACTTTTGAGCACCCCTGGAATTTGTTTCGGCTTCCTTTGCCTTTTTTCTCTTGGAAACTTGTACACATGTGTCCACTGGGTATTGATCACCGATGACTTAATCTGATTCTGGGAAAGTACGAGCGTAGTACTTGGACTTCTGATTGTGTTTGATTCGGACAAGGATCGCACCGCGCCGATTGGATATTTGCCATGTTTTATTTCGTGAACTCGCGTAGTCACAAAGTTTGCTCCAGTGCGCGAGCCGCCGACGGAGATCTAAACACTGGAATCAGCTCAAATTTGATGGGGTGCTGCGGGATTGTGTTCCGCACCTTTCCACTGGAGGGATCTTCGAATTGATATCCGAGTCGACCTCGATAATTATTTTCCCAAAGACTCACGGAGTTCCGTCAGTTTTTGACACGGCTTCAGTGTTTGAGTCGCCCACGGAGATCCAGCCGTTGGAATTCGATGCTCTTTTAACAGATGCTGGGAAACTCGATTGCGCATCTTTCCACGAAGGGATCATCGAGATGAGTTCCGAGTCGCCGTCGGTGATGTCCGCAACACGGACGTTGCTGCTGTACTGCAGCCCGCGCGTGAGGGGCGTTGTCGAAGTTGAGCCCCGAATCCCGCGGTCGAATTTTTCCATGCTTTCTCCTCGAGCTTAGAGCTAGATCTTGATGTAGATGTTCGACGATGGGATCCTCTGTCCCTGGCACAGATCCAGTGCAGAACGTGACGCTCTTGACCGCAGGCCCCACGGTGGGCGCCAACTGTCGTGGGTTTGTCACGTCAGATGTCATGGATGTCTTAGTAGGTGTGGGATTGCGCGAGTCAATCGTCTCCGAGCTAAGGATCGTAGGGCACGAGGAAGACAACGTTTTTTTTTACCCAGGTTCGGCCCCTCAATGTGAGGTAAAGACCTACGTCATGCCTATCCTAGATTGGTATTGATATGAACATGGTGTTACAAGGGGTTGGCGATCGATGTGTCGAGTCGCCTTGTGATCTAGGGTTTGGAGCTTGAGAGCTTGTTTGTCTAGTCCTGCGAGTCCTCTTTATATAACCAGAGGCTCGTCAGGTTACAATGGTATTACTTGGAGACTACTCTTCGTGCCTTCCAAGTTAAGCTAAACACCGACCTTCTGGATCCTTCTATTGGCAAGCCATAATCTTAGGCCGGCCCATCCTCTTGTCAGCCCATCTATAGTGCGACCATAAAATAAGTCGCGCTTTATCTGGATGAGTCGCGGGATTATTATTCCTCCGACAGCTGCCGCCGGTGAAGGAGGAGGAGGAGCCGGTCGAAGCGCCGGCGCAGCTGGACGCCGGCGCGTGGAACGTCGATGACACGGTCGCCGCGTACGACTAGGACCCATTCTACGGCTACTGGACGGGGAATTAGTTAGGTTTTAGTTTAAATTTTGTCACATTTTGTAAAAAGTATCGAATTTCAATGAAATATGTTTAATTTCGAATGAATTTGAGTCTCCTTTTTTTTCTGAAATTTCTATTGGGAGCGACCGGTGGGGCGCGACGCTCCCAATAGGCGGCAACGCGTGCCGGCGCGCCCAATAGCGCCTGTCTGGCAACTCTGTCGGACGCTGTATTGGGCGCGCCGGTGGAGGTGCTCTAATTAAAGGGGATCGTGTGCAGAAAACAATTTTTTTCCTAACAACGATAACCTTAATACTAGCTAGAATCTATTACTATGCAGATATACCGCAACGGAGGTGATCGATGTACATACCGTTGTAGACCGAAAAATGGAGATTACGCTCCCGCACAAGCGTTGTCGAAGAAGCCGACGTAGCCGACCTCGAGGTCGTGAAGACGAACTCCTCCAAGCGCCCCAAGTGTGGCGCCTCGCAGAGCTTACACACGTACGGAGAAGATGACGACCTCCGGGCTCCGATCCAGCAAAGCTGCGGAAGTAGAAGACTTGAACCGAAGAAGACCAGCAGCACGGCGGTGTGCGTATGGTGGAGAAAACCTCAACCCGTGCGTAGCCCCAATTGCGGAGCCACGTCTAAACGGATGTGAGAGAGAGAAAATTGGGTGAATTTCCAACGCATGGGGGCACCACTATATAAAGGGGAGAGGAGGGGTGTCACCTTTGGTGGCTTAGCCATGTGGGACTATTTCCACATGGTTCCACCGGCCAGGGGTGCGCCGGCCCCTGGTGGGCCCATTCGGCCCACCTAGGCTAGCCGCACCTCTCCCTCCTCCTGTGGTGCGGTTCCCCCCTACGGGCCACTCTTCCGGGAGTTTGGCCCATTAGAGTTGGGGCTGCCAATAAATCCGAAAATAAATAAATAAAAATATATTTAATCATTAATATTAAATACATATTATCTAATTTATTTCGGCTCCAAAAACTATTTCTTCGCCCTCTGAACTCCATCGGATATGTCCCGGAACATTTCCGGTGCTCTCTTCTATTTTCTCTTCTGCGACCAATCTAACATAAACGTCATCTATCCTTAAGTGTGTGACCCGTTCTCCGATCAATGACTAACAGCGGGGTCGTGGATACCCATGATAGTCCCTGTGCATCCACGAATAACTTTGTCATTCGAACCTTAGACGTCAAGTCTTAGACCTTTTGCCAGGCGATACTTAGTTTGTCCGAGATTCGATCTCAGGCATCGCGATACCTAGTTCAATCTCGTTATCGACAATACTATTCTTTACTCGTCTGTGATATTGCATCCCCGTGACCTAGTCACATGCTTGCAAGCTCATTGATGAAATCTCACCGAGTGGGTCCAGAGTATCTATCCTGCTAATGATGGGGGGATGCCCAACCGGGTAGGCCCAGGACCCCGAGTCGGCCTCCAAGGCCGGGTGGCCCAAAGCCCACCCGGTGTACATCTTCCAGGATACCGGGTTCCCGAGGATCCCGGTATGACGGCTCGGGGAGGCGGCAGCAGATATCTCCGAATCAGTCTGCGATTGTGTATCCCAAAGAGTGCGCTCCACGAAGCCGCACTTCTAGGCAGGATAGCTAGCGCCGCCAGCGGAACCCGTCATTCCCTGTAAACACTAGCCGGCTCCCTATATAAAGCCGACAAGGAGCAACCCTAGGGGGAGACTGATCTCATTCCATAGCCTCCGGAGCACCCACAAGCTCTGGTGCGCACACCATTGTACACCCCATCTAGATCCAAATACATACAAGCAGGAGTAGGTCTTTACCTCATACAGAGGGGCCGAACCTAGGTAAACTCTGCGTGTGCAACCTCTCTGTGAATCCTACGTCGCCTGGCTCACACCCGAGTTAAGCCACCCCGTATGGCATCTGCTGTGATTACCCCACGACAGTTGGCGCCCACCGTGGGGCCAGCGATCGCTAGAATTTACTTCATGGAGAGTCCTGAACCCGGCACTGGCGTCTACTTCAGCCCTCAAGCCATGTCGGGTCGCGGTGACATCGTCACCGGCAGCTACTTCGAGCACGGAGGGATCGGCTACGTCGCCGATCCACACACTTGGGGCAGGCCCAACTACGCCCTGATCACTCGCGCGATGCTATCCCGTTCGAGACCGCCGTCAGTGCCTACGTCGGCTTCTACGGCTCGGATGAGGAAGAAGTCACCAACAACTACGATGGTACTTCCTCCCCCGTTGACACCGCGGCTGCAAACCACTTTGCACCCGCCCCATCCACCGAGACCGTTTAGATCTCGAACGACGACGACACCGGGTCGATCTTGCCCGTTCTCGACTGCGAGTCGGAGGGCCCGACCGATCTGACCTCGGACGGCACGGCAACACCCGCCGACATCTATATGACGGGCGAGGCGGCAAACTCTGCTGCCGCCAAACCTGCGGCAACAAACGCCGCCACAGCAGCGGCCAACGCGCAGAAGCAGCGCGACCAGGCACGGCGCGAGCAGGAGGCTCGCGAAAAGCAGCAACGCGATGAATCTCTCGCCGCCCTGCGAGGACAAGCAGGTCGGGCGGCTGACCCGCTCAGCACCCCGATTACGTCGGCGAACGTTGTCGACCAGGCGACACAGCTCGAGCAGCTGTGCCGGAAGATGGCCCTCCAGCAGGAGGAGATCCGCCAGAAGGAGCTGGAGGTCGATGCTCAGTCGACCGCTCTCTCCGCGGTCACTCGGCATCACAAAAACCGCAAGTCGTGGCTTAATCCTGATGCACCAACTCGCTCGCTCGACAACGCCTTCGCGCGCGAGACAGAGCTGGAAAGGCAGCGCGACGAGTGCCACAGGGCCCCGCCCGGCGGCTCGAGTCAAGTTCCGCCTCAACCTCGCCCGACGATGCCGCCTCCGGCGCCACGGCCTCCTCCGAACCCGGCTCGTCCTCAACCCCAGCCGTGGAACGATGACGATGCCGACCTCGCGGTTTTTTGCACCCCAGTCGATTGCATGACTGCAGCCGCCTCTCTCTTCAAGAGGATCCGGGTCAAGGACAACCCCTATTGGAGCAAGGGGTGCAAGCTGGTGGACAAGGCGCTGGAGCTGCAGGAGAATATGTCGCAATCTGACGGCAAGCTCTACTCCAGATCGCCACCCAGCGAGAAAACGGCTCGACACCACACCGAAGCCAGGGAAACAAAGGTTCCCCCAGGCGTGACGCTGCCCCACAGCTGCCACGCAGCCGGCATGAGGAGCCGGCAGTGTCGAGCAACGCGAGGGCTGGAGGCAACCCGCCTCGGATCGCCCGCAACGACGCCCGGCACACCATCAACAACAACCAGGCGCAGGTGCGCTCCAATCACTCCGCTCCGGATCTACGCCATCACCTCAACGACAAGCGCGCCGAGGCGACGCGCAACAACAACGACGACGACGACGTCGACCCTAGATGCTTTGGACCCGCCATCAGAGGCGAGCGTTTCCCTAGCAGCTTCAAAGGACCGAGAGAGGCGCCCAAGTACAACACCGCCATGAACCCGGAAACTTGGGTCCAGGACTACTTGGCCGCCATGAGCATCCAAAACGCGTCTTCACTCTGTTGCGCGCGCTATTTTCCTCTCATGCTTGAGGGAACGGCTCGCACTTGGCTCAACAACCTCCCCAGGAACAGCGTCAACTCCTAGGGCGAGTTGAAGAGGCTCTTCATCACCAACTTCGAGGGGACCTGCAAGCGCCCGGCCACGGTCGAGGACCTCAAGCGCTGCGTCCAGAAGGAGGGCGAGACCACTAGAAAGTGGTATTGCCGAGTCGCCGACCTCATCAACTCGGCAGAACACCTCAGCGTGGACACGGTGCACTCCCACCTTGAGGACAACACCACCTTCGAGTCGCTCAAGCAGAAGCTGCGGCGCTCGCACAAGGGTGACATGATGATGGGCCAGCTACTCGCCATCGTGCACAAGTACGCCGAGTCCGACGTCACCAAGGACGACTCCGAGGGGCACGACGACGAGAAGAAAGGCGGCAAAAACAAGAGCAAGGCCAAGCACTCCAGCGCTCACAAACGCAAGGGTGACGGCGGCTCCGAACTTGTAGCCGCCACGGCTGCGGGGGGCCGCGGCTTCAAGAGCCAACGCGGCAACTTCCCACGAAAGAAGCTCACCGCCACGGAGATTCTGGCCATGCCGTGTAGGTATCATAGCCTACCCAGCAAGCCAGCCGGCCACACCACTGACGAGTGCAGCTGGACTGCAGAAATTGTCAAGGCCAAGACCGGTGCCAAGAAGCGGGCACCCGACGGCGACGACGACGGTGAGCAGCAGCAGGGCATGCCTCCCACTGCCGGCTTCATGGGCCACACCTTCGTCGGCCTCGATTCCAGGAGGGAGGAGAAGGTCATACGGCGCACCGTCCACGCGACTCTGCCAGACGTGCCCCAGTGGCTCGACTGGTCAGAGCAGCCGATCACATGGAGCCGTCAAGACGCGACTTCAAGCCGCGACTTCAAGTTCCACTGGAGCAAACATCGGGTTGCTGGCTGGACGAGCTACCAGCCGTACTCTGGGGCATCAGAACGACTCCAAACCGTTCCACCAGCTACACGCCATTCTTCATGGTGTACGGGGCGGAAGCCGTCATGCCGACCAACCTCGAGCACGACTCGCCTCGGGTCGCCCTCTACAACGAGGCAGAAAATGAAGAAGCCCGCCTGATCGGCGTCGACCTCCTGGAAGAGGCTCGTGAACTCGCACTCTCCAGGACGGCGATATATCAGCAAAGCCTGCGCCGCTACCACAGCCGCCGGGTTAGAAGTTGCTCTTTCCAGGAAGGCGACTTGGTTCTTCGGCTCATCCAAAAGTCGAAAGGGATGCACAAGCTCTCGGCACCATGGGAAGGACCGTTCGTCGTTAGCAAAGCGATGGGCAACGGCTCCTACCACCTCGTCGACTTGCGTGAGCCGAACAAAAGCTCCAAGTCGGAAGAGGAGACCAAGCGTCCATGGAACATCAGCCTGCTTCACCCCTATTATACATAGTATCCATTGTAATACTGTGTAATCAATCAAGGAAATAAAGTCGATACACACCCGGCACGCTTGGGGACTATCGTTTCGATTCAATTATGCTTTTGTCAAAGAGAGCCGAATGCCACGATGCGCGGCTCACCACTGGACCCCCTGCTCACGAAGCAAAATCACAAAAATTGTTGTTTTCTCCCAAGTCGTCAGCTACCCGCACAAAGTGAAGAAGTAGTGCAGCCGGTTCAAACCTAACTTGACAATGAAGCCGCACTCGGACTTTGTCACCATGGGTACCGCGCGCGTCACGAAAAAATCATGCGAAGCATACTTGGCGAGGTCGCACGATCGACTAGCTTACAAAACAAGCGAAAAACAAACAAAGTGAGAGAAAGCGCACAAAAAACAAGCATGGGAGTGCCAAAACAAAACATTAATAAGCCGCAGAGGCGCACGCTGAAACGCGACCTGACACATATCATACTTGTTTTCATTACATAATATTTTCGCCCGCAGGCGACAAACCCTAACTACTTCAAAATAACCCCTCTTTTGAAAGCAGGGGAGCAAACTTCAAGACGGAGGAGCCGCCCGAGCAGAAGACGTCGACGCCTCGTTCGTCGCAGCCGGCGGTGGCAGAGCTGAAGCCCTTTCGAAAAGGTACTCCGACACCGGCTCCCTGTCCGCCACCTCGCCAAGGTCATTGCCCTCAGGCACCACGTCGAAGACGAAATCGTCGTGGTCGACCATCTTGGCAGCCCGGCAGGCGTAAGGGGCGCAGTACTGGAGCACCGGCTGCAGATCGAACTCCCGGCCGCTGCTATCGGTGGGGATGCTGGCCGTGATCTTGTCCACGTTCGTCTGCCTATACCGGCCTCGCACAAGCCCGAGTGCAATGCACGCGCCGGCTCGGGCCGACGACTCCCGCACCCAGGTGATCACCTGGGGCATCAGCTCCAGAACCCGCAACACCTTGCAGACGGGTGCGGGGACGCCTTCCTTGGGCGACAGCATCTGGACGACCTTGCTGGCCCGGCCGTGAACGTCACGGGCGAAGATTCCAAGCCGGTGGACATGCTCCGAAGCCGTCAGGCCAGCCGTCTCCTCGCCTGTTCAACAAATCAAAAATCAACAACATGGCCACAAGTCAACTAGGCACAAACTACAAAGGAGTCGCATGGAATCTTTACCCCAGATGCCAACGGCGAGGGTGGCAAGTTGCTCGGTCAGCTCCTTCATCTCGCGCTCAGCCTCGCCAGATTTGCGCTCGAGCTTCTCGAGGTCCTCGCCGTACCCCTTGGTCGCCTGGGTGAGGGCGGCGTCCACCTCCTCCTTCTGCTTGCTGAGCCGCTCACAAGATTCCTGCACCGCGGCAAACGCCTGTGTGTGCCAGCTCTCCTGCCACCGGCCGGCCTCTACATCGACATTGGCAAACCAAGGACTACACTACTCGCCAAACTTTGCATCCAGCAAACTATGAAGACCCAAGTCGCTTTCTACGAACGCGACTCAGGCCTTGGGGGCTACATATACGCTACGGACGCAACAGGCGCAAGAAGGATTCCGCGTACCTGGTGCACATCCATCGCTGTCTGGATGGCGGCTCGGAAGTCAGGCCGGGGCGCAGATGCACCCGGGACAGAGCTCGGGGGCTGGGCAATCAGCCCACCCGACGAGGAAGTCGCCGCGGTGGCGCGGGTCGTCGTCATCACCAGTGCCGTCTCCGGCTGAGGCGCGGCATCCACTGTGCCAGCCGGCACGGTGTCATCAATAGTGGCCCCCTCAGGTCGAGGGGGCACAATAACTTCGTCGCCTCTGTCGGTGGAATGCGGAGGACTCGGCGCTCTCGTGGTCGGCTGTGGGGACCCCGGACTAGCCGTCCGAAATACCCGATTATGCTTAACACAACGATCCCGTGATCAGTATGTCGTTGCACATAATCCGAACTGAATATCAAGGTTTACATCCATACAATACCGAGTTTCAAGTCTTACACACATGGCCATACTGGCCTAATTATACATAGGTGCCTTCAAGGGCCAAATCATCTTTATTCAGCGGAAGCTACGGTAGTAGGGCTAATCCATCCTAGCAGCACCGAGAGGCAGCTGGCTTATGAAGATCTTAGTTCGCATAGACGTCGCCAAACTCCTCTTCAACGTAGGGCTCCTCGAAATATGGCTAAGACAATAGCCAGGGACGAAACCAATGTGAGTACATTTGATTGTACTCGCAAACTACCCCAACTAGAGTAAGCACTAGTTTTAGTTTGAAAACTTTTACTTAGCTTTGAAACATCTTAAAAGAAAGTCTTTTCTAAAAAGGGGTAAGAAGAAATTTTTACAACTATCCTTTAAGAAGACATCATCTTAGCTGTTCCCCAAAACTCCTCCGGTATCCAACCATATCCCAAATCATGGTTCCCAAACCCATCACAACCTCGTACCAACTCATTGGTACAGGTATGCAATCCTTTCTGCTTCATTTTCCTTTCAAAACTCAATATTTTATAAAACTTGCACATGGTCTTAAGACAGCCTCCCAACTGTCCATATCCAGGACTCGGCTATTCGAATAGTTTTTACCCTCTGCAGAGGTAGCACGCTTTTCCCACACCCATCCGGTCACTCATCGTGTCAGCCACGTCCCGCCATACCAGAGGTATGCGAAGTTGAGTTCCCGGTCATAGCCTGTCCTTTGCTCATGCTAGTATAGGACCCTGCCTCTACGACACTTTCCATCTACACTTAAATCCTCAGAAACTAAGTGTGAGGACTCGTAGTTCTGCCCGGCGGACCCAAGGGAGCCCTTCAATCCTCTTTCTTCTTTACTCTCATACCGGCTTCCGGTAGACTTCTATTAAGAGGACCCAGGTCAGGGGGTAGGTCCTCAGACCATCCCCTCATGGAACGAGGTTATCCTCGTTATTGAGGCATCTAGTACTAACACGAGCAAATTATATGACTACGCCCTTGCCCATATGTGGGTAAATGTGGTCGCACCTGTTATTGGTTGGTCGCCATAGTATTAGGACACAATGTGCACTTTTCCAAAACAACACCACCATTCTCCAACTTAATACCGACCTTTCGGCATTTCACCTTCATCCAAGTACCTTCAAAGGAGTTTTTAAAAAACATTGTTTTTCCCAACTTATAGTTTTAAACAACTACTTTATACTTCTACATAAGGTGGCAAAATAGTTTTCAGGTATTTTGCAAAAGGGGTTTTTCTAAAATCATTGATTTCTTGGAATAACTCTTGAGACTAAAATAGATGTATATAAATGCAAGCTCAGTGAAGTAGCTTGCCTTGTTCAACACAGTGGTACTGGTCCTGATCTTCGGGTTCAACGAAACCTCCTTCTTCGATAAATCCGTCAACGGTATCGTCTAAATGTTAAACAAGCAAGACAAACAATTACTACTCTAACTCAAGCATCATCACATCATTACAATCACAAATGCTATAATTAGCTACTGCACACATCAAGCAACACAAGGTGGTTTTAATTTTATTGAATTAATCTTTATTTAATTGTTTTCAAACTAAGGCAGAAACTAGTCATACACCAATTAATTCACCATTTAATCTATGTTGGTCACAAAATTTCAAACTAAAGTTCTATGGATAGCTACTGATGTGTAGAAGACCACCCAATTGGATTGGGGTCATTTGGAGTTACCAAACTCCCTACACATTTGTTTTAGTTCAGAAGGACTTTAATCAAGTTTTAGCTACCAAACCAATTAAGTTGCTCCAAAATTTAAATCCTTTTAGGGGTAACTAACCTTGGTTGATTGTGACCTAACAAAATTGGTTTTAGTTTAATTGGACCTACTATTAAATCACACTAATTACTTTAGTGCAGAAGGGTGCACTGAAGTTCAACCAAAGGATAAGGAGTTTACACTACTCAATTAATTCTACAAAAATTTGGGGACCTAAAGGATCCTAATACAAAGCTACCAAAATTGGTTTCGAGTTATTTGGATTTATATAACTCCAGAAACAAATGGTTTAGTTTTTAAACCTTCTGGAGCATTTTTATTAACACATTTTTATTATTTATTTAAATGATATGAGACCACTTTGGTGAGTTAAAGAATTTTATAAGCTTTCCAGAACAGTTGAGTTTGATTTATTTGGATTCCTAGAACTCGAGTTATTGAATTTCAAAACTAGGTCTAGTACTAAAAAGCAGAGGAGTTTGAAATTCGGAAAAACCTAATTTACTGGATAATGTTGAAAATCCTGACGGGTGGGGTCCACTCGTCAGTGACTCAACGGAAAACGTTTCGCGCGCGGGTTTAAGTTTAAAACGCTGACTGGTGGGGTCCACCAATCAGTGTCTAATTACACGAACCGGTAAGCAACCGTGGATTTCTAATCCAACGGCGCCTGGAGACCGCGATCGACGGCGACCACAGATGGGCGGCGCCGCGGCTCCGGCGACGGCGAGGCTAGCGATTAGCTCACCTGGGAGGTCGGTTGGAAGCGAAGACGATGGGAATCGACGGCGGAGCTCGTGGGGAAGCTTCTGGGGCGAGGTGTGCTTGCTGGGGATGCCTCTGGCGTTGGGTATGATCAGCTCCTCCTCCGTGGCCGTGCGGCAACTCCGGTGAGCTCTCTGCGTCGCGTCTGTGCATGAAACACGGGAAACTACGGCGGGTGAGTGCGGTGGTAATGGTGAAGCAAGGGCAGGCCAGAGAGGAGAGAGGGGAAGCGGGTCACGACCTGGCCGTGCTCGACCTCAACCTCGGCTCCGGCGGAAACTCGAGGATGCTCGAGGCGGCTGGGGCTTTCCAGAAAACGTCACCGCCCTCCTAGCGGTGTACTGAGGGGTGGAGAGTGAGTGGGGGGTGCTGGAGTGAGCAATGGCGGGGTGTGGAGGCATGGGTGGGGGTGGCTTTTTATTGCCGAACGCCGGCGTGCCGTGGACCGGGTGCAGGAGGGGTTTGGGGAGTGGGAGAGCACGCCGTTGGTGGCGGTGCTGCACGGTGACGACAGTGGGGCATCCTGCTAGGGCTTAGAGGGAGAGGGGTTCACGCGCGGCCTCAGATTCGAGCTCGACATGGCACGGCGTCCAGGGCGCGTGCCGCGGAGTGGATGGATCACTGGCGTCGCTGCGGCCACTAGGGCTGACGGGGACGTGTCCCTGAGGTTTCGGGGTGGCAGGGGAGCATCGGTGACGAGTCACGCGAGCTGGGGTGCCGTGGTGGAGAAGAACGGCGTCGGCGTCCACGCGGGCCAGAGCTTGTGAGCTTCGACATGGCTGCTGGGGCACGGTGTCTCAGAGCGTCAGGGTGCGGTCTCCTCCTTCCTGTCGAGTGCGGTGAGGGGTGAGGTGATGGAAGGTGCAGGGCTGGGCCAGCTGGGCGTCTCCTTCGCCACGCTTCCATCGCCGGCACGGGAGCAGCACGGTGGCGTGCGTCCATCGACGGCCACGGGCCTACTGACCAAATGGCGCGCCTCCTCCTTGCTCTGGTGACTGGGGGGTGTGAAGGGAGGGTGTGGAGCAAGCAATCGACGCACAGATCCATCAAATCGATTGATTTGATTTCGGTTTCAAAGAGTTGGAGATGAACTCATTTTCTGTCTCCAACGTGCTCGATGAAATGCTTCACTGAAAATTTAATTCCAAAATCTAGAATTTCTTTTCATGGTTTGATCCTTGTATGTTTGACAAGATTTATGGTATGGTGGAGGAATTTATTTGGCATGTGCAACCTAGCACATTTTGTGATTTGAGAAAGTTAAAGAAAGAAATGGAATTTAAATTTAAGATTTTTAGAAATATTTTTGGAGAGGGAAAAGATATAAGAACAAAGTGAGAGTGATCATCATGTCACCCCACTGAATTTTGTTTTGAAAATAAAATTTGATTTTCTTAATAAGATAAAATTTGTGTGACTTTTGTCACATGATTTTATGTGGGAAACCTTTTGTTGTGTTTCTTTTCTTTTCTTCATAATTTTCTTTTAGCAAACAACCAACACAAACAAGCAAACACAAGCAAGCACACATAAAAAAACAAAAGTTTTTGTTGGCCCACATTTTTGACTAATAAAGCTGGGTTACAATTTTGGGATGTTACAGATCCTTCCCCCCTTAGGATAAATCTCGTCCCGAGATTGGCTGGGCTTAGGTGCTAAAGAGGTTGGGAAAATCGCTTCTAAGATAGTCCTCACGTTCCCAAGTGGCTTCCTCTTCAGAGTGGTTAGTCCACTGGACTTTATAAAACTTGATCTTGTTCCTCCGGGTGAGACGAATATCTTCGTCGAGAATTTTGAATGGTCTCTCACGGTAAGTCAGATCATGGTTCAGGTCGATGGAGTGGTGGTCAATGTTCTTGAAACATCTGGCTGGTCAGGAACTTCAAGACATTTCCGGAGCAGAGAGATGTGGAAACATTATGAAATTCCGATAATTCTGGGGGCAACTCTAACTGATAGGCTACTCTCCGCGACGGGCAAGAATCTTGAAAGGTCCAATATATCTGGGTGCCAACTTTCCTTTGACATGGAAACGTTGCATCCCTTTGAGTGGTGTCACCCGAAGATAGACAAAATCTCCAGGTTGAAAGGTGACGTCACGACGCTTGGGATCAGCATAACTTTTCTGACGGGATTGGGCCGTTTTGAGACGTTCACGGATAAGTTGGACTTGCTCCTCGGCTTCACGGAGGGTATCTGGTCCAAACACTTTTCCTTCTCCGGTCTCGGACCAGTTCAAGGTGTACGACACTTCTTGCCGTAAAGTGCTTCAAATGGGGCCATTTGCAGACTGGACTGATAACTATTGTTATAGGAAAACTCTGCAAATGGAAGGCAATCTTCCCATTTAGAGCCATAGGCTAGGACACATGCACGAAGCATATCTTCCAGAATCTGGTTTACTCGCTCAGTCTGTCCTCCGGTCTGAGGGTGATAGGCTGTGCTGAATGATAAGTGGGTTCCGAGGGCTTCGTGAAGAGCTTTCCAGAACCGTGAGGTGAACTGCGTGCCTCTGTCAGATACAATCTCTTAGGCACTCCGTGCAGGCTTACTATCCGGACATATACAAGTCTGCTAACTGGTCCAGTGTGAGTGTTTGACGGGGATAAAATGGGCAACTTTGGTCAGCCGATCAACGATGACCCAGATTGAGTCATGGCCTCGGTTTGACCTAGGAAGTCCGGTAATAAAATCCATTCCAATTTCATCCCATTTCCACTCGGGGGTCTTAAGGGGTTGGAGCAATCCTGCAGGGCGCTGGTGCTCTGCTTTGACTCGCTGACAGATATCACATTGGCCACGAAAGAACCAATCTCTCGCTTCATTCCATGCCACCAAAACTTCTCACGAAGATCTTGGTACATCTTGGTTCCTCCGGGGTGGATCGAGTATGGGGTATCGTGGGCTTCTTTCAGGATCAGACCCTTGAGTTCCTTATCATCGGGCACACATAGGCGTCCTTTGAATTCAGAACTCCTTCAGCATCTACGGCAAAACCAGGTGCTTTGTCGAGGGTAGCTTCTTTTTAATTCCCTCGATACTCTCATGACCCTTCTGGGCCTCTTTGATTTGGTCCAACAGGGTTGGGGCTAACTCCAGGTTGGCAAGATATCCATGGCTAACCAATTCAAGTCCGAAATCTTCGAACTCCTTAAACAAGGCTGGTTGTTCTGCTTGGATTAGGGTATTCAGGGTGCAGGGCTTCCGGCTTAGGGCATCGGCTACCACATTGGCTTTTCCGGGATGGTAATGAATTCCGACATCATAGTCCTTAATCAATTCCATCCACCTTCTCTGCCTCAGATTCAACTCCTTCTGAGTGAAAATGTACTTCAAGCTTTTGTGATCTGTATAGACCTCGCAGCGATGACCCACAAGATAGGGTCGCCATGTTTTCAAAGCAAAAACCACAGCTGCTAATTCCAGATCATGGGTTGGGTAATTCTCCTCATGCGGTCGCAACTGTCGAGACAGGTACGACACAACTTTTCCTTCTTGCATCAGAACGCAACCAAGTCCGAGACGTGAAGCATCGCAATACACGTCGAAACTCTTGGTGACGTCTGGCATGACTAGGATTGGGGCTGAAGTCAGTCTCTTCTTCAGTTCTTGAAAACTATCTTCACACTTCTGGGTCCATTCAAACTTCTTATCCTTCTTCAACAACTGGGTCATGGGTTTGGCTATACTGGAGAATCCTTCAACGAACTTGCGGTAATAACCTGCAGTCCGAGAAAACTTCGGATTTCCGTTACACTGGTGGGTGATTTCCAGTCTAGAATGGCTTTGATTTTCTCGGGGTCAACAGAGATTCCTCCTGCAGACACAACATGTCCGAGGAATGCCACTTCACTTAGCCAAAATTCACACTTGCTAAGTTTGGCATACAGTTGTGTTCTCTGAGGGTCTCCAAAACCAACGCAGATGTTCAGCATGCTCTTCTTCGTCTTGGAGTAGATAAGGATATCATCATGAAGACAACCACGAACTTGTCGAGGTACTCCATGAAATCTTATTCATGAGATTCATGAAATAAGCAGGGCATTGGTCAAGCCAAAGGACATAACGGTGTATTCAAACAATCCGTATCGGGTGGTGAAGGCGGTCTTGGGAATGTCAGACTCTCGAATCTTCAACTGGTGATAACCTGTCCGAAGATCGATCTTAGAAAAGACTCGGGCTCCGTTCATCTGATCGAACAGATCCTCGATCTTGGGCAGAGGATACTTGTTCTTGATGGTTACATCATTGAGCTTGCGATAATCCACACACAGGCGTGTGGTACCGTCTCTTTTGTCCACGAAGATGATAGGTGATCCCCAAGGTGATGCACTTGGGCGAATCAGACCTTTGCTGAGCTGATCAGCTAACTGCTTCTTCAATTCCACCAGTTCCTCTGGGTTCATCCGGTAGGGTCTCTGGGATATAGGGGCTGTTCCAGGAATAAGTTCAATCACGAACTCAATATCCCGGTCTGGTGGCATACCAGGCAATTCCTCCGGGAAAACATCCTTGAATAGGTGGACAACACGGATCTCATCTAGAGCTGGTCGGGCTATACCTTCATGACAACAGGGTTGGATGGATTGGCTTGTGATGCATACTCCACTTCGGTTCCTTGGTCTGTGGTGAGAGATACTGCTCTTCTGGCGCAGTCGATACGACCATGATACTTTGCTAACCAATTCATACCCAGAATGATATCTATGCCTTGGGTTCCTAGATGATTAGGTCAGCTGGAAAGTTTTCTCCTTTGATCTCAAGAGAGACGTCGGGACAAAACAGCTTGGTCTCTACTAGGAACTCTGGGGTTTGTATAAGCAGGGGTTTGGACAAGAGGCTCCCGACTAGACCTCCCTTAACAACAAACTCCTTGGTAACAAAGGAATGGGTAGCACCAGAATCAAACAGGACAGTTGCAGGTACTGAGTTGACAAGGAACGTACCCAGCACAACATCTGGCGCTTCCTGGGCTTCTCAGTGTTGATGTGGTTCAACGGCCTCTGGCAACAGCATTGCCACGGGGTGCAGCATTCTTGCCATTTCCATTTCCATTACGGCCTTGTCCAGAGTTGGGCTGGTGCATTGGGGCGCTGAATTCCTCTTGGGATTGGGGCAGTCTCGGGAGTAGTGACCCTTGTTGCCGCATTCAAAGCAGACAACACTGGCAGTAGGGGTAAAAGTGTGGTGTTTCCTCCGGGACGATTGTTGCCATTGGGGCGGTAGTTGTTGTTGGGTTTGGGCGGGGGACATTTGTTGTTGTTGTTGTTGTTGTTGGGACGGTTGGGATAGTTGGGACGTGAGCTGGGGGTGATGGTGAACTGGCTTGGGGCTGGCTGGAAGGTGCGAGATTTCTGGCTGCTGGAACCTTCCTGAATATTCATCCTTCTCTTGCGGCCTTCAAACATGGATTTGCGCTTGGTCTCCAGCTGAATGGCCTTGTCCACTAGTGACTCCAGATCACGGAAGTCATGGACAACCAAGGCACATTGCATCTCATCATGGAGTCCGTTCAGAAAGCGCTCCATCTTCTTCTTTTCCGTGTCGGTATCTTCAGGAGCATACCGAGCAAGATCGGTAAACTCATCCAGATAACCAACCACATCTCTGCCTCCCTGCCTTAGCTTACGGAACTCATCCTTCTTCCTCTCGATAAGACCGCTAGAGATGAACTTCTTGCGGAATTTGTCCTTGAACTCCTCCCAGGTTATGACATGACCCGCTTGCTGGATGGTCTTGGTAGTTTCCCACCAAGCTCTTGCAGGTCCAGCAAGGTAGTGGGTAGCATACAGGACCTTCTCATTCTCTCCTACCGAGGCAACTTCCAGGTTGTTTCAATAGTGCGGATCCAGTCATCTGCTTCCAGGGGATGAAGTCCCTTGGAATAGGTAGGGGTGTGGTCTTCTGGAAGTCACTCAGGGTAGAGCGCTGGTTTCCACCCTCGTCGCCATTGCCATTGCCACCATTGTTGTTCTGGTTGGCGTGGGCAGCAGCAAGTTGCTGCAGGGCGGCGAGATGAGCTTGACGCTCTTCCCGGGCAGCTTGGCGATCCTCCATGATGATCGCAAGCAGTTGAGCAGCGGTGGGTTCCGGCGGTGGTGGTGGTGTCGCGTGCTGGTTGTGGCGAGTGTTCGTCATCCTGGAATAGATACGATATAAGAGGCAAGGCAAAAAGGCTTTGGCTAACGATGAAGTCACAAAGGGGGTGGTTGATGAAACACTAGTCAAACAAGACCATCACATTTATTCAACACAATCATCACATCAAGGAGTTCACACATCAAGCTTACAACATCCTACTACACCTAATGTACATACAACATGGTTTCTCTAGGAACCAACACATAAACTCTACTCGCATAGGGGGTCGACACAGTCCTAGGTAGTGCTCTCGTCGCTCAACTACTGAGGTGGAACCTCAGGCTCGACGATCTCAACGTCTGAGTCGTAGGGTGGCTCCTCGGGATCCTCCTCCTCGAGAACTGGCTCAGACGGCTCCTCCTCCTCGTCAACTAACTCCTCCTCGTCGTCCTCCTCCCATAGTCCATCTCCTCTAAGTAGTCCTCATCATCGCTGATGAAGGCACTGTTCTCCTTGCGGAGATCCTCGCCCTCCTCCTCCATCTCGTTCGCCTGCTGCTCCATCTCGTCTATCATCTCGTTCTGCTCTGCTACCTTCTTGCGGAGCCTGACGATAGTCCTCCTCTGACGGGCCAGCTTCAGGCGGAGATTGTCATTCTCCCACTTCAGCTGGGTCTCACGGACTCGGGCATCGTCGAGGGAGCTACGCTGGAAGTGAACCTTGAGTCTAGCATCGCGCAGGTTCTCCTGGGTGTCGTGAAGTAGCACCTCCATGTCGGTGATGTACTCGCCGAAGAGAGTGTGCTGCGCGGGGTAGGTGGGGTTTCCCTCATCGTCACGCTCCCGAAGTACTGGAAACGAGTGCCAACCAGCTCGTCCTTGTGCTCCTCACAAAGGCGGGCTAGCAGCCTCTGCATAACTCGGGTCAGACCGTCAACCCAAGTAGTGTCCATCGTGGAGTAGACCAAGTCCTTGGAGCGGGGTGGCTGAATCCTGCCTCGGACGGACGACTTGATGAGCCAGGACAGGTTCCCATCACCGAGGGAATCGACCTGAGTTCCCTCAAACTCTGGAACAGGGCGTCCCAAAGTCTGGCTCAACTCGTACAAGTCCTGCTCGAACATCAGCAGGCCGTCCTTCCTAACTTGGACGAACTCGGTGACGTTGGGTGCCATCTACAAGTTTAAGCAAAATTTTAAGTTAGTTAAGTGACATGAGTATCAAATGTAAACTTAATGGAGTAACAAGTGTGCAAAATTTTAAGGGTTCAAGAAAAGACAACTCTTAATGAGTATAAGGTTTTTACATAAATGGAAGGGTTGGGGGAGATAAGAAATTTTCGAAAATACTCCACTTCCTTGTTTTAGAAATTAACTTTTGTAACTCCTAACTAACGCCCATGTTAACTAAGGTCTCCTAAAGTCAGGATGGCTCTGATACCAGCTCTGTGGGGACCCCGGACTAGCCGTCCGAAATACCCGATTATGCTTAACACAACGATCCCGTGATCAGTATGTCGTTGCACATAATCCGAACTGAATATCAAAGTTTACATCCATACAATACCGAGTTTCAAGTCTTACACACATGGCCATACTGGCCTAATTATACATAGGTGCCTTCAAGGGCCAAATCATCTTTATTCAGCGGAAGCTACGGTAGTAGGGCTAATCCATCCTACAACACCCGACAGGCAGCTGACTTATGAAGATCTTAGTTCGCATAGACGTCGCCAACTCCTCTTCAACGTAGGGCTCCTCGAAATCTGGCTAAGACAATAGCCAGGGACGAAACCAATATGAGTACATTTGAATGTACTCGCAAACTACCCCAACTAGAGTAAGCACTAGTTTTAGTTTGAAAACTTTTACTTAGCTTTGAAACATCTTAAAAGAAAGCCTTTTCTGAAAAGGGGTAAGAAGAAATTTTTACAACTATCCTTTAAGAAGACATCATTTTAGCTGTTTCCCCGAAACTCCTCCGGTATCCAACCATATCCCAAATCATGGTTCCCAAACCCATCACAACCTCGTACCAACTCATTGGTACAGGTATGCAACCTTTTCCTTCATTTTCCTTTCAAAACTCAATATTTTATAAAACTTGCACATGGTCTTAAGACAGCCTCCCAACTGTCCATATCCGAGGACTCGGCTATTCGAATAGTTTTACCCTCTGCAGAGGTAGCACGCTTTTCCCACACCCATCCGGTCACTCATCGTGTCAGCCACGTCCCGCCATACCAGAGGTATGCGAAGTTGAGTTCCCGGCCATAGCCTGTCCTTTGCTCATGCTAGTATAGGACCCTGCCTCTACGACACTTTCCATCGACACTTAAATCCTCAGAAACTAAGTGTGAGGACTCGTAGTTCTGTCCGGCGGACCCAAGGGAGCCCTTCAATCCTCTTTCTCTTTACGCTCATACCGGCTTCCGGTAGACTTCTATTAAGAGGACCCAGGTCAGGGGGTAGGTCCTCAGACCATCCCCTCATGGAACGAGGTTATCCTCGTTATTGAGGCATCCAGTACTAACACGAGCAAATTATATGACTACGCCCTTGCCCATATGTGGGTAAATGTGGTCGCACCGGTTATTGGTTGGTCGCCATAGTGTTAGGACACAATGTGCACTTTTCCAAAACAACACCACCATTCTCCAACTTAATACCGACCTTTCGGCATTTCACCTTCATCCAAGTACCTTCAAAGGAGTTTTGAAAAACATTGTTTTTCCCAACTTATAGTTTTAAATAACTACTTTATACTTCTACATAAGGTGGCAAAATAGTTTTCAGGTATTTTGCAAAAGGGATTTTTCTAAAATCATTGATTCCTTGGAATAACTCTTGAGACTAAAATAGATGTATATAAATGCAAGCTCAGTGAAGTAGCTTGCCTTGTTCAACACAGTGGTACTGGTCCTGATCTTCGGGTTCAACGAAACCTCCTTCTTCGATAAATCCGTCAACGGTATCGTCTAAACGTTAAACAAGCAAGACAAACAATTACTACTCTAACTCAAGCATCATCACATCATTACAATCACAAATGCTATAATTAGCTACTGCACACATCAAGCAACACAAGGTGGTTTTAATTTAATTGAATTAATCTTTATTTAATTGTTTTCAAACTAAGGCAGAAACTAGTTGTACACCAATTAATTCACCATTTAATCTATGTTGGTCACAAAATTTCAAACTAAATTCTATGGATAGCTACTGATGTGTAGAAGACCACCCAATTGGATTGGGGTCATTTGGAGTTACCAAACTCCCTACACATTTGTTTTAGTTCAGAAGGACTTTAATCAAGTTTTAGCTACCAAACAATTAGTTGCTCCAAAATTTAAATCCTTTTAGGGGTAACTAACCTTGGTTGATGTGACCTAACAAAATTGGTTTTAGTTTAATTGGACCTACTATTAAATCACACTAATTGGTTTAGTGCAGAAGGGTGCACTGAAGTTCAACCAAAGGCTAAGGAGTTTACACTACTCAATTAATTCTACCAAAATTTGGGGAGCTAAAGGATCCTAATACAAAGCTACCAAAATTGGTTTCGAGTTATTTGGATTTATATAACTCCAGAAACAAATGGTTTAGTTTTTAAACCTTCTGGAGCATTTTTATTAACATTTTTATTATTTATTTAAATGAGATGAGACCACTTTGGTGAGTTAAAGAATTTTATAAGCTTTCCAGAACAGTTGAGTTTGATTTATTTGGATTCCTAGAACTCGAGTTATTGAATTTCAAAACTAGGTCCAGTACTGAAAAGCAGAGGAGTTTGAAATTCGGAAAAACCTAATTTACTGGATAATGTTGAAAATCCTGACGGGTGGGGTCCACTCGTCAGTGACTCAACGGAAAACGTTTCGCGCGCGGGTTTAAGTTTAAAACGCTGACGGTGGGGTCCACCAATCAGTGTCTAATTACACGAACCGGTAAGCAACCGTGGATTTCTAATCCAACGGCGCCTGGAGACCGCGATCGACGGCGACCACAGATGGGCGGCGCCGCGGCTCCGGCGACGGTGAGGCTAGCGATTAGCTCACCTGGGGGTCGGTTGGAAGCGAAGACGACGGGAATCGACGGCGGAGCTCGTGGGGAAGCTTCTGGGGCGAGGTGTGCTTGCTGGGGATGCCTCTGGCGTTGGGGATGATCAGCTCCTCCTCCGCGGCCGTGCGGCAACTCCGGTGAGCTCTCTGCGTCGTGTCTGTGCACGAAACACGGGAAACTATGGCGGGTGAGTGCGGTGGTAATGGTGAAGCAAGGGCAGGCCAGAGAGGAGAGAGGGGAAGCGGGTCACGACCTGGCCGTGCTCGACCTCAACCTCGGCTCCGGCGGAAACTCGAGGATGCTCGAGGCGGCTGGGGCTTTCGAGAAAACATCACCGCCCTCCTAGCGGTGTACTGAGGGGTGGAGAGTGAGTGGGGGGTGCTGGAGTGAGCAATGGCGGGGTGTGGAGGCACGGGTGGGGGTGGCTTTTTATTGCCGAACGCCGGCGTGCCGTGGACCGGGTGCAGGAGGGGTTTGGGGAGTGGGAGAGCACGCCGTTGGTGGCGGTGCTGTACGGTGATGATAGTGGAGCATCCTGCTAGGGCTTAGAGGGAGAGGGGTTCACGCGCGGCCTCAGATTCGAGCTCGACACGGCACGGCGTCCAGGCGCGTGCCGCGGAGTGGATGGATCACTGGCGTCGCTGCGGCCCACTAGGGCTGATGGGGACGTGTCCCTGAGGTTTCGGGGTGGCAGGGGAGCATCGGTGACGAGTCACGTGAGCTGGGGTGCCGTGGTGGAGAAGAACGGCGTCGGCGTCCACGCGCGGCCAGAGCTCTGTGAGCTTCGACATGGCTGCTGGGGCACGGCGTCTCAGAGCGTCAGGGTGCGGTCTCCTCCTTTCTATCGAGTGCGGTGAGGGGTGAGGTGATGGAAGGTGCAGGGCTGGGCCAGCTGGGCGTCTCCTTCGCCACGCTTCCATCGCCGGCACGGGAGCAGCACGGTGGCGTGCGTCCATCGACAGCCACGGGCCTACTGACCAAATGGCGTGCCTCCTCCTTGCTCTGGTGACTGAGGGGTGTGAAGGGAGGGTGTGGAGCAAGCAATCGACGCACAGATCCATCAAATCGATTGATTTGATTTCGGTTTCAAAGAGTTGGAGATGAACTCGTTTTCTGTCTCCAACGTGCTCGATGAAATGCTTCACTGAAAATTTAATTCCAAAATCTAGAATTTCTTTTCATGGTTTGATCCTTGTATGTTTGACAAGATTTATGGTATGGTGGAGGAATTTATTTGGCATGTGCAACCTAGCACATTTTGTGATTTGAGAAAGTTAAAGAAAGAAATGGAATTTAAATTTAAGATTTTTAGAAATATTTTTGGAGAGGGAAAAGAATATAAGAACAAAGTGAGAGTGATCATCATGTCACCCCACTGAATTTTGTTTTGAAAATAAAATTTGATTTTCTTAATAAGATAAAATTTGTGTGACTTTTGTCACATGATTTTATGTGGGAAACCTTTTGTTGTGTTTCTTTTCTTTTCTTCATAATTTTCTTTTAGCAAACAACCAACACAAACAAGCAAACACAAGCAAGCACACATAAAAAAAACAAAAGTTTTTGTTGGCCCACATTTTTGACTAATAAAGCTGGGTTACAATTTTGGGATGTTACATCGGCTCCGCGACGTGTGTCGTGGGTTTATCACGTCAGGTGTCATAGATGATTTCGTAGGTGTGGGATTATGCGAGTCAAGCATCTCCGAGCTTGGGATCGCAGGAACAAAGATCAACACAGATTTACCCAGGTTCGGCCCCCTCAATGTGAGGTAAAAGACCTACTTCCTGCCTACCCTAGATTGGTATTGATATGATAATCGAGGTGTTACAATGGAGGCGATCCGATCTGGTACTCGCCGTATGAGCTAGGGTTTGGGGCTTGATAGCTTGACCCGCTCTAAGTCCTGCGAGTCCTCTTTATATACACAGAGGCTCGCTAGGTTACAAAAGGAAACTTCCCCATAAGGAATACATCCACAGAGGCCTACTCGGAGACTACTTGGTCTTCACGTCCTCCGGGATTTGTCTTCTAGATCTTTCTCCTTATGTCGGTTCAATATTGGGCTTGCTCCCAAGTGGGCCTTCGTCCGTGCGAGTAAGTTAAGTCGCACTGGGCCGCGGGTTAATCCAGAAAGTATTCCCCCGACATTAGCCCCCAAGTTTAGCTTGGATTTTGAGTGAAGGCTCCTTTGTCTTAACAAACTCCTGAGCCGCGCACGTGAATTATCCCAGCTGAACTCCAATTTTCTTATTTCCAATCTGCGGCTTATAACTCTTCTTGGCGGCTCAAGGACGCGACTTATCCTGTCTTGACGGTTGATTTTCAGATCCAAACGTCTTCCGCATCTGGGTTATTTATCTTGACTCATCGTTTTCCCCAGCGTTCTGCATCAAGTCCTGTATTACGCATCCGCTGCCCCTTTTCCACCGCCTCCAATCTCGCTTCTCGTACTCACAATCCTTCGGTGGATATCTCCATCGATCTGAGAAAAATGTCTCGCCGCAAGTGCAACTGGAAGGCTCGTGGGTCGACGAAGATTTCTTGGAATCCCTATCTGCACGGGGCCTTCTTCCGCCAAAAGATCAATGCGAATGGCAGGCGGCTGGTGAGGAGGTAATCCCCAATCCTCAACCAGGAGAAATAGTGATTTTTGCGGAGCATGTTGAGCGCGGGTTCAAGCCCCCGGGCTCTCTCTTCTTCCGCTCCTTGATGCAGCGGTTAGGTCTCCGCTTCCATGATATTGGCCCTAATTCGATGTTGCGAGTGAGCAACTTCCACGTCCTCTGCGAAGATTATCTGGGTATCCCGCCTTTAATAGATTTCTGGCTGGCTCTTTTCAATTGCAATAGTCAAAGGGAGACCACAGATGGTCCTTTTCTCCAATGCGGCGCCATTTCCTTCCAACGCCGTCGGGGTAGTATCTTCCCAAAACTAACTATTGCCAAGAAAATCAAAGAGTGGCAAAGGACATTCTTCTATTGTAAAAACACCTCTCCTGAGAGTAAAATTCCTCTCCCTCTTTGGTCTCCTCTTCCCTTCGAGGCTACCGATGCTTTGTCTTCCAAACCTGATCCTTCTTCATTACCCTTTGTCGAATCCCTTCTAGACAAGGTGAGAGCGCTGACACTCCATGGTCTCACTGGATTAGATCTCATATCTTGCTGGACTAAATGGCGAGTTCAGCCTGTGAGTCGCCGCTCGCGGCTTATGATGGATTTCACTTGTCATGCAAATGACGTCGATCGCACTTGCCCTGAAGATTAGGACAAAGGGGAGTGGATAAATTTCATTCGCCGAGTGACGGACGAGGATATTGACTCGTATAACAATGTTGGACTTGCTCCCTTCTAGGCTGAGCACAAGCCTTTTGTGGTAATGTTTACTTATCAATTGTTTCCTCGAAAATTCCTTTCCAAAAATTGATTATTTCTGACCTGGGCTTCTTTTCAGATCGATCCCTATTTCTGGGTTCTTCCTTCAGAGGACGTCGACTTGAACCAAGGAACTGTGGCTGAGTCGTCAAGGCAAGCCGCAACCTTTGGCGAAGATATAGTTATGCACGAGGGTAGTGCTTCTGAAGAGGAACAACAAATGGCCGACGCTCTTTTGTCCTCAACTCCAAATACACCTTTCCTGGAACTCCCTGAGGTGGCTCGCAGGTCCTCGAAACATATTTTATGCCAGAGCTCAGAAGACCCCACGCAGCCTGAGAAACGTCACAAAGCCTTGGCATTGCTGGCAGAAACAAGAGCTGCCAAATCTTTAAAACTCGCTGATCCCAACAAGGCTACCTTTTCTTCCGAGACTGCTGCAGAGGATTGCTTCTCAATAAGCTCGGGTAACTGTTTGTGACTCTTCTCTTTTTGTTTTCACGCTTTTCTGGCAAGGAATTGCTGATCACTACTTCTTTTCGTACTCTGTAGGTTCAGATTTGCAAGGTTTATCTTCTCCTTCTTCTGGTTGCCTGATGAAGAGTATCCGTGTCGCCTCTGGGTATGGCTCGCCTTCCTTTTAATGTTGCGGCTCTGCTAGGTCAGCTTATTAACCCATCAATGCTTTGCAGGGCTATGTCTGAAGAGGCTCCCAAGTCTAATTCCCATCCCACTTCTTCTCAGCAAGCTATGAGCGAGGATGATGCTGCTGATGAAAACGTGGGAAACAGTAATGGTGCGACTCAACCAAGGCCCTCCCTGGAGGAAGGTATTGTAGACGCGGCTCCTGCCGCGACTCCAACCGCAGCTCCATCCACAACTCCTGCTGCTGGTAGGATATCTACTGAAAATAGATTTCCAGCTCCAGGAAATAGTTCTAAGTCAATCGCAGATGCCATAATTTCGGCTGGAGACAAGCATGATGCTCTGCTGCGCGGCTTAGTTGAGCAATTTTCTTCAAGTCGCCAGGTACATATACCGTAGCCCCAAGGATCAAAACCTTGTGTCATCGCACGGGGTGTTGATTCTTTTCCTTGCTTCAAATCTCGAGCCCCCAAATTCTTGGATAATTTACCTATTCGTTTTGCTCTGTTTTTTTTTCAGCATGAACTGTCCTTGCTTGATGCTTCTGGCTCAATAAAGGGTAAAGGCATTTCCATATACCATCCTGAAATGATGCAGTCTCGCCTGGAGCAGCATAATGAGGTCATTAGGGACCAAGATCAGGAAATAAAATCTCTCAAAGGTCAACTCGACTCCTGCGAAGAGCAATTTAAAGAACTTGAAGCTGATATGCAACAACGACTCATGGAGAAAGACGAGGTCATTAGATCTTTGCGAGAAGGGCTGACTCTTAAATCTGAATTGATTGATCGCCTGAAGGGAGACCACGCAAAGGAACTCGCAGCGCGAGATGAAAAATATAACTCGCTGCTCAAAGCCTTTGAGGGTTTTGGCTCCATGGTCAAATCAGTCGTCCTGCAACTTGCTGGTTGGTCTTTTATTCTTTAATCATTCATATTTTGGGTAACCAACCTTAGTCTCTGACTTGTTTCTTACCTTTTCTTTCTTTGACATAGGACCTGAGGCCCCAGTGTCCCGTTCTAACTTGAAGGATCAACTGGTATATCTGTCTGACTTCAGCCAGCGCTTCTTAAAGGTTACCAAGGAGGTTATGACGGTAATCTCTCCTGCAGCTGATGGCACAACATCTTGCGAGTATTGGATAAATAAACTGCTCAAGGCTCCATATTATGTCTTTGATTGGAAACGATCCTCTGCTCGCGCCGGAGCCGCGCATGTCTTGACATTGCTTCGAGCATATTATCCAGAGACTAGCAAAGTGCCCGTGCGTTGCAACGGGTGAAAATTTAAAAGTTCATAGTGACATATCAAAATTATCCTTCAAAATATATTACTTACACCCATGATTTCATTCTCTTACATGTTCACTTATACATCTATACAACAATCATCATGAAAAGAGAAATAAAAACGTGTGTTTACATATCACGGATATCCAAAAGTGATGAAATTATCACACGTATACTTTTGAGTGTACCATGATACTCCTATAGTATAATGCCAGACCTCAAAAGCAATGGTGGTACACAGATTCTTTGCAATTTTTACCCAAGATCATACATTTGAACCCAACTTTTTCTCATATAGATTCCCATATTATGACAGAAAAGTGTCGAGCAAGAAATACAGGACACAAGAAAATTCATTTACGAAACGAACAAATGAAGCTACTGAACTGAACAAACAAATTCCGTTTAAAACCTCGACAGTATACATACTGAGTTATCACAAAATATAAATTTGCCGGAGAAACCAAAGACCAAACTCATCCCTCCATAAATCCTTCCTATGTGAACGCAACATGTTGGAAACATCTAATGTAGACAAGCTTCGCAGTAGCAACATTAGTTAATCTACAAAGGCCCAATTTGATTTCGTTCTGCAGAATGCCACAAACAACTATATTGTGTGCTGTTGGAGGTTGTGTGAGAACAGAGCAGGGAGGGCAGAGGACAATCGCTAACAACTCTGGAAGCAACCACCGATCGATTGAGAAGAATCGGCCATCACAGCCTTCGATCCGGTGTCCATCTCCACTGCCTCTTCCACAGGACCGCCCAGCGACGCCGCCAAGACACACGAACAGGCACAAATAGGTACTGTGCAGATAAACTCACGCATTGGACAAAAGGGGATTTTGTTGCTGCTGGCAGTCGCGCCGACGGTGGAGGCGTGGATCCATGGATTCCGGCGGCGGTAGGTGCAGGAGGATGGGAGCGGGAGCAAAAGCAGGCCGGCCAGTAGCAGGCGGCAAGTACCCGGGCATCGAATTTGCCATGCACCTATACGGCGGGATAACCCATGTCCGCTCCTCCGCGCCGCACGTCCTGGCACTGTAGAACGCCCAGGCCCCATCTCGTCGAGCTCACTCTCGCCCAGCTATGGAGATGCGGGATTATGGCGTGGTAGGTGCAGGGGCCTGCCGGCGTCGGGTTAGCCGTGGTGGTGTGATGGCGACACACGGCCGTCGTCGGCTACGCTGCGCTGTTGCGCACCTCGTCCACCGCCGCGGACAGGCTCCGCTGCGCGCGCCGCCCACGCCGCCGGGGAGAACCGCGTTGCTCGATCTCGTCGCAGGGTGGCTACCCAACGTGCCCGCTCCCTGTGCTCCCACTTCTCCATGTGCTCGATCTACATCTGCACCACCGCCGGAGCTCCTACGCGCCCATGGGCGAGGAACTTGGACTTTGTTGGGCGAATAAGTTCTGGCGTCACCGGTGAAGCTTCGATCTGGTCGGTAACCTCTGGTCGGTGCAGCAGGAGCCGGAGTCGCTGGGTGGCGATGGCGGAGTTCCGTGCGTGAGGAGCAGATGAGAACGATGCCTTGTCTAGGGAAAATAACTGTTCAGGATAAGATATGGATTGCGGGTTGATTACCTAATTTATGAGGGGCTAAATTGCAAAATCACCACGACGTACCACGGTCGCTTAACGATATTATATAGTAGAGATAGATGTTGGCAAGGTTGCTCGCCATGGCCTGGCGATGAGCCCAGATGATACTGAACTGCCAATAAGCGAGTACTTCGATGTCTGGAAAGGGATGCGCGGGTATGCCACAAAATTTGTTGATAACTTAGACTTGGGCACTTATCTCGATAAATTCAATCTTGATGGGAGCAAGGTGTCAAAGGAAAAGTCCTCAGGAGCTGAGTCATCTCGGGCTGCCACTCCATCAATAGTATCTGGTGGCCCTTCTGCCTCGTCTGGCGGCGCCTTGATTATTAGGACACCTGCGACTGCAACTGCGAGACAAGCTGCGCCAATTCCCACTCCTGTTGCTCGGAAGAGAAAAAATAAATAATGTGGGACATGCCCGTTAGTCTGTAAGATATTCATGTATCATAAACAGTATTTTTGTGACCTATAAGCAGGTTCTTTTCTTGATAATTCCATTAAGTAGACGCTCGCGCGGCTCAGTATTTCCTAGGAACATGTGTGTTCAGGGTCGAGAGCGGCCATGATAGGCAATCAAGCTCGATTGACGCCACACCCCAGTACTTTGGTCGCATAATGCAAGACGCTTCTAGCTTAAGGATTGCCACTAGTTTGGCAAAATTTGAGGTGCGATTGGTACTCGCGATGCTCGTAAGGAGCCCTCAAGGGTCAGTGATATATGAAATTCAAAAGACTCAGCGACTCAATGATAGTTGAGGCGAAACGACAAACCCTTGAATGTCAAGGGTGCCGGCTTTATTTCATAATCACTCGATGTTTTACAGGGTGTTACATGATGATGCAGGCCCTTTAATGCGGGTTTTCTATTCCCCGCAGGCCATGCATACTTGATACTCATCGCACTTAGTTGCGAATTAATACTCCTAACGGAGTGGGTTGAACACCTGATTGGTTCAATTTTGAGTCGCTAGAAGCGACTCGGGTCGAGCATGATAGCTCCGATGTATATCTCATGTTGAAGCAGAGAGCAACTTTGTTAGCGATTAGCCGCACTGAGCTGCGACTTATGTTGAGTTGAGTTTGCTTTGTAAGGTCTCACGATAACTGAGCCCCTTTGGCTGGGGTTGTTGATCGAGGCTGGATTATGCACATGCGCCATTTCTTGTCTTCTTTTTGTATCAAGGCGACCTCTGGGGCATTATCTTGCTGATGCGCGACTTCTCGGTGGGTATTTACCATCCGGTGGCTGCATCCTGTTGGCCGCTTCCGCGGTACCTCCAACGCGACTCGTTTTGAGCTGCGATTACCGATCTGCGACTGATATCCATGTGAAGAGTTGGCGATACAAGCTTCTTCTGCGAGTACTGAGCCTGCGTTCTCGCATTCTAACGCTCTCTGTCTGTCTCCATATATTGTAATAACACCGTTTGGTCCTGGTATCTTTAACTGTAGGTAGACGTAGCAGGGGCGAGCGGTAAATTTGACATAGGCTTCTCTTCCAAAGATTGCATGATATGAGCTTTTGACTGCTACAACCTCAAAGTCTAGGAGCTCTGTGCGGAAGTTCCGCTCTGTTCCAAAGCTAACTTCAAGTGTTATCTTTCCGATTGGTCGCGTAACAGCTCCTGGGATTATTCCTTGAATTTCTTTCCTGGATGGTCGCAGCCTTGTCTCGGGTATATTCATTCTTCGGAGCGTGTCTTGATATAGGATGTTTACTCTTCCTCCTCCGTCCATTAGGACCTTACTTAACTTGTATCCCGCGACTTCTGGCGTGACCACCAGAGCTGGCTGTCCTGGATCTCTTACTTCTGGGGGTGATCGCCGCGACTCCAAATAACCGATTGCTCTGTCCAGCGACGATACCTTTCTGGCGTTGAAATCTGACCGCTCTTCCGGCTTCCATCCGTCGTTTGTACCTCCACTGTATGAAACTGTCCTATGTTTCTTCTAGGTAAAACGTCAGGCTCTTGACGAGAGCTAGATTTATTCTTGTGCTGCATCGATCTGCTGCGAGCTGTATCTGGCGTGTCGCCTTCTTTCCACCTCCGGTAATAATGACATTGCGCCTTTGTGTGACCCGCTGGCCTGCCATCTCTCCTGCGATGTAAGTCGCAAGGCACGTCGAAGATCCCCTTGCAGTTATTAGGGGGCAAGGCCTTATCACTCCCTTGCTCCTGCATCTGGTGTGCGCGACGTTCTGTCTTCGCGACTGGCAGTTTCCCCGTTGGGTTCTGTGATAAGCCGCCTGTCCCTCTATCTGTCTTTGCGTACTTGTCAGCCGTTGCCAAAAGCTGGTCGAAACTATCAATCTTGTGCTCAGCGCGACTTAATTTGTGCACCAGCGGCTCAAATCTACAGTTCTTTCTCATAGCTTGTATTGCAGCTTGTACTGTTAAGTTTTTGGCGGAGCCAAGGATCTCCGCGATTCTCTTGATCCAGTCGCCGCTTGATTCGTCCTCTTTTTGAATGCATTGTCTAAGGTTTTTCATATCTTCTGTTTGGAATCTGCGGATGAACTTGTCCTTCAAGTCTTCCCATGTGCTTATTGATTTTGATGGCAGCCTTAACAGCCAATCCCTAGCTTCTCCCTGTATTGCCAAGTGGAAGTATTTCGCACGTATTTCTTGAGTCACATCAGCCCCTGTCATGCTTGCCTCGTAATCTTCTATCCATAAGGCAGGGTCTTGGTCACTGTGATAGGTGGTGACTCGCTGCGACTCGTCGAAGTTCGGGGGGAAACGAGTGAGCCGTATTTCCTCTCCAAAACATGCTGGTCCTTTTAATAATGAATAGGAGTTTACTGGCGCTGAATCTTCATCTGAATCAGTTTCAATCTGGGATGGCTGAGTCGCTCCGGACGTCCGCGACTCGCCTTCTATCTTCTTTTCTTTTTCCAATGATACCTGCAAACCTGCTAACTGGTTGACCACTTCTTCGACGCTGTACTTTTCTCCTCCCCATGATACCTCGTTTTGCGGCTCATTGGGCGTGACTCCATACATATTTGCTTGTTGTAAAGCAGCAGTTTGCAGTAGGTCGATCGCATAGCGAGCTTCCTTATCAGCTCGCGTGTCTCCAACCGGTGCTATCTTTGACAATATCCCTATCGCGGCGTGCACGTTGCTCTCTGGGTCGCCGTGGAACTGTGATTTCATCTCTCCTTGTCCATCTTGATCTGATGTTTTTGCTGCCAACGACGGAGTCGCCACTCTTCTTCTTGGAGTTTCTTGCGCTCAGATGTCGTCTTGGTTCACACCGCCTGGTGCTTCGGCTGGCAGCGACGGAGTCGTCGACCTTCTTCTTGGAGTTTTTCGCGCTCAGCCGCGAGTCTTTGTGCCTCTTCACAGAGCTCCGTCCTGATAGCTTCAATCTCTTCAATCTTGAGGTCTCCTTCCTGATTTGGTAGAGATCCCCAAACAGGTCTTGACGGGACGGGGATGGGCAATCTTGCCGTAGCTTGTTGTAGCTCCTCCAACACGCGGACCCTGACCGGCCGCAGCTCCTTCACCGATTCGCTTCCTTGAGTCGCGTCCATAGATCTGCGACTGACGGATCCGACGAAAACTTTTACTGATCCGATGGGAACGATGTATCCGAACTCGATTCGATCTGCCTCGGGTCCCCACTCTGAGTCATTGATGAAGGGGACCCCATTGATGTCTTCAACTTGGCCAATGGCGATGTCCTTGAAGCCTGATTTCGATCCTGCGCGGAACGTGACGCTTTTGACCGCAGGCCCCACGGTGGGCGCCAACTGTCGTGGGTTTGTCACGTCAGGTGTCATAGATGACTTCGTAGGTGTGGGATTATGCGAGTCAAGCATCTCCGAGCTTGGGATCGTAGGAACAAAGATCAACACAGATTTACCCAGGTTCGCCCCCCTCAATGTGAGGTAAAAGACCTACTTCCTGCCTACCCTAGATTGGTATTGATATGATAATCGAGGTGTTACAATGGAGGCGATCCGATCTGGTACTCGCCGTATGAGCTAGGGTTTGGGGCTTGATAGCTTGACCCGCTCTAAGTCCTGCGAGTCCTCTTTATATACACAGAGGCTCGCTAGGTTACAAAAGGAAACTTCCCCATAATGAATACATCCACAGAGGCCTACTCGGAGACTACTTGGTCTTCACGTCCTCCGGGATTTGTCTTCTAGATCTTTCTCCTTATGGCGGTTCAATATTGGGCTTGCTCCCAAGTGGGCCTTCGTCCGTGCGAGTAAGTTAAGTCGCACTGGGCCGCAGGTTAATCCAGAAAGTATTCCCTCGACAACGTGCGCGGCAGGCTCCGCCCGTTGGGAGTCGCTCTCCAGCGCGTCCTCCGTGTCACTGAGGGACGCGTCCTCAGCCCTGCGACACTCGCACGGGTCAAACTCAAGATAGCGTTTCCAGTTGAACTTTGGATGAGGATCAGCAGCAGACCTGTCACCCGCAGGCGGAAGAGTTGAGGTCCGAACTCCTCGGAAGCGAGGCGCAGGCGGCGAGTCAGCGCGAGCCCTCGCAGGGATGTCCCGCAAGGCCTTCTGCCTCCGCTCGGCAACGACGGTGCGCTGCACGGCGGCCCCAGCCGATCGCTCCAGTGGTGGCGGCGTCGGGTTTGCCGATTTGGAGCGTTTGGAGTTGGGCCCGGCGTCCTCAGCCGCAGGCCTATGCCTCTGCCGGATGCGGAGCGGCTGATCATCTTCATCATCTTCAGCAGGCACCGGGTTCTTGGACCCGGCGCGTTCTTCTCTTCCTTCTTCTCCTTCCTCCTCATCCTCAGACAGGATGGCGATCGGTTGGCGGGAGGAGAAGGCGGCTTCGTTGCCCATGGTGGCGCTGTCGGCTTCATCGTCAGAGTCGCGCTCGACGACGTCGTTGGGGTCGGCAAGCACCGTGGGAGCGTCTCCGCGGATCGGAGGCAATCCAACAAGCGACCGAAACTCCTGAGTTCGACAAAGCGGGGAGGATCGGTATAAAAAGACCAAGAAAAGGAAAGTGCTTTGAATCATCAAGCAAAAGGACTCACCTCAGGAGCCGGATGCTTGGTGGAGTAGGCCTCCAGGCCGCCCACGATCCACTCGGGAGCTGGGTGGACGGTGACACGCTTCATCCGCAGCGTGAATTGCTCTACCGACTCGAACAATGTCGGGTCATGGCGCTGCGGGTCCCTCGTCCCCTTGTACTCGCAGATCAGCGAGGGCCGGTGCTGCAGAGGCGCGATCTTCCTCTTCACCCAGGTGGCGATGAGGTTCAGACCCGTCAGCCCTCCATTCTTCAGCTCCTGAAGCCGCGCCATCAGCCGGCGCACCATGGGCAAGTCGGCGTCGCGCGGCAGCTCTTGAAGATTGCGAGGCCGGCTCGGTGATGGCGAGAAGCAGGGATCCTGATCTCGCCGCCAGGCGCCGGCTCCCGCATGTAGAAGCCCGACTTCCTCCAATACACTTTGGAGGGGAGCCCGAGATCCAGGTAGTCGACGTCGCCGCGGACCTGGAAGTTGAGGCCGCTGCAGGGCGCCATGTCGCCGCCCTTCCCCAGCTTGCCGTGGAAAATCCACATCAACAGTGGGAAGAACGGGGCGCACCCGAAGTAGCCCTCGCACAGGGTGATGAAGCAGGCGAGATGAAGGATCGAGTTGGGCGTCAGGTCATGCACTTGAAGCCCGTAGAAGTCCAGGAATCGCCGGAAGAACTCCGACGTGGGGAAGCCCAGCCCGCGCTCGAGGAACGTGAGGAGGCGACGAACTCGCCCGACGATGGTCGCGGGCGAGGATCCGCGGAGGCGATGCGCCATCGACGCTCCGACGCCGGCGGCAGCAAGCCCTCGTTGGCGGCTTGCTCCAGCGCCTGCGCAGTCACCGACGACCTCTCCCACTTGTTCTTGGGCGCCACCATCTTGGCCGGAAAAGAGGCGGATGAGCAAGAGTGTCCAATGGCTGCGGCGGCGATGCGGCGAAGAACTCTGGAGCGAGCTGCTCGAGAGGGTGGCGGCGAGCGCGTGGAAGAAACAGAGAGTGAACTCACCAGCCGCACTCCCCTGCCGCTTTAATAGGCACGGTGAGTGGAGCCGTTACCGCAGTAAATGGCGCTGCCCACGTCGTCCACGTCAACCACTATCGGCACGTCGCACGACTCCTCGATTCCCGCGCAACGCCTCGGTTTCCACGGGAGCGTGCCAAAAAATGCGGCTCAGATTCGGCCACGTCGCTCTGTCATGACGTTGTGGACCGATGGATCGGGCGCGTGTGGGTCAAGGAGCGTCATCATTGCCACTGCTCCATCCCGAGGTGGAGGCAGTCGATGCGTCGTCAAGTCCCGTCAATCGACTCGGCGCCAGACAGACAAACACTACAGGGTAAACGGTCAAAGATGCCGTGACGTCAGACGGAGAAAGCAAGGAGACAACCCGCACCGAGGCGAGTCGGGATGGCAAACGTCCCGACGGGCACAAGCCGGCATCAAACAAAAACTTGAGTTAGACCGGGCGTTAAAAGCCAAAATCCACCACTCCGAGCCGTTGTTTTCTTTTCTCTTTCAGGAGTTCGTTCAACGACACGACCCGGCAATTCGCAAGACGAAGATCAAGCCGGAGACGAGTCCCTGACGAACTCGGGGGCTAATGATGGGGGGATGCCCAACCGGGTAGGCCCAGGACCCCGAGTCAGCCTCCAAGGCCAGGTGGCCCAAAGCCCACCCGGTGTACATCTTCCAGGATACCGGGTTCCCGAGGATCCCGGTATGACGGCTCGGGGAGGCGGCAACAGATATCTCCGAATCAGTCTGCGATTGTGTATCCCAAAGAGTGCGCTCCACGAAACCGCACTTGTAGGCAGGATAGCTAGCGCCGCCAGCGGAACCCGTCATTCCCTGTAAACCCTAGCCGGCTCCCTATATAAAGCCGGCAAGGAGCAACCCTAGGGGCAGACTGATCTCATTCCATAGCCTCCGGAGCACCCGCAAGCTCTGGTGCGCACACCATTGTACACCCCATCCAGATCCAAATACATACAAGCAGGAGTAGGTCTTTACCTCATACAGAGGGGCCGAACCTGGGTAAACTCTGCGTGTGCAATCTCTCTGTGAATCCTACGTCGCCTGGCTCACACCCGAGTTAAGCCACCCCGTATGGCATCTGCCATGATTACCCCACGACAGCTATCACTAGTACAGAATGACACATCGGAAACGGGCCAAAAACCCCTTCGGCAACGGAGAAAGGGTCCGTGTCCCCGCCTTTGTCACTGATGTGAAGCCTCACAATGGCAACGGAGGAGATAAACCATTTCTGATGTATTTAACATTAGACACGGAGTTTTGCTAATAACCGTTTCTAATAAGGGTTACAGGAAAACAAAAAAAACACGGTGACGGGTTGTGCCGTCGATGGAGCCCCGCTCCATGCGACTAGACGGCCGCCCGGTCGTCACCGTATTCCTGTACGCCCTGCTTTACAAAAGTTCATCAGTGCGCGTGGCTGGAGCTCTGCTCCTATGTCTTCATGGCCGCCAGATGAACATCTACTGTCTTTCCTGCTGCGCAAAATGTACTGCTCCTGGTGACGGCACCGTGTATGGAGCCCCGCTCCTAGGTCTTCACGGCAGCAGCATCGTCACCAAGCATCCACCAAGCCCTTGAAACAACGAATATTCTGTGTTAAAAACAGCAAACAAAACTAATAAACAGAGCCAATAAGCAGTAAACAAAGCAAACCGAGCTAAATACATAGCTGAAGAGCTAACTAACAGAGCAAACCAAGCTAAATAAGTAGCTAACAGAGAAAATACATAGCTGAACAGAGCTAACTAACAGAGCAACCCGAGCTAAATAAGTAGCTAACATAGCAAATACATAGCTGAACAGAGCAAACCAAGCTAAATAAGTAGCTAACATAGCAAATACATAGCTGAACAGAGCTAACTAACAGAGCAAACCGAGCTAAATAAGTAGCTAACATAGCAAATACATAGCTAAACAAAGCAAACCGAGCTAAATAAGTAGCTAACATAGCAAATACATAGCTGAACAGAGCTAACTAACAGAGCAAACTGAGCTAAATAAGTAGCTAACATAGCAAATACATAGCTAAACAAAGCAAACCGACCTAAATAAGTAGCTAACATAGCAAATACATAGCTGAAGAGAGCTAACTAACAGAGCAAACCGAGATAAATAAGTAGCTAACATAGCAAATACATAGCTAAACAAAGCAAACCGAGCTAAATAAGTAGCTAACATAGCAAATACATAGCTGAACAGAGCTAACTAACAGAACAAACTGAGCTAAATAAGTAGCTAACATAGCAAATACATAGCTAAACAAAGCAAACCGAGCTAAATAAGTAGCTAACATAGCAAATACATAGCTGAACAGAGCTAACTAACAGAGCAAACCGAGCTAAATAAGTAGCTAACAGAGCGGTCATTTACCTTAGACGAGGCGGGGTCGCTTTCCGTCGCGGATTTCGTCCCAGGCGTCGGCGCCGGAACCACTGCCAGAGGAGACGTCAGAGGAGACCTCATCCTGCTCGAACACCGGAGCGTCCTCCTCCTCCTCATCCTCCTCCTCCGCCGCCGCCACCGCTGCCGCCGCCGCATCTGGCCCAGGTTCCTGGCCAGGGAGAAGAGAGCGGTCTATGGCCGCCCGGAGCCGCGTCTGGAACAACGCCTCCTCGGCGGCTTCTATCGCGTGCTCGGTGGCGGAGATGCGGATAGCTCTCTGCATCGTAGACGCCCGAATGACACCCTCGGCGCGCTCGCGCTCAAAGGAGGCGCGAGAGAGGAGGAGACCGACCTCCAGATCCTCGTCCTCATCGTCCGAGGAGGACGATGAGGACGAGATCTGGGCGCCGGTGGCCGCCACCGCCGTGGATCCGGATGGGATTTGACGGCTCAGAATGAACTCGCGACCGCAGTCGCCGGGGATCTCGCCCCAGTTGTAGGGGAGATCCGGGCTGCGCCTCGTAGGGTGGGAGGAGGAAGATGCTCCATCCTGACTTCCGTCGGCGCCGGAGGGGTTCGCCATCGATGGGTGAAGTAGGAGGAGAGAGTGTGCGGCTAGGGTTAGGAACTGGGGAGAGTGAGACTGAGAGTGAGAGTGAGATACAGTACTGGAGTGGGAGATATTAATACCGGCACCGCTTAATGTGCCTTCACATGGGAAACGGAGATAGACCGATCTCCGTTTCTGATGTGTCAATATCAGCAACGGAGATATTCTTTCCTCCGTTGCCTATATATGAGCAACGGAGATCTTTTCAGCCTCCATTACCATTGTGTCGGGCCCATCGACCGACTAGCGTGCGCGCACTTGCGGAAGCGCGCGGAGCTCATTTTTCTGTCGCCTAACTCTTGCCGTTGCCATAGAGGGGTATCCGATGTGTCGTTTTGTACTAGTGTATGCAGATTGGCAAATCCTGCTCTTGATCCCTCGCCTCAACATACTTCCTTCCGATACCCAAGAGAGACACCTTTATTGTCATACTATGTAAGATATGACATTTGATGCAATCAAAGTATCTTCCAGAAATAGCAATTAGAGTTGATCTCACGGTCGAAGGCGTAATGACTATGTCCTATAAATATTGGGTGTGTCCATCACATCATTCTCCCAATGACATGACTCCATTGTCAACTGACATAAACGTCACATGATCGCGAAATCTCGATCATCAATCGTACAATGGGCTAGCTAAATAGAGGCTACTAGGAACCTGGTTGTTTTTATACCACACGTGTATTAATGTTTCCGCTTAATACAGTTATAGCATGGTATAAAACATATTATAACAATCGAGATATGACATATAAAATATCTTTATTAATTGCCTCTAGGGCGTATCTCCTTCACTAATATCATCAACCAGCACATCAGCCTCATCTGATACAAACTCATCAAAAAAATGGGTTGGACTGGCTTGTGCTTGAGGATTTATCTTAAATTTATTATTTAACGCAACAAAAGCTTTTTCAACCATAAGTCCACTTTGCATGCTGATCCTCTCCTTGCGGCCGTTGGAACCTCACGCCATGCTTTTCGAGAGTTGCCATGGGTGTGGTTCCACATTGCTTTGAGTATCGGGCGCATGTGGGCTAGCGCCTCGTGCAACCAACCAAACCACCCTTTATTTTGCGTTGACTAGGCCTGCTTGGGGTGAGTGCGAGCAACCAAACTCACCTTATAAGGGCATCTCCAAGCACAACCTCTAAATTCAGCCCCCAAACTGTCCGCGGACACGTCCGGACGTGTCCGCGGACAGTGACTGGACCACCCCTAAAAGTGGTCCCCTCCAACCATGTACCTCAAAATCTACTCAAATTGTGGGGTCATTTCCATGTGATTGGTAGAGAAGGAGAGAAAAGAATAAATGAAGGACAAAAGAAAGGAAAAGAAAGAAAAAGAAAGAAAAAGGTGGTCCAAAGGGACAGCCGGACACGCTCGGACATGCAAATCCTACCCCCAACCCTCCCCACCTATGCCTTGAGTTTGGGGGTGAGCGGACAGTCCGTTCAAATAAAACCAGTTTGGGGACCATGATTGGGTAGCTGTTTTGCTCCCCATAGTGTCCGGGTTGTCCGCCCGAACAAATTAAACCGGTTTGGGGGGCATGGTTGGAGATGCTCTAAGTTGGGCTACCTCTTTCATAAAATAAAGGTTTGGGAATCTCTGGGTTGTTACTCATAATGTTAATAGATAGTGCTAGAAATGGGGATACACAAAATTTTACAAGAAATGCAGGTCATATGAATGAAGAAAGAAAAAACATAAACACCTCAATTTGCAAATTGACTCCCTTGATGCTCCATGGCGCAAAGGAATTCAGCGTTGCACAATCTCATTTTTGTATCTTCCAATACCCTCACGCATTGAGCCATTCCATAGAGATTTCCTGCCATTCCCAAACAATATCTCTAGAAAAAGATACATATACATTGAGCCATTCCATAGAGATTTCGTAAGATTGAGACCAAATCTGAAAACCCTTCGCTCCCAAGCGATCGCTAGGAGGCAACCCTAGCATTGTCGCCAAACACCCACCCGCTGCGCACCTCTCCTGTCGTCGCCGCCGCGGTGGCGGCGGCCCCCCATCTCCGTAGGAGGTGGGGTTCTCTGCTCGGTTCAGAAGGTGGAGATCGACCCGTGTTGGGCGTCACCGATGGGGACTCCTTCATCGGTGGTCCATACAGACTAGCGGATGGCGCTCGTGGATCTTCGATCAGATGGGATTCGGTCATGCGCACCCACAAATATCAGCCCATGCGGCTAAAAAGGGGCGGACCACGAAGCTCCCGTCGACACCATGGTGCACGTCGATATCAGCATCTACGCTGCGATCTCCATGGTGTTGACACAGGTGTAGGCGGCTACAACTGAAAGACCAGAAGATCTCTCGCTAGCTCAAATCAGAGTTAGAGAATGCTAAGACATGACCGAGGCGAGGTATTGGATGCGATGAACACCATGCTTCAGATGATGTTATATGGGCATGGTTCTGCTGCGGATGCGTTCCTCTGCAAACCCCATGTGTGATGCCTGCGAGGCTGGTGATTAGTAATTTGCACCAGCGGCCTTGGCAAGTGGAAGCGGCATTACTGGGGATTTCTTTTTGGTGGTGCTACTCGAGTAGCAGGTCTTGATTTACAGGGTGAAAAGTCTAGGTCGGACCTTCATTGGTGGTATCGTACAATGGCGACCACTTTCTTGTTGAAGACGTTGTCTGGAGAGGTCGGAATTTCTCCGGGGTGAAGACCTAACATCTATTGATCGGGGCGATAATAGTGTTTGTGCATTGTTATCCTCCAGGAGGTGTCATTTTTGGAGAATCTCATTTGCAGTTCGTGGTGTCGTTGGTGGTGATTTGGGTCCAGTTGTTACGAGTTGTTAATCACTATGGCGGGGTCTTCTTCTTCTTCTTCTTATCTCTACTATATAATATGAGTAAAGGTGGTGATGATGGTACGTCACAGGAAATAAAACGTCTTGTGCAGCTAGCATATGTATCCGACTCGGCCACGCACAGACTATCCCGATCACTAAAAAATCGGTGCCAAAAACGGGAGCCACGCACGCACGAAATCCGATCGGTAAAAAAACCGGAGCCTCACGTGATCGGTGAAAAAACCGGAGCGTAGCTTCGTCCATAGTCCATCGCTAATTATTGTTTCCTATCGTCCTTCGGTAAAAAAAATCGTAACGGCCCAGAACTCTACATTACAAAACCGGAGTTGAGATAGCTTTTTTTAAGAAAAGTTTGATCGGAGCCTTACCTCCAACGGAAAAAGGATCTGTTGTATCACAGCAGCCCACAAAAATTCAGATAGATTTAATTTTTCTGCCATCAATTCAGACAGATCGACACAGATCAATTAGGCTATACATGCACACATACATATTCCCTTCGTTTTTTATTTAGTTCACGCTCTGGGTTTTTTCAAAGTCAACCTTTTCAAAGTTTGACCAACTATATACGAAAAAGTATCAACATCTATAATATTTAATATATAATATGAAAGTATATCTTATATATATATTCTAATAATGTTAAAGTTTTCTTATAAATGTTAAAAAAATCCGATATAGTTGGCCAAACTTCACAATGTTTGACTTTGACTAAAACTAGAACGCAAACTAATTGTAAACGGAGGGAGTACGTACGTGGTCAGGTTCGAGCCACCATGTTTCTTGAAGAGCGGCAAACATGTTGGCTTTCTTATTGACATCACAAGACAAGACGGTTAGGGATTAAATTCATCACACAGTTGAACATAGATCATAGAAAACAGTGATGATGGTACATCAAGGAAACAAAACGTCTTGTGCAGCTAGCATATGTATCCGACTCGGCCACGCACGCACTACCCCGATCGCTAAAAAAATCGGCGCCAAAAACGGGAGCCACGCACGCACGAAAATCCGATCGGTACAAAAACTGGAGCGTAGCTTCGTCCGTAATTCATCGCTAATTATTGTTTCCTATCGTCCTTCGGTAAAAAAATTGTATCGTCCCTTCGTTTTTATTTAGTTCGCGTTCTGGGTTTTCTCAAAGTCAACCTTTTCAAAGTTTGACCAACTATATATGAAAAAGTATCAACATCTATAATATTTAATATATATAATATGAAAGTATATATTCTAATAATGTTAAAATTTTCTTATAAATGTTTATATTTTTTCCGATATAGTTGGTCAAACTTCACAATGTTTGACTTTGACTAAACACATAACGCAAACTAATTGTAAACGGAGGGAGTACGTACGTGGTCAGGTTCGAGCCACCATGTTTCTTGAAGAGCGGCAGACATGTTGGCTTTCTTTTTGACATCACAAGACAATACAATTAGGGATTAAATTCATCACGCAATTGAACATAGATCATAGAAAACAGAGTCGAAAATAGTAGATTAAATTAAAACAAAATTGTGACGCCCCAAAATCGGTACTATGCAGATTTAAGCAATCCTGCCAAAATCCACATAATAACGATCTTAGGTCGCCCACCAGACATAACGTGCACGCCGAAACATGCGCGTTATGTGGGTGGAATTGTGATACCATTACAACAGTTCACGAAAAAAAATCCACAACAACAACAGAAGGAGATATATATATATACAAGAACAACTCAAACGAGTCAAGATACAACTGATACATTACAAAGATCCAAATCACAACGGAAGAAAAATATCGTCCGACTACGGACAAGATACAAATTGGGCTAAGAGTCCTGAAGATAACCATGGCGTCCATATCCCTGCCCAGGCCGAGCCAGAGGGATTCCCAAACTAACGTCGTCAGACTTCAAACCTGTTGACTGCACGAAAGAGTACAGCCCAAAGATGGGTCAGGCACAACCGCCTGGCAAGCAATGCTCACAAGATACCAACACAAAGACTACCAAAGTATAAAGGAAGGTGGACTGAGGCGGCAGCAACAGCACTAATAACCTACAGAGACACTCTACAACTTCCGTCTACGTGAGAGGGATAAGAGAGCGCATCGGAACCAACTAGCTTCTAACACCAAACATAACACATCCCAGATTCACCCCCTCGATCAAGTACGAGGAAGCAATCGAGGGAAACTCACACAGTTTGTCAAATTTTAGTTACATCTTATTGTGAAGGTAAGTCTAACTTACTAGTCAAGTTAATTAAAAACATTAGGTGTAAGTTGTCTATGATCTTGTTAGCCAGCACCTTCACCAAGTCGTCCATAACCGCGGACACGGCTTTTCGAAAAGATTTATCCCTGCAGGGGGGCACTACTGTTAACCCATACACGTTCGATCAACCCAGTAAAAAGGTAGGGTCTCACAACACTACTCATTCCTTCGCCGCAACAAGTCCAAGGAGCCACGGGAGCTATGCTGGTCCCGGCCAAAAGGGTGCGAATTCCCGCAGGAGACACCCCTCCGCACCAACAGGCCGCGCCCTATATGCATGTAACAAGGCACACCGCCAAAGTAAAATACTACATTAGTATCAATGCATATGAATCAAATGGAAAGCCCGAACTAGGTGTGGCCCCTGGACAAGCTGAAGTTCCGGTCAAAGTCGAGGGGGGTTCCATAGGACCTCCCACATGTGGGTAGCGCGCTCGTCTTGGATCCAGGGACAAGAACTGAGGTCCTAGTGCGACACTTAGCAGAACAAAGCACCAACGCATTGGCCTTCCACCGGGTGCCTTATCATTTAGTTCATTTCCCACAAACATCATCATCGTTTTTAAGTGAAGTTGAGGCAACGTATCATACTAAGCATGTGAAGACCCAGAGAACTAGACTCGAGCACAACAAACCTAAGCATGCAACTACGACTCGCAAGGCCAACAAGATAAACAAGCAACAAGGTTATAGGATGTGGAGGTAAGGCTATATCATGGCTGCAAGGTAAACATGGATAGGATCGAGACACAAGAATCGTAACATAAGGATAGCATAGATCAACGGCAAGAATGGAAGACAATGTAATGGTAGCAAGTGAGCAAAGCTTGCCTGGACACACGGGTAGAGGAAGCAGAACTTGTCGTTGCTCACATCATCTTAACGTCTTAACCGCGAAGAAGCAACAAACACTGGAAAGCGCAAAAGATGCATCTTACAACTACGGCAAAAGATCCAGCATGTTCAGGATATGATGCATGACATGGCAAGATGCAACTTAAGCCAAATTAAGCGGAGCCGAGATTCCGACAATTAATTAGGTTCAAGTTATTTAGCTAACCACCAAATTAAATGTTGATTAACATGTGAGACAAGTCATGGGTGAGCTACACAAAATTAAATGGAATAGGGACAATGATTATATTAATATCCCTCTCATTCCATATTTAATTATTAAGATGATTATACAAAAGACCACTAATTAACAAGCTAGATGATGCAAACATGAGTATGGATGACATATTAATATTGCTTGCATTTTTCTAATCAAAATAGATATATAATTTGTAGTATTTAGATTTATAAAGCAAAAGATATGATATGGTGAAGATATGCACATATCCTGCCAAAAAGAATAAAAGAGAAATAAAAAGGGTGGGATATTGGTGTAGCCGTGGGATTTGAACTTGGGACCTGCTGGTAAAGAAGCAACGCGCTAGCCACTGGACTAGTGCGGTGGTTTTGATTGAAACAGGAGCGGATAGCAGATGAGGTTTGGACGCGACGTTAACTGAATTTTCGACAGACAAAAGCTTCAGGCTTTCAGAGAGAGTGCGTGACGGCGACGAACTGCAGAGGCTGCTGCTGGTTCCTGTTGTCTGTACGAACTTGAGGGCGCCGGAATGAGCTGGGTGTGCAGGAGGCGACAAAGGAGGGTGGAGCCAAGCGGGAGGAGCAGGAAAAATATGCACAACGGACAAGCTCCCAGCTTTGCACGCGCACGGTCATGGCGGACGAGCTCGGATTCGAGCGGAACAACGACCACAAGGATGGATTCGAAGAAGGGATGGGGGAACGGGACCAGAAGCTCACCCTGGAGTTGGTGGTGTAGGTGTTCAAGCTCGAAGGCGTCGGCTGGCGACGAAGACGAGGTAGACGGCGGCGGACTTGGCGTTCCCGCGGACGGACGGCGTCGTGGAAGAAGACCTCGTTGGCGACGATCCTTCGCGTTCAAGCTTCGGCTCCGGAAGTAGTCTACGACGGCGCACCTTTTGTACATGATGTCTTGGCTCGGAGCAACGTGTGCGGTCGGGTATGACGACGGCGAACGGCCACGGCGCTCCGGAGCATGATCTGGACGAACTTGTTCACGGGGAGCAGGGGAGGGGAGAGGTGGAGGAAAGGTGAGTAATCGGTGGAGAGGAACTAGGGATAGCTCCTGGACATGGTGGCAAGGCTTGCACATGCCCTTGGCGATGGCGGGGTGGCGAGCCCCACGCTCCGGCCATGAAAGCGCTCGGGAGGATGAAGGAGGTGGAGAGGGAAAGAGGAGAGTGGCGGCGCTGAGGAGGGAGAGAGGACTAGAGGAGAGCTAGGGCGAGCAGGAGCCTCGGCTGGTTATAAAGCAGGGGGAAGGAGAAGCACCGGCCGTCAAATCAATCGGCCTCTACGTGGCTACTGTGGATGTCCTGCCGTACATGTTGAAGAGGAGGGACAATGGATCGAAGGGGTACAGGGGCCAGATGGTGCTCTCCTGGCCCATATAAGAATTTTAGGAATTTCTCCAATCCCAGGAAAAAAAAGAGTGATAAAGATGTGATAGAAAAGAGGGAAAAAGAAATTGGATAAGAGAGGAATAGGAGAGGCAAGACTTTTACAAAATAATTTATAGAACTTTAATTTTTATTTGAAATAGTTTTGCAATCATTCCCAATATATTATTTTGGGTTATTTAATATAGAAAAAGAGGGAGAAGGATTTATTATTTGCAAAATAAAAATAAGGTTTGCACAAAATAATCATTTGGTTTATTTATCAAAACATGCAAGGTGATAAAATGCATGATGACATGCTGATGCAAAAAGAAAAAAAACAAACAAAACTAATTGGGGAAAACTCCCGGGGCATTACACTGGTCCAGAACACAAGTAAGATTACCAAGTTGTCAACTTCATCTTATCCAATAAATTTTGTTTATCACCTAAGCTTTGCTTGCAGTTCTACTCATTGGTTCTTATGCAGTTTCTTAGCTCATGTAGACGAGCGGTGAATCTTCAGGACTCGTTCCGGTTACCAGATTTTTTTTTTTTGAAAACTATGACGGGGAGCTCCCGTGTTGCATTATAGTAGAAAAGAATTGATCCAGTTAATCAGGGAAACCGGACCCAAAAACCATACAACACGCGGTTAAAAAAACCGCACACTCAACTCATGGAACATCATCCGTGCCTGAAACAAGGGAACCTAAACCCAAGCTAACAGGCCACACCTCATATCCAACTAAAAAACCCTCTCCAAACACACACGAAAACTCTCCACTAGAGATGCAACGAAATGCACCCTCCCCACAGAAAAGCTCAACCATTGCTAGCAACTAAGGCTCCCATCACCTGCGGTGTCACCAGTGTGTTCTGCTTCTCGTACATCTGCAAATAGAATTGCATCTTCTCATCCAGGACCTCCTCTGAGACTTTCCCTTTGCTCTTGAGTTTGGGGTTCTCCCCAAAAGCCTCCGCCCGCCTAATCTCGGCGCGCTTGGCTGTTGGAATGCCACAGTCTTTGTTCTTCATGTCCAACCGGATGCTTCGTCGCTTGTCCAAAGAGGAAGCATCCACCCTAAGCTCCTTGTCCTTGGGCATGTCGACAATCTCTCGGCAGAGCTCCACCATCGAGAAAGGCAAGGTCTTCTCCTGTGGCTCAATCACGTCAAACTGAGCCATCACCTTCGCTATCTCTTTGGACAAGTTACGAGGAATAGAAAGCCAGGAGTTCTGAAAAAGTGCTCACAAAATAGAAAGCCAGGAGTTCTGAAAAAGTGCTCACAAAATAATCAGAATACATATTTGAGGATGGTGAGCTCTTCCTCATATTGTTGTTTACTATTTTACTCTCAACTTTCGTTATGTGAAGTTTGCATTTTAATTTTTTCTAGGGAACTTATTTCCGGTTAACTAACATGTTTGTTAAATGAAACGTGTACGCAGGTTGACGGAGATAAATGGCATCTACAAATACATCGGACATGGAGAGGATACTGGAAGGCTGCATCTTAAAAGTTGTTAGATAGTTCACAATAGTTAAGAGATAATAACCTGAAAATGTATGTCAATTTGTATGATTGTTTCCAAGTGTGCTTGAACGTGTCGTTAACTTCATTTTCTCTATAGTAATATCATTACTATTCCTCTGGGCCAAAGCCGACTTTGTTTCTGAGTCGATGTACATACAAATATACAATGTAATTTTGTATGAAAATGATTAATCGGTCGAACACATTTTAGCTCATAATACTTGCTGAACCATGATCGCAGATTGATCGGACAAAAAATATTTATATAATAAAAGAAATTGACCTGACGTCACTCGCTTGGTAATAGAATATTCAGCGTTCATAGGGACGGTAATAATGCCATGATAGTCCATATACCAAAGCGTCTCTAAGCTTGTAGAGATGCAATATGAGGCGTCTCTTATTTTTTGTAGACACGCATGACAAAGCGTCCTTACGATCTTTGTGACGGTGCACTGGAAGACGCTCGAGAGACGTTTTGCATAAGCAGCTCTATAATGCCATAGAGATGAAATAAAGCGCCTCCAACCATTAGATTGAGCGTCTCTATGTGTCTATTTTGTTGTAGTGGTTTGCCGCTCTTTACTGATGCAACTCTGTTGTGATCGTCTGTGAAACATGCCCAAAATAATGTGCGGGAGCAAAACCACGTAGATCGTTAAGCACGGAGTTAGAATCGCAGCAGCGGTGCCGCTGTTGTTTGTTGGTATCGTCACAACGGAATTAATTCAGGAATTAGGTGAAGCCTCCTGGTCTTGTGCGGTTGCTCTCAAACATACATGCAGAGTTGACCCTCTGAAGCAGACGGTGATTTTGATACGTATATTCAGGCTTTGCAGCACCGTGATTGCAGCTAATTGCTGCACCGGCCCGTTCGATCTAACTACCGTCAGTTCACGACATTTCTGAAAACCCACACCGTCGCACACGCAGGTAGAAGTATCTGTGGCTGATATTCGTTCCCTCTTTGTTTCTGCGAAGCTGAAGCATGCTGAATTGCCTTGTTAATTTGCTCAAGAAATTACTTAGTTTTGTTTGCCTGTTAGGATATGGAAGATTTACTCTTTGGTGGACGTAGACGTTCACCCGTAGGAGGAACTCATTCGATTCGATGCTTTCATCAAAAGTGAACAGGCACAAATTCGTTTCGTTCCTACTTCTACGGCAAAAGTTCTTTAATCCGGTTTTTTTTGCTGCTACACTTTGGCTACTTCGGGCTAGGTATTTTACTGATGTTAGCTCGATATACTTTGACATCGAAACTGGTCTGCCATAAAAATACGTACATAGCTAACTCTTTCTCTTGTTTTCCATTGCCAAACGTACTAGCAAAGTTCAGCAACAATTGAGATAACATCTGTTTAGTCTGTTTGGTCCGCAGGTAGGAAAGTTACATAGCCTTCCTGGCCCAGATGCTCCCTCTGCGTTATGTATGCGTCATAAGTTATTGTTATAAATCGAATAAAACGAACAGGATAAGAAGTTCGGTGGAATGGCGAGAAGTTTCCGGCGGGCGAGCGGGCGGACGAGAGCAGCATCTTGGTTGATTGCAAAGCACATGGCGCGCAACACTGGAGGCTGGAGACGCCACGGGTGCCATCCCACCAAGAGGCAGCACCAACACATTTCTGATCAGAGCAGGCTCAGATATCTCTTATCTGCCATTAAATCTTTGATCATTCGCAAATCATGGTGAAACAAGTGTCTGGTACAGATTTGGCACTGTATGAGTATATATGAAATGTACTATCATATAATATCATACACTTGTTGGTTGGAGCAAAATCTTATTGCTCAATCAGTGTCAAGTCTCGGCTTAACTTCTGACCAATGATTTATACCCGGTGTATTCAGATTGTCGGGAGTTGCAACTTGCTGCAGAACCCACACTATTCCTTTTGTATCTTCGCACAAAAATCACTACACTGATGAGACTCAAGTAGGAAAATATGCTGGATACAGATGGTTCCAGCCGGTGTTTTTCCTTTATCCTTCAGAAAGTAACTAGTGGATGAAGATAAACTGTTGCCAGCAATCTACCCAATTTGCTTTTTTTTTTTTTTTGAGGAAAGGGTCCAAATCATATAAACAGAGTGGTCCAGATTGCTTCACAAACTGACCCGGCAAAACACTCCAATTGACTTGGCTCGTGGTTGCATGAGGAACTATTCTCAAGAAGAAACCACATACTCCATCCGTTCCTAAATATAAGATGTTTTAGGTGTTAGACATGTTATCTGCATGCATACTAAAGTGAGTGAACCTATACATACAATATGTCTAGATAATTTGTGTGCATATGAATGTGGATAAAACCTAAAACATCTTATATTTGGGAACGGAGGGAGTACATTCTTAATTACCTGCTTCTCATCAAAGCTCTTGACCTATCACATCACTAACCAAACAAAGAAAAACGACCGATAGCTATATGCAGGCAGCTCCCACTCGTATGGGCAATTATGCATCTTAATTAATGGGCCCGTGGGATGTGAACATGATATATGTCGTACTCAGCCGGATTACGAAACAGGGGTACTCGAATGATTTCGTCAATGGAGACAGCAGGATTCGCGTACTGACCATGTGCACCGTGAGTTGTTTATCCTTGTCTAGTCGTTAGTTTGGGCCCTAAAAGCTCCAGCTAAGTTAGTTTTGCTATCGCCGGCCAGATGCCTGTTACAGTATTTTTTTAGTTCGTCAGGTGAGATCAAGTCGGGGCTAAACGCGGTTGAGTATATATCGACTTCTTATTGCTGCCTGAAGTTCATTAATTCGACGCGTCATTTTTCATGGCCGGCCGCCGAGATATGGAAGCTCTCCATTTGTGTTGCGCCTAAATTTTTCTAGGACTGGAAGAATTGAGACGGTGCCATGTGCGATCTTGTAAGGTGAAGCAGGAGGTGATCATAAGCTGTTGCTCGCTGTTCAATGTGAAATTCCTCCATAAACTTCTCAAGGGATATTACCTTGGGCACTAATGATGTCAAGTATAGTTATGTTAGCGGACACATTGCAGACAAGTTCTAGATTATTATTGGTTGCTTCCATTCGTGACAATCGAATTTGCTTCAGGGATTTAACACACACAAAAATCATGTGTCAACGATTTTTTTTCCAAAGCGACATGATTATCTTTTATCGGAAAATGGAATAGAGGCCAAAGTTCCATGGAGCTCTTTATTTTCAAAAATTGAAAATCATATTACGAAGTTTCTACAGAATCTGAAAAATCCTGTAATAGAAAATGATGCATACTACGAACATGCAAATCTCAAATAAATATAATCCATATTCCATGCTACACAAAAATAACAAAATCATATTTATGAAAATAAAAAAACCTGAAAAAAAATTGGACGTAAATGATGCATTCTCCCAACATGCAAAATCTCAACTAAATAAAATTCACATTCTGGACTACAAAAAAAATCATATTATGAAGTGTAAAAATAATCTAAAAAAATTCTGGATGTTCACAATGATGCATTCTACCTATTCCAGTATACACAAAAATTATTCTCAAAAAAAAAGTATACACAAAAATAACACAGTTATATTATCAAGTTCCAGAAATCATGAAAAAAATTATGGATCTAAACAATGATTCATTCTACCAACATGTGAAACCTCAACTAAATATAATTCATGCGGAAATTCAATTTGGCTCCCGGGAGCACATGCTCCCGGTATGTTCAAAAAAATAGAACAAATTGAAAACTTTTCAAAAAAATCCGAAAAAAATCATGCACGTACCTGACGATGTCACACACGAACGTGTCAAATTTCGCACCGAAACGACATCGTATGCGCCCTGTGCAAAAATGACAAAATTTCTGTAGAAAATTGGATCTCATATTCTGACAGAAATTTTGTCATGTTTGCACAGGGCGCATACGATGTCGTTTCGGTGCGAAATTTCACACGGTCGTGCGTGACATCGTCAGGTACGTGCATGATTTTTTTCAGATTTTTTTAAAAAGTTTTCAATTTGTTCTATTTTTTTGAACATACCGGGAGCATGTGCTCCCGGGAGCCAAAACGCCTTCCTCTAATTCATGTTGCTAACTACACAAAAATAATAAAATCATATTATGAAGTTTCAAAATAATCGTATTTCTTATTTGATGTAGACAATGATGCATTCTACCTATTTTAGCCTACACAAAAATAACAAAATCATATTATGAAGTTTCAAAAAAATATGAAAAAATTATGGATGTAAAAGATGGTACATTCTACCAACATGCAAAATCTCAACTAAATATAATTCTTGTTTCTACCTACACAAAAATAACAAATTCATATTATGAAGTTTCAATATACAGTTAATCTTGTTAGGAGATGTGCCCTACCAACAAAATCCGTCTGGCCCTTAAGAAATTAGTATTCGGCTCTATAAGTAAGAGAGCAGGACCAATGCATGCATGCATGTAAGGAATCTTTCCACAACCGAATATTTGAAGTAAATTATCTCTTAAACCGGTAATCCAATTAATGATCTGTTTTCACCGTTGACTTTGTTTCAACGAGTACTTTTAAACAGGATCCCAGCTTAATATGTTTTGACAAAAAAAAAATTGTCGTCAGTTGTCAGATTATAATACCGTGGTTACCATATTAGTAGTTCAAAGTAACCATCGAAATAATACATAGTTGCTAGGTAATTTTTACATGTTTTTTCTCATAGTCACGATATACATGTACAAAAGTGAGGATTTGATCTACTCTAAACACGTAAAATTAAGAATTACCGGCACGGATGGGTTAGGTTGGTGAGTAGAGAAGTTCAAAGAGTTAGGCAACCATTTGATTTTAACCTGGTAACCAACTTATTAATAATTGGTGACTAGGTGCGTATAATCTGGCAACTAGGGTCGGAGATTTTTTTTTCAAAATATATCAAGATATGATTTATTTTTGAAGATCTCGTCGCGACAAAACCAACCGTGAAAACATATCTAAATTTTGCTTTACGGTTTAAAAGATAAATCATTTTTAAAGTTTCAAAACCAAAATGAATTTACGTGGCTACATAGATGCATGACTTACTTACCATATTATTTCTATGCCCACCAAAAGTTAATCTGGGCCACGTACCCTTAATAGCACGGTCCTTTATGTAATATGGTTTTTTTGGATGTAGACAATAAGCATTCTACCTATTCTAGGCTACACATAAATAACAAAATCATACTATGAGGTTTAAAAAACCTGAAAAACTTCTTGATGTGGAAAATGATGCATTTTTACCAACATGCAAAAACTCAACTAAATATTATTCATGTTACAGGCTGCACAAAAATAACAAAATCATATTATGAAGTTTCAGAAATATCTGAAAAGTTTCAGGATGTAGACAATGATACGTTATACCAACATGTAAAATCTCGACCGAGTATAATTCATATTACAGGCGACACAAAAATAACAATGTCATGTTATGATGTTTCAAAAGAAGCTGAAAAAATCTAGATGTAGACAATGATACATTATCCGAACATGTAAAATATCAACGAAATATAATTCATACTTTCCGATACAAAAAATAACAAATCTGACAAATATGTAGAGCTAAAAATTGCATTGTTCACTATTTTCAAATGTATGATTTTGTCATTTTTACGCATCCCAAAATACGACACATTTCTAATTTGGATTTTAAAGTTTGGACAATACAACATAGTCTACATCCATGACTGTTTTAATTTTTTGAAACTTCAAAAAAAATTGATTCTCAATTTTGTTTAACAAAGGGCTAGCTAGAGGTCGAGTTCCATATGACGGCACTCTGTTTCACATGTCTTATACCCTATTCATTTATACAAAATAAATCTTCATCTTTATATTTAGCTACAACTCACCAGGTATCCTTCGTATCTAACTAGTTGCGCGCCACCCACTAAGTAATTTTTCATCTCCCACATCCAACCAGGTCACGTCACCGTAATTATTTTGACTCGATATGCCTACATGAATCAGCTCCGGAAATTTGGTTCTTAGTCTGCAAGGCTACATTGACGCTTTCGAAAAAAAGGCTAAAGGCTTCGCTATCGCTCATGGCTTATGTTGTAGTAGTAGTCTCGTAGTTGGCCCTCGATGCCTCTTTACTCTTTCTAATCCTAAGGCATTTTTCCTTCATTCATTTTGCGATAGTTTATGTGTCAAAAAAAGGCCTCCTTTCCGTCTCGGAAGACTGCTTCGCTTCTGACATCCCAACCCTCGGATTGGAGATGCTAACGGGACATGAATCGAATTGGGGACCTCTCTACCGCACCAATCTCCACAGACATAGACTTCTATATTTTCCTCTAGAGCTCTACAAGGTACATCTACATCGCCCTGATATTTCTCGTAGCCTTGTTTTTTCTTGACGCCTCTCTAACTATAGTATCTGAACTCATATACTAACTCACATCACACTCACGCCAACTCACACACTCGCACGCCCTAATACATGAGCTAGATCCTAGAACTGTACACACCACACCCTAAAATTATTCTGCGAGTATAGCACCGCGGCGAGACACCTGAAAATCGTCCCCTACGGGACTGATCCTGGACGTGCTCACTGGCCACTGCCAAGGTGAGGCACTGCGCTGACATGTCGTCACCATTGTTGTTCTTCTTATGAGATGAATGTTTTATTCAAGACTAAGAAGTCTTGAGTGAAGGTCGTGGAGAGTAGCTTATTAGAGAAACCCCAAAGGAAATAGCCCACTTCTCGAGGGCTCATTCCTATCCTATCTTTCTCTCTCTTCAGCTACAGTTCCTGAGAGCTCCCGTGTCGTCCCCAGGCCGAACCAAGGCCTCTTCTGCCGGCGTTGCCGGCCGGAGATGGTTGCGGGGAAGCGCTGGGCTCCCTCTTGTAGATAGTAGTGCTAGGACTTTCGGCTGCTTGCCGTGTAGGGGCTTTATGCCTATAGTTTGGAGCGGTGCTCGAGATTGTGGCGATGAGATCTGGAGCAGTTTCTTCCTCGCGCTTCTGCTGCTCCTCTTGCTGGAGCTGGGAGCGGAGGTGGAGACCACCGTTTCTCTCAATAATTTCGTTGTGGAGTGCCATGGCTCGATGTGGAGTTGTGGTGTTGGTGAGCTTCGTCCGGCCGGCCGTGGTGGCGAGGGGATGAAGTGTACTGACGCGACGAGCTCGGCATCGGGAGGCCGTATCTGGCGAGCTGGTGTTGTTCTCTTTCCCCTGGCCGGCCGTGGAGGCGTGGAAGGTGGATGGGACGGCGCCCAGCCTGCTCGATCTAAAGATGGCGCTTCTGGTGTGTGGGCGCTGCGTGAGGTAGTTCTGCTGCCGCTCTCTGTTTCTTCTCGCCATCATGGTGATGGGAAGGATGGACACGAGGCTGCCGTGGAGTTTCCTGATGCAGGCGCTCGAACGGACCAAGTGGTGCGCGCGGCGATGTGTGCCACTGGAGCTGCGACGACCAATATCGGAGCACCCAAGCGTCGGCCAGTTTGGGTCGGTGCTATCCATGGCCAACGGAGCCACTCTGTGCTCTAGCGTGTTGTCCAGAGCTGCTTCTTCCTCCTTTGGTGGAGGATCTTCGATCTCGGTGTGGGAGATCCCGTCAGCGACACCCCAAGTGGCTTGTTCCCCGGTGGTACCGCTGATGCCCAGGCCTTGAGGTCTCTGGTGACCGGCGACGACAACGAAGGACCTGACTGCGTTTTAATTTTCAGTTTTAGGGTCCTGTTTGCAAATATTGAGGTCGGTTATGTAATTTTCTGTTGCGTAGAGGTCCTCTTTATAATTTGGTAATGCTACCTTATCAATGAAGCTCCCAGGCCCTTCTGGGCCTTATCCGTTAAGAAAAAAGGAAATAGCCCTACATACGTTCTCTCCGACAATCTGCCAAGCAAAAGGGTCACTGATCAGTCATTGCCTGTGCAGGAAACTCATCTCCATGGCTCCAAAACCTTGGGCAAGTCCACGCGTTAGCTCCAGCGTGCAAAGCACCGATCAAACGTTGCGGCGATAATCATCACCCGTGGTACCGGACGAGGCGACTAATAATCTTGTTATTTCTTCTTTGTTTTTGAATTTTCTAATTCTATGTTCTAGTCTGGCGGCCTCTGAGTTGTGGGCCCGTCTACGAAGTGCCGGCCCCTCCACGTTCTTCCCTTTTGAAACAGAGCACCGCGGCAAGTGAAGCGGGCCCATCCCATCGGACGGCCAGCCCAGCGAGCAACCTGAACGGCTGAACCTGAAGCACGTCGTTGACTGACCGCTGGGTCCCGCGATAACAGCATCCTCAAAGGTCACAACCGACAGCACATTCAAAACTGGCGTCACGCCGCCTCACCTCACCGAATCTTACTTTCGACCGAAACCGGATGAGCGTTAGAGCATCTCCAACAGCAGCGTTAAAAACGCCGCACGCCCAAGAAACCGCCGATATCACGCGCGCACCTATTTTGGCGTCTCCAGCAGCCGCGCTAAAACTTCGCGCGCGGTAAAAAGGGGCCAGCGCGCTGGTCCAAGCGGTACTCGTTGCGCTGAATTTGGGGCGGCCGCTCCAGCGCGCGGTGCAAAAGCAAATTGCGCGCGAGAGAGCAACCACCACCTGGAAAATTCCCCGCCGTCGCCCTGCCTTCGCCTAGCGCGCGGTGCCGCCGGCGGAATTCCGGCGATGGAAGACCAATCGAGCGTTCCTCCGACCCCTCCCTACGTCCGCGACCCCTCTCCCGTCGGCGCCGCCGCAAACCCTAGCGCGAGCGTGACCACCTCCGCCGCCGGCGCCGCACCAAATCCCGGCATGGGGCTTGCGCGCGGCATTTTCACGGCGCCACGGACGAACTCCGTCGGAGCCGTCGCGCAAGCGCCCGGTGCGCAGCGGCGGAACGTCCTCCCCAAGCGCCCGATTGCGACGGCGACGACGGCGGCGACAGCCAACAAGAAGGTGAAGAAGGTGGGCGCCGCTGCGGCGCCAGCCAACAAGAGAAAGCCGACGCTAGCGCCAGCGCCGCCCCCACCTCCGCCACCCGTAGCGCCTGCACCCGCGCCAGAGCGGCCACAAGATTTTGCGCCGGAGGAGGATGCAAATAGGGTGTTTGAAGAAATGCCCACAAGGTACTTTTCTCTATCTTGCTTCACAATTCGCTATATGATTCGTCCCCTTGCTTGACTATCTTCAACTTATTTGTAGTTTGAAGGATGACGCATATTTCTCAACAATGGGAGTTGGCTCCAACACTTCGCGTTGGTCCCAAACCAATGAACTACATGATGACGATCATGAATTTGAAGAAGAAGTGGATGAGGAAGGAGAGGGTTTGATTGGTCCTCCGAAAGGAAGGTCGGTCAACTACACCGTGCAAGATGACATTTTGCTATGCGAGACATACCTAAATGTGTCTTTGGATGCCGCCGTCGCAACGGCCCAAACATTCAACGCATATTGGGATAGGATGAAGGAGTACTCTGACACGCACAATAAGGGTGGAATTGAGCGAAGCAATAGATCACTTCGCTCCCGGTGGTCATTGATAAACACCGATTGTCAAAAGTGGGCGGAGCAAGCTAGGATGATGGAGTGGGAGAAATACCTCTTCTTCATGGACACGTCACACTTTGATGACAAGCAAAACGAGTACCTCAACATACGCCGTGATGAACTATTGATGAAGAAAAGAATGATGAGAATGACAAGCATGGGAGGCGTTGGTGGTACCATGGGAGACTTTGGAGGTATAGGAACAAACATGGAGGGCATGGGAGGCAATGGAGGGATGAGAGTGATGAATGCACCTCCGATGGGCATGGGAGGCATTGGAGGGATGGGAGTGATGAATGCACCTCCGATGGGCATGGGATGTATGAGTTTTGCCTCTCTTTTGGGAGGCATGGGACCATATGGAGGGATGGGCGGCATGGGAGGACCTCCGATGGGCATGGGAGGCATGGGTGCATCTCCAAACATCTTTGGAGCATATGGTGGGATGGGCACCATGGGAGTAATGGGTGTACCGCCGGTTAACTTGGGTGCATCCATGGGTGGTGGCAATGCTACCATAGTGTCTCGTATGCCTTCGAATGGTGCATTTGGAAATAGTGGAAGCACGTCCCCGTCAATGATGAAGGTGGAGTTGAAGAAGGTGAAGAGAAGGAGGAGGAAGAAGAGGAGGAGGAAGAAATTGGAGAGAAATAAACTTGTGGCAAGTGAATGATGTTTTATTCGTTTGTATGAACTTTATTGTAATGCATTTAAATTATGCACTTTGGTGAATTTGTGCTTTGGTGAATTTAAACTATGTTTGAATTGTTGCTATGTTTCATATTGGCGCTGTTCGCGCGCTGCATTTTAGCGCGACTGGTGAAGCGCGACAGGGCCGCGCTAAATTATAACGCGTCTGCTAAAGCAAATCATGTGTGGCGCGCGAGAAATCGCAATTCTGGCGCCGCAAATTTTTTTTGGCGCCCCCACGCCTAGGGCTGCTGTTGGAGATGCTCTTAAAAGGATCCAGATGCTGGAGAACCACCGTCAAAACGAGCGTATACGGGTAGAGCCATCTCGCACGCGGACACGGATCCGGTGACATGCCCATGGCATGTCACCGATGAACAGTGCCGTGCCTTTCACTCTGGGCCGTTGGATCGAAAACGAGCAGACCAGATTAACACACTGCAGCGCGAGCACCGTAGCACATGTACTGTAGCATATACACTGTAGCACGCGCACTGTAGCAGATGTTCATCTATCCATCAATTTTGGATCCAACGGTGAAAAACGGGGCGCATGTCACGGGTACTGTTCACCGGTGACATGCCCATGTCATGTCACCGGATCTCGATCCCTCGCATGCAGGGATTGCGGGAAAAGCGTCCGACCTCGAGGTCAAAAGCGACGCGGCGGAGATAAGAAAAAATGGAACCACCCAACGCAACGCAACGCAACGAACACTACAGTCGACAAGCTAAGCCACTGACAGCCTGGTCTACGGCGACACGTAGACCCACATGTCAGTGAAGTCGCGTCATCCGGACGACGCTGTCGAGCCGCGCATCTGGGGCGGCCCCACCGGCTCACCCGCTGTCCCCGCGGGCCTTCCCAGCGAGCCAGCCATCTCTCTTCCAAGTTCCCAATCGCCTCCTCCTTCTTTAACTCGCCTACTGCCGCTCTACTGCACCGTACTACTGACTACACTTTTCTTCTTCTCCGATCTCGCCATCTCAAAGGCAGGCTCCAGGAGCGTGTCTGTCAATTCTTAAGCGCTAAGCAAAGCCGGTTTGCCGGCAGTAGCTCCGGCCCCAGAGCCAGCCGCCTCCCGCGCGGCCTATGTCGTCGCCGACCGCCGCGCCGGCCCCGACCTCGCCGCCGGCACCGCCCGCCAACGCCACAGCGCCGCCGCCGGCCACACCGTCCGCGCCTCCCCCGGCCACCCCCGTCCCTTCCCCGCCGGCGCCCGTCAACCCGCCGCCCGCCACCGTCCCGCCGCCCGCGACGCCCTCGGCCTCCCCTCCCGCGCCATCCTCCACGCCCCCGGCCACCCCATCCGCGCCCTCCCCCTCGCCCCCGAGCGACACCCCGTCCCCTCCCTCGGACACGCCCTCTCCACCCTCCTCAGGTGGCAGGTCCCCGCCCTCCTCCGGTGGTGGCGGCGGAAAATCGCCACCCACACCAAACCACTCCAGCCCGTCACCGAAATCGCCTTCTCCCGGGAACAGCGGCGGCTCCGGGGTCTCCACGTCGCTCGTCGTCGGCGTGGCCGTGGGTGGCTTCGTGCTGCTGCTGCTCGCCACCTTCATCTGCCTCTGCTGCCTCCGCAAGAAGCGCCGCCGCCAGCCTCCGCCGCCCCACTACGGCTACCCGCCGCCTCCTCCGCAGTACAAAGGTGCGTGCGTGGTCCCTCCCTTTGCAGCTCCCACCGAATACTACTGCTACATGTCGCTGTCTAGATCTAGATCTGGTGTGCGGCTATCTATCGTCTGGTAGAAGCCAGTCACGGTGCTGTCGGCTGGAATTCTCCTGTTCTTGGCAATTTGGCCGAATTCTTCGGCTTAGGCACGGGTTAGGCGGATGTTCGCTGCATGTGCCGTGTCGCTGACGTGTGCCTCACGGGCTCAAATGTGTAAATCGTAGTAAAGCTCTTGCGTAAATTTCAACTTAGATGTAGTGCTGGAACTGAAATTATTGCTTATTACTTGTGTTTTCCATACATTCAAGAAAATTGTATGGAATGGGCTATCTACTAATAGTAGTAGAGTACTTGGTACGAGTGTTAAGTAAATGATCACATGATGGCATCATGACAGCTGTCTGTGTCTGGTTTCCTAATTTATTTTATTCAACCTTTCTTCTGTTAGGACAGAAAAGTAATTGTGTATGTTGGTAATTTATTTTATTCAACATTTCTTCTGTTAGGGACAGAAAAGTATTTGTATATGTTGCATCTCCAAATCCTATGAAGAGTTTACTGTGCTGGCTTATTAGTACTTGCAAAATGGGGTCACATTTCCTAACAATATCCTCTCATTCTGCAGATGATCCTTATGGAGGAAACTACCAGAGTTGGCAGCAAAATGCTCCTCCTCCTCCTCCACCTGATCATGTGGTCAAGATGCAACCATCACCTCCTCCAGCATATGCCAATCGTCCTCCACAGACACCACCACCTCCTCCACCCCCTATGATAAACAGCAGCGGCGGGTCAGGTTCTAATTACTCAGGTGGTGAGATCTTGCCTCCACCATCCCCTGGCACTGGCCTTAACTTCTCCAACTCGAAGAGCACATTCACTTATGATGAGCTGGTGAGGGCAACGGATGGGTTCTCCGATGCTAATCTCCTCGGACAAGGTGGTTTTGGATATGTTCACAAAGGTGTGCTGCCTAATGGCAAAGAGATTGCTGTGAAGGCGTTGAAACTTGGGAGTGGCCAGGGAGAGCGTGAGTTCCAGGCGGAGGTCGAGATTATCAGCCGAGTTCATCACAAGCATCTTGTGTCCCTGGTTGGTTATTGCATCTCGGGGGGAAAGAGATTGCTTGTCTATGAGTTTGTCACCAATAACACATTGGAATTCCACTTACATGGTATGCCTTGTTGTCTCATTTATCTATCTTCTTTATCCATGGTTTGTCATGTTTCATTGTCTGCTTATTTGTCTCTTATAGCATGTACAACTTTTAGATATATGATCAGTATAGTGTCTGTATGTTGAAACTGTACTTAATAGTTAATAGCTGAATGAATAAATACATCTATCCTGTATAACAGAAAGTTTAGTAACACATGTTCACAAAGCTCTTTTGACTTCAAAGTTAAAAGCAGACAACAGCGGAAACTGTTTCGATTTATTTCTGGCTTGTTCCTTCTTACCATAGTAGCCTGTAAAATCATGATGGGAAATTTTGCATTTGCTGGGAAAAACCAAGTAGAATGAAAGCCTTCAAAAGTTCAGTTCCACTACTCCATTTTGCTGCAGTTGCTTTGCTTTGCGTTTGATTGAAATGGCAAGACACAATAAAATGCCGTCTTATGTAGTGAAGTTCATGGACCAAGTTTTGTATCTCCTTCAAATTTGTTCCCGTTGACGCTTTTATGATACATGCTAATTGATGTCTTAAGTTATTTTGACTGATTGTTAAATACTTTTTTTTACCTTCCACAGGAAAAGGCCGTCCAGTGTTGGAATGGCCCATAAGACTAAGGATTGCTCTTGGTGCTGCCAAGGGTTTAGCATATATTCATGAAGACTGTGAGTTTACATACTTGAGTACTTCCCTTTGTGCATTTACATTGTGGAGAAAACCAACAACTCTAACTAGCAACATGCCCTTATAAGTTATAATAATGTTTGTTTTCATAATTTACAGGCCATCCCAAGATCATACATCGTGATATAAAGTCATCAAACATTCTTCTTGACTTCAAATTTGAAGCTAAGGTAGGTTTTACTTTTTTTTTTTGTGAAACACAGTAGTGTTTCCTTCCTATTGTGGCTGTCATTCCTGTGTACAAGTTACATACTCTCTCCGTTCCACAATATAAGATGTTTTAGCCTTTTTCCACATTCACATGTACACATATGTATCTTTTAGTGTACATGTCCACTCTTTTTGGTACGAATCTAGACAACATGTGCAACACCAAAAATATCTTATATTGTGGAACGGAGGGAGTATCATTTTTGTAACCAGTTACCTAATTAACATTTGCCACCTTTGGGAGTAAACATGTGTTGCAATTATTTTTGTGTATGTATTGTTTGAAAGCATTAAATGCCATCATAAATTGTTTATTCATGTGGATGTGTAGCTGCCGACTTCAAGTTTACCGGACTCCAGTGTCTTAATCAAAAAATTCATAATCGGAACTAATTGTAATTCTCTGTGCAGGTTGCGGATTTTGGTCTAGCAAAATTCACTTCTGAGAACAACACTCATGTTTCGACAAGAGTAATGGGCACTTTCGGGTATGCATAAAACTTAAATTATTGCTGTGCCATTTTAGTTATGTGTTGTATTTCAAGTCATATGCTGCATATATGCACAACTCCATGATTGAATTTTTTTAGAGCATGTGTACACCAATAACTCTATTCGGACTTTGTTGATATGCTTAAATTTCTTTATGCTATAGTTCTTGCATCAGTTTACATTGTTTCAGTATTTTAGCTAGGAACTGAATTAGTTTGAACATTTATTTTTAGTGTGCTGTGGTTTTTGAGTCGAACGACTAGTCGCGACTTGTCGACGACTAGTCGATGAGTCGCAATTCAAAGTCCGACTCAAGTTCTCGACTCGACTCATTGGTTCAGTCGAGCGACTTAATCGACTAGTCTCGACTAGTCGCGACTAGTCCAGGTTTTTGAGTCGAACGAGCGACTTAAAAGTTGCCCAGCTCCCTGTAAAACCCTAGATCGCCCACATTTTCCCCCAAAGCCAAAACTGTTTTGGCGGCTTGGCACTCAAATGACAATGAAGGATTACATACAGAAGACAAAGGAGCAAAAAGAGGTTGTAGATGATCATGTGGCAGACTTTTTGTATGAGAATTGTCTTCCACTAAATATTGTCAATTCAAGGAGTTGGGAGATTCTATAGGAATCTATAGGGCAGTATTGTTCTGGCTGTATCACTCCTTCTTATCATCAATATTTAAACTATTAATAAGTATATAATTATATGCATGCATATAATATGGTAATTTCATGAGTCTCGACTAGTCACGACTAGTCAAGAGTCGCTACCCCTAAACGATCCGTCGACTCGTCGACTCAAAAACCATGGTGCTGTAGTAGTAATTACAGTTGCTGAGACCTATTTTCATGGTATTAGGTATCTAGCACCAGAATATGCATCTTCTGGCAAGCTCACTGAGAAGTCTGACGTCTTTTCCTTTGGAGTGATGCTTCTTGAGCTGATAACTGGGCGCCGGCCTGTTGATTCTGCCCAAACATATATGGATGACAGCTTGGTTGACTGGGTAAGTGTCATAATAGCTTATTATGTTCTGTAAGTACATTTGCATAGTTATGTTCAAATGTTTTAATAATACAACCTTGAATCAGACATTATTATAGCTCCGACTTATCATGGCCTTCAAGAAGCATCTTCAGTTGCTAGTTTTGATCATAGTATGCTCACAATTCAAAAAATAAATAATGATCATTGAACCATTTTTTGACAAAACTACTATCTCTATCTGTTTGTGTCCCTTCTTTCTAGTCAATTTATCTACTTCATTCTCTTTTGTGTTTTGCTGGAATCTTGTCTTTTGTTGAACATATGTTGTCTAGAGAGTAACATATATGACCATCTCCAGGCAAGACCTTTGCTGATGCGAGCACTTGAGGAAGGTAACTACGATGAGTTAGTGGATGCTCGGCTGGGAAAGGATTTCAATCCTCATGAGATTGCCAGGATGATAGCATGTGCAGCCGCATGTGTACGCCATTCTGCACGTCGTCGCCCACGAATGAGTCAGGTAATTAAGTTTCGGTACGCTTTAAAAGCTCCAAAAACTGCCCATATCTGTGAAAACCAGTGTAACATCTACTTGAGCAATTGTATTATTGTAAATCTGCTTATACGACAATCCTTTCAACTGTTAGTACTGTGGTGGCAAGTGTGGATTATGTGCTAGTTGTATTGGCATGTATTCACTTGAGTGTTTAGTAGTCTCATACCTGATATGGTGGCCAGGTTGTTCGGGCCTTGGAAGGTGATGTGTCTTTGGAGGATCTCAATGAAGGTGTTCGGCCTGGCCATAGCCGCTTCTTTGGATCATACAGCAGTTCTGACTATGATTCTGGCCAGTACAACGAGGACATGAAGAAGTTCAAGAAGATGGCCTTCACAACCAATGATTACACGAGCAGCCAATACAGCGCGCCGACCAGTGAGTATGGCCAGGTAGCATCTGCATCGAGCAGCGAGGGCCAACAAACACAGGAAATCGAGACGGGGACAATGAAGAAAAGTGGCCACAGCGGCTACAGTTCAGGATACAGCGGACCGTCGTGAGGGGGATTCTTCGTCCTCTTCTCTCCTTTTTTGACATCTTTATTGGTGCAATTTGTAAAGTCCGGCTGAATCTGTATGATCAAAGTTGCTGACTTGTGTGCGATGTTTGACCAAAGTATAGCTTCTGGTAGCTGCAAATCGTTGATTCTTTCATACGTTGTTGACCCATATGTATGCCCACCACCGTTTGCAAATGTAATTCAAAGAGCTAATTAACTGTTATACTGTTCATACTAACACAGGGTTGAGTTTCCCACGGTTCAGTTGTCGCGTGTCTTGATGTTTTCCACCAGACAAATTGAACTGTGCACAAACAATGTACGGTATCACCTAATATCATTATGGGCTACACCTTATCTTATTCTCGCATGTGAATGGAATATGTGCTGGGCAGAAGCAGGATACAAGTGGGGAGCTGTCTTGTAAGCCAAATCTCGTGCGCTCTTCTCTGGAAGCACGGAACATGGATGCCTGGTGGACAGCTAGGCCGCCCGCCTGCCTGTGTCGCGTTTCTTTCCAGTTTCCAGGCAGGGTTGGCGACGCGTGACCCTCCTCCAGGCCCCAGGATTGGAAGCAAGCCAACGCAACGCAAAGCAAGCGTGAGGTGGGGTTGGGTATTACTCACTCCGTGTCAAAATATAAGTCGCACTAGTCACTTACCACACACATGTATGTAGATATGTTTTAGTGCAAGATTCACTAGTCACTTACATGAATCTTGCACTAAAACATGTCTACATACATATGTGTGGTAAGTGACTAGTGCGACTTATATTTTGATACGGAGGCAAGCTGTCAAGTCTTGAGCAGCACAAGCTGTCAAGATCTGGAAAGATCTGGCCCCGAAATCGAACCAAGAGCTGTAAAATGTGACAGGGTGACAATCTTGTATTGCTAGTGCGGCAAGATTAGTGTCTTGTTCGACGCGTCTCAGCGGAGTCGGTTTGACTATAGGACCGTGGCCCAAATGTAGGTGTGAGGGCTGTGTTCTACGGGCAATTTGTCATGTCAGTTGTGTGTTGTAAACGGCCGGGTCGCGTGGCGTTGCGATTCAAGTGCAAGCGGTGGTCATTTGTGGCGAAATCGGAGTTGATTCTCGGGGAGCAAGGATGGCGATGACATGTGATCAGGGGAGAAGGATGAAGATGACGCGAATGTGCTACCTCAACTAGCCTCTCTTTGCAGTGGTGTGTGAGGGTATGTTGTGTGCCGCTCAGGGGTTGTGACGGTTTGTGCCCGGTTTTTCGTGAATTAATTGGGCAACTCTTTTCTACTTAATTAATGGATGAGAAAACCTTTTGTCTCCGTTTTTTTGAAGTTTTCGCCTGATTTTAATTAAATAGGCCGTGGTACAAAACTCATTTGCTGAATTTAGAGGGCCAAACATGAGCGACAAAATTATGGGCATTTTAAGCAATTTGCCTCTCATTTTTTCCTGACAAATGAGACCTTGATAGGGCGAACTGACAGAATGGGGCCACGTGTCCCCTGATAGATGGTCCCAACGGTGGAACATATACAAAATTGCGTGGGTACCACAAAGGCTTGAGTAGACACGACATGACGGTTTTAGAACGCACGTGCAATAGTAGTGGTGGTCTTGACGTGACATGTGTGTCTATTTGCGACAGGTTTTGGAGACTCGAGTGTGAAATATGTGGGCCCATTACCGACAACGAGGAGTAAAGTAGACACGTATGTGAATCCGAGCGCAAAAAAAGATGGATTCACATGTGTCGGTTGACATTGACACCAAACCCGGTTTCTTTGACGGTTTGGCCCACTCGGTTTCTTGTGACGGTAGACCCTTCAGGCCTTGTTCGGCTGGAGTGTTTCGGTGGGTTTTGGAGTATATATTATGGAGTGTTTTGGGTGAAAACACTCCTCACACCCAAAACACTCCAAACCCTGTCAATCCCCTTCTCCACCAAAACCCTCCACCAAATCTAGTTGTTTGGTACAAGTGTTTTGCAGACAAGTGTTTCAGCAGCAATAAAAAAAATGATCTTTTTTCACTAAACAATAGCACATATAAACTTATTTATTTTCACAGGATTTGAACACACAAAAGCTGATCTAGCTATCCCAGTCAGGTTTCAACTCGAAATACATCAGAACAATGTCTCAGGCAGGTTTCAATTGTCATACAAATCTCAATTTTATTACAGGAACAACATGGATAAAAATATTTGATCAACACCGTCGTTTCCGATTCATCAACATGGATACCAATGTCTCAGGCACGTTTCAATTGTCTAGTCAACCTCTGGTTCCTGAAAAAGAGCATATCACAGTCACATACACCACATTGTTCACTAGTTTGACTGTATTTTGACATTAGTTGGTACTGGTAAATTCAGATCCGAGATACTTCATCAACAGGTAGTTCCAGGAAATAAAATGACAGGAAAAATAATTAGCACATGCCAAAAAGGCAAGAACTATCCTAGCTTGCACCTGCTACTACGAGCAACTACACATGATAACAACCATTGAAAATAGTGCAGCGCCAAGTTTAACTACACAGTTCAGTAATGCAAGTATTGTTCTGATACGCAATTGCTCACTACACAGTTCACCAATTCATGAGATTTATTTCACTCAAAACTTTCACTTAAAGCAAAGCATGCAGTTTTTATGTATTGTATTGTATCACTCAAAACTACTCAGCTTACAGGAAAAAATGGATGCATGCATCCATCAGAAGAAAAATGGATGCATGCATAATTCAGAAGAAAAATGGATGCATGCTTTGCTATATTTTCTCTGCCCTGCAAAATTTTCCTAGATGAAGGAACATTAAACTGCAGCATGACCTTGTTTTCATAGATGCAGTTTAATCCAGCTTTTAAGAGAATTTTAGTGTTGCCACATCAACTAGATTGATACTCCATGCAAACTCTACCAGTACTTCCCAGCAGCATGAACAAAAGAGACAGAGAGGTATGTCCTGCTACTTGAGTTTTCTTTGGACCTGAAATATAGGTGAGTACTTATCAGGTAGCTTACCTTAAGGTAGCTTGGCTATCTGGACACGAAGCCACTCGATCGCTGTTCCATCATTATCCGCAACAAGGTTGACAAACATCTCACGGTTGTCTGCATTTCTGAAAACCTCCAAGGCTGGGATCTTGTCACGAGCTGTGACACCATCTAGTTTCTTCAAGTCATCCATGCATCTGCTGATTGTAAAGGCTTGTGCAGATTCTTTTTCAGCTTCTTTTTCTTTGATATTAACCAGCCTTTCCATGACTTGCACCATTCCACCTCCAGCTCCACTTCTTTGACTGTTCTTCGGCTTCTTCCTTGAACCACCAACAACATTCTTTGATTGAGCATGCTCCACTCGAGGCCTCACTTCACCAGTTGTACCTTCACCCAACATTTGAAGGTCATCATCAATGTCTTCCCTAGCATTACTTCCTTGAGGTCTCAGCACATCTTCATCGCCATCACTGTCAATTTGTGTCACTTCTGATGGTGTAGGTGCCGAGATCGAACTGGATGTGAAGTTGAAATTTCCAGTAGCAATACTCCCTACAAAATGATAAGTAAGATAATAAGCAACTGAACCACATAGAGGAGAGATGCTTTGAAGTGCCCTGTAAGAATAGTACATAGCTTACCTTCATAGAGTTGTGCTAGTGATTCATAGAGAGGGAAGGACTTGATCTTAAATCTCTTGATCCGTTGCCCAAATGACTACAAAAAGATGTGCAAATCATGGTTAGCAAACAGGTGACAATCAAACAATAGCAACAATAGAATGTCAAACATCCTGCACCACTTACAGTTTCCAAGTTATCCAGAGATATGGTTCAGCCTCAATCTTGAACTCGGCTTCATTCCAGCATGCGCCGCTTTGATTTCGAGCATCCTTTAGCATCCTATAGTCTCTTTTCAGGTCTTTTTTCCTTGTCCTGAATTTGAGACTTTGTCACTTGAACATAGGGATGTTTAGCAAGGAAGATTTTAACCATGGTGTTCCAAGTCTCACTACTCCAACCATTCTGACTTCTATAGTAGTTTGTGTTGTGTTCATGCAGGATATCCACTAGAGATTTCTCAAGAGCAGCATTCCATGAGGCCCTTGGTTTCGTACCTAGAGGAAAGGTAGACAGAAATGAAGTGTTGTTTTTTGAACCAACATGTGGATGACAGAAGTAACATGTGCAGGAACCGAAACAAGAATAACCGAAACAAGCATCAAACTAGTAAAAGAAAGAATACCTTTTGGTGAACCCTTTTTTGTCTTGGGTGAAGGCTTTTTCTTAATTTTCTTTCCCACCGAGTTGGCCTGAGTTTGGTTTCCCACATGTGCATTTTTATAATATTATGGATAACTGCAGTGGCTGCCGGAATCTTCACTTGATTCTCGATTGCATAGAAGGTTGGAACTCTTAGAATAGGAAATCTCTTTTTTAGAATACCCAAGAGCCTTTCTACATGGTTCCTTATTACGGCATGTCTGAGATTGAATAGCTCCATGTGGTTTTGTGGCCTTCTGTGTCCATGCCCCCACTCTTTCAAGTGATACCGCACACCTCGGTATGGAGCAAGAAAGGATGGTGTGTTTGCATAACCGCCATCAACATGGTAGAACTTTCCAGGAGGCACTTTAAAACCTTTCAACATGGCAGAGCTGAGTACTCTAGCATCGGTCGCAGAACCCTCCCATCCACATGATATGAATGTGATATTGAGATCAAAATCACATGCAAACATTACGTTTTGGCTAAGGGAGCCCTTCCTATTCCGCCAAGGAGCCTGAAGCTGAGGAGTTCTACTGACAGGCACATGAGAACCATCTATGACACCTATACAGTTCTGGAAGTAAGGAAAGAACCGATCATCCATAGCAATTTTTGGATGTGGTTCATCTATATATCGAGGCCTCAGAAACCGAGTTGCTAGGATGGGGATGATGTTGAAGAACTCTTTGATATAATCGTGGAAGGTCGAATTACTATGCTGAAATTTCAGTTGCAAGTCTTGAAATGATGCATTATGTGAGATCATATAGAGAAAGAAGGCAAGCTTCTCTTCCACCTTGATAGTACTATCTTCTATCAACTTCTCAGCTCTCAGGTAAGATGCCAACCATCTGAATATATATGGTTCCATCCTAAAAGCTGTCAAGCAATTCATGAGATGGCCATCTAGCAATTCCCTAACTTTCTTCTTGCCGTACAAGACAGAACTATGCCTTTTAATCTTTTCTGTGTGTGTTAGATAGAAGTGTAGTGCAGGAAGAATGAAAAACAGCAGTTCTTCCTCATCATCAGCTTTCCTCTTCCTAGCACGCTCTAGGCTCCGTTCATTCATTGCAGAACTAAAGTACAATAAATTAAGAAACTAATAAGATAAAATGGCCATGCATTGGTAAGTTAAAAATGCATAAGCATTGGCAAAATGTAAAAGCTGAGGACATGGACGTACCGAAATCAGGTGTGCTCACCGGGCTCCAAGACGGCGGCGGCTTGTCCACCCCAACTATAACCGGAGGTTCGGGTAGCTACAAGGATACAAAAAGGAAATAATCAGAATAATAAAAAAGCATAATAGTTACAACTGATCAAAGTTTGCAGCTATGGAGATGAACAAATTATCCATGGAAGCTGCAGCTATATATATATAGCCTGAACTTTTATTCAAATTATCCATACAAGTAGACAACAGTAGCAGCATAGGTCAAGCCGAAAAAGAGCCCAAATAAAATCAGATCAGAATTTAGCACTAACACCACAGTCTTGGGACCCATACTAATTTGTTACTCCAATTCAGCAATGCAAGTCATGTTCTAATTTTAGTAACAGATCAGATCAAACAGTACTACAGCAGCAAGTCTTGTTCTGATACGCATGTTGAGGTACAAAAGGAAGTCATGTTCTAATGTTGAGTGTTACATTTTGCATGAAAAACAACAAGTGGACAAAATACATAAGCAGAAGAGTTTTTGTTTTCAGATTTTCTTCCACTCCTGTCAGGTTTGATCTAATAGTACATGGAAAAACTAGAACGAAGTTGCATCTAAACTGCACTAATGCCAACCCATGCCTGAAGAACTGTAATGGCCTGCAGCAGTCTATATATTATTATGCAGCAGTCTATACTGAACACAAGTTGATTTGATCACATGAAATTGGCACCCGACTGTTCTGTTCAAAGGTAAAACTGCATCTCCTCGCTGGTTTGCTACTACGATGTGCAACAATGGCCTGAGAAGAACTAACCATGACATTATTGGACAAACCAAGCACGAATCACAGGAGCTGCTGTGTGATCCTGGCAGACACGATCTCCCCGTACATCAGCCATATCCTAGGCGACAATTTCACTATGCATGCAGTATCGCTCTCCACGACCGAGCAAGAGGTTAACCAAGAACTGGATCTCACGGAGTCATCAAGAACCAAAACAACCCAAGAACTATCGGTTCATCCTATTAACTCGCATGGAAACCCTAGAAACGCCCATGGAACTTAGGTCAGATCGAGAGAGGATTGGACGAGGCGTAAGACGTACCTGATAGAACTCGGCTTCGGTAACGGAGAAGAAGAGCTCCGGGGGCGGGAGCGGCGGCGGCGGCAGGGGCGAAGGAATCGTCGGAGTCACGAGGGAGGGAGACGCCAGGAGCTGAGGGAGGGAGGCTTCAGCGTTGGGGAGAGACTTCGGCGACGGCGACGACGGACGGGAGGAGCAGCTACGGCGGAGAAGACGAGCGACGGCGACGACGACAGCGTGGGCGATGTGCTGCGCTGCGCCGCCAGCCGCCAGAGCTCGAGACGCGCAAGAAACGCGAGGGGGTACTCGCGTCTTCGATCCCGTCCAACCCGACGTGGTTCGACCGGTTTCTCCCGGGCCAGCCCGCCCAAACCCGGCCTGCCGAACGATCTGGAAGTGTTTTCTGGTGTTTTTAGATGGGCCAGAAATTTACACTACAATCCCCTCCAAAACCTGTGTGCCGAACAAGGCCTCATGGACCCGAGATGGAAAAAACAGAACTCATCACCGACTATCAAGATCCACCACAAAATTGCTATCTAACCATCGCATAATGACATACGTGTTGTATTGAATAGGGTACACTGTCAAGAGGATTTGCAGAAGGTATTGTTGGCACAGGCACATTGCAGTATAATTAAAATATCATCTTATGTTGGGACACCTGACATGGATGGGGTCGACATGAACGTGGAGAGAGCGCATCCGCCATGATCATGTGGATGACACACATGAGATCGTCTTCGACCACCTTACTAAAGTGTCCCTCCATGTTGCACATGAGTTCGCCATCAATGTTCTTGTCTCTGTAGCAATGCACGGGTATTATGTTAATATTTTGTATATCTGAATAATTTTTTACTAGTTATAAATGAAATATAAGGGAAATAATTGTAAGGAATCTATCAATTTAGTGCACCCTAAACACACTAAACCAATATGTTTTAAGAACCGATCTTTGCTCTTAGGCATGTCTCTTCCGAGTAGGATGCGTAGCGTTGCCTCCTAGGGCTCGCCCGCCTCCACCGTCGCGAGGTCCCTTCATCACGGCTGGTCCAATACTAATTTGGACCCACGAGGCAAATTAAAATAAATATGGTTTATACTAAAATTGTATACTTAAATTTATTTGTACAATGATTTAGTCTTGGCGAGTATAATTTTCTGTTAGATACATGACATAGTTAATAACATAGGAAAATTTATAAATATTAGTTAACATTTTGTTTTGTATACAATTGCAATGCAAGTAGATGAAAAATACACTTGCATTGCGTTATATCTAAACATTATTCTCTTCATAAACTATTTTGCAATCGCATAAACTATATATTTACATATATATGGTAGATGCATTTAAATCATGTGGTCTAAATAATCTTAGTACTCCCTCCGATCCGGTAAAATGGGCGCTGGAAATGAACTTGGCACGTACAAATTTTGTGTACAGTCCCGAAACTCTTTTAGGATCAGAGGGAGTAGTTGTTTTAGTATATGAGTAGGTAACATGCAAAGTATAGATTAAAACTTAATGTGTAGCAGTAGAATTGTTCATAAGATTTTTTATTGGTCTTCGTGTGGTCAAATATGTCTTTCTAGTTATAGTGGGTTCAAGATAAGTTTTTTTTTTGAAATCGGGTTCAATATAAGTTAACATGTATATATGTTATGTACTTGGTAAATATCATTGTTAATACTAACCACCGACTAATAAAAATTTGTAGTGCATTCTACAAGTTCTGCGTAACAATTTGATTATTTATTATGGTCCCGTGCAATGCGCTTTAAGCGATTGACTAGTTTGTGTCTGATTTTTCATGTCAAGGTAAATGGTTCATTGATTCCTTTCCAGATTGCTACCGTTAGTTAGCCTTCCAAATCCAAATGGATAATGGAAGCCCATGAGTTATGTGATTTTGGATAACCAGCTCTTGCTCTCTGATATATGTGTATAGCTGAAATATTCGAAATACTAGTTATAATTACTCCCGAGTAGAATTAGTTGGATAGATAATCTGATATGTGATGGTTTCATTTCAGATCACGACCAAGGGATCTTCATAATTTTCTTGACTCATTTCTTGCTATTTGTTTCTACTGAATTTTCATCATATTGTATCTTCGTTCATCTATCATAACATATTCAGGGGTAATATTGACATTGCGCATCTTATAAGTTAAAATTTCATGTCTTAAAGAAGGGAAATACCAATTTATAGAGCTTCTCGGAGCTTATCTCCACCGAAATACATAATCTTGCTTCCACATAAGCATAAGGCCAAAAGAAGAAGCCTTAAACTATTTTTAAAGCATGATTTTTTTAGAACAAGGCAAAAGGTTTGTCTATTTCATTGATTGAGAAGAAAAGTTTAGGTTACAACTAATACAAAGCATAGCTTGAAAAAGAGATATACTCTCCCGGCATAATATACAAAATGTTCCGCACCTGCAGTAAGCCTGTTTTTCAGAGTAAGTATCCACTAGAGTTAGAGAATCTCTACCAGAAGGCGAAGTATCCAGTGAAAACCACCGTTCGGTGCAAACCTGAAAACTATCGCCGTAGACCGTTGGATTGTCAATTGATGGCGCAGATCAGAGGTGGACTTCCCACCAGCAACTTAACCCACTTTTGCACTCAACCCCCATGAATTACCCACGACCAGAAAGCCTTCGAGGGAGTTGTCGTGCTCGTGTAGTCTAACCTACCCAGCCCAGCGCCGGTGCCCCACACGACGACGACGGCGGCTCGGAGGCGTGGCGCTGCCCTCCCAAGCAACAACGGCCGCGGACTCGGCGGAAGAAGCGCTATGCTATAGAGGCCGCGCCGCTGCCCCCACGCAACGACGGACTCGGCGTAGCCCCCACGCCGCAACGGCGGCTCGGCGTCTGCCTTTTTTCAGCCCGCATGATTGCGGCTCCGTGTCCTCGGTGGTACTCCAGGCGAAATCAAAACGGCGGTCGCGGTGCTGCCCAACACTTTGGCGCGTGCGTGTCTGCTTGATTCTTGAGTGCGACACTGAAGATTGGCTTTGTAGCGCTTCTTTTTCTGAAGTTTACCTCTCTGAATGTTGCAATTTAGTTGTAGAATCGTGCAAGCAATTTCTGTTGTATTCTGTGAAAATGTTATCTCTGAAGACTCAGTGTGACACTTGTATCGAATCTGTTGACTGAAACCTCTGCTGTAATCTACATGTTGCATATTGGTGTATCAACTGTGTGAAAATGTCTGCTATAGTCATTGGTTGGGCTCTTTTCCTGATGATTACATGGCACGTTTGCTGCTGTTATCTGAAAGCTTTGCCTAGGTCAAAATAAGATGATGCGTGGAGTCACAAAATGATAAACTAAATACTTGATCTCACAAAGACATTCTGGAGTACAAACAACTAGACTAGAGTACTGTTCAAAGACATTCAATATTCATAATGGAAGCCAACCTGAGAGCAATATGAGCACAGGATACGTTTGCTGCATTATCTGACAGCTTGGGCTTGGTCAAATAATATGACACGTGAGCAAACAGAACGACAAATTGCAGTATACAGATTGCACCAGAGCATTTTCACTCCAATTCAATACAAAATTAACAAGGAGTCTGAGAAATAACATCCTTTCACAACAATTACAAGTTTAGATCACAGCTTGTCTGCACTTTATTCTGTATAACAGCACACTGCAAGTCTGCAACACCTTACAAGTTCAGAAGTAAGAGGCGCTGCAATCTACACGACCAAGTTTGAATGTCTCCCTACAGAATCAAGATGGAACACACACGCCATCGCGTTGTCTAGCCCCACGGCCGTCGAGTCGATGTCGCCTGGGGCAGCGCCGCGGACGCCAATCCGTCGTCATGTGGGACGGCGGCATGGCCGCCGCCGCGTGAGGGCAGCACTGAGTCCGACGAGCCGCCGTCGAGTGGTGTCAGCGGTGAGTCCTAAGAGTCACCGCCGCCGTGGGCGACGAGCTGCCGTCGCGTGGAGGCAGCACCGCGTCGCAATCGTCGCCTGAGGGCACCGCCGGTCCCTGTTGCATGTTCTCAGCGTCACGGCACCGAATCGCCTGGGGCCGCCTAGTCTCCGTACCAGAAAGATCCGCCTCCCCCTTATTTCCGTGTTGACGCCGAGCTCACCGGCGCGACGACATGTCCGTGCTGATTTACCACCGCGGCGGCGCTAGGCTAGGTGCTGCCCTAGAGGAGAAAACAACTTCCCAAAATTCAGCTGATCGTGGGTAATAGGTGGGGTTAAGTGCAAAAGTGAGTTAACTTTCTGATGAGGAGTTCCACTTCTCATCTGCTCCCTCCGTTAGCCATCCGATGGTCTAGGATGATAGTTTGCAGGTTTGCACCGAATTGAAGTTTTCACTGGATAGCAGAAACCTTAAAAGCCGCGGAACCTTAAAATAACCGCCGCATAAGGTTTCGGAACCTTAAAAACGCAAATAGCAGACCCTTAAACCGAGCCGACCCGTAAACGATTTTGAGGGCCCTTGAATTCCGCCGCGGAACCTTTAAGATGAAGATTTCGCGGCCGAACTGAAGGGCCCTGTATACTGGGAAAGCAGTTGGCGGGAGGGAATGTTCAGGACGCGCCGGTGAACTTCCGCCACGGAATTCGCCGGAATCCGCTAAACCTCCGCCGCACCGCCGTAGAACTCGTCTCCTTGTCACCATGGAGCCTGCGCCACGCGGAGGTGCTCGCAGGCATCTCCAAACCGTGGCTCCGTCGGGCAGCGGCGAATCGAGAAGTGACCGGCACAGGAGCCTGCGCCACGTGGAGGTGCTCGCAGGCATCTCCAAACCGTGGCTCCGTCGGGCAGCGGCGAATCGAGAAGTGACCGGCGCCGCGGACCAGCAGCAGGGGCGTGGACATGGCTAGAGTAGCGCAGACGTGGGTGAGGCTGGAGCAACGCGGATGGGCGGGGAGGCCGGCGCGGGCGTGCGCGACCGACCGAAGCAGCGCGCGGGCGAGCTGGCGGCGATGATGGCGTGTACTAGCTAGCTAGCTAGCTAGCTGGATGGAACAAATCGATCGATTCTAGCTTATCTACTACTACTGCATCGATCGATTGGGTGAATAGATAGCCAGCTATTCTTAACTATGTATGTATCTAGTGGATTCGATCGATTCGATGCAGCTCATGTACCACTCGGCTTCGGAATCGACTGTGCTTGAGCGGCGGCGTGAGCGGGACACGGTGAGCACCGGAATGGTCGCAGCGGAATGGTCTCGGCGCCATTCCACACCCCACCCTTGCCTCTCCATCCCCCCATAGCTTGCTCCGCTCCTCTGTTCTCTGCGAGCAAGAAAATGGCATGAACTCGCCGTCGGCCACCGATTTGGGCAGAGAAGGGTTGACGTCGATTCCTTGCCCCTTTCTCCACCATTTTCGGCTCGGTTTCTAGCCCTGCTCGAGGAACACCTGTTTGACACTCGTGTCCGCAGATCGACGCGAGCGTCCCGGTCCCGAGCAGAGCACCCACGGCCACCACGACGGAGCAGACCACACCGGCAAGATCTGCGTTTTCTCTTGGCCCCGACAACCATCCGCAACCCATCCCAACCTTCGTCGCCTCTGTTCATCGCCCCTAGGTGAGCTATCACGAATCCACCATCTCCCGGCGTCGGAATCCGCCATTGCTAGGGTTCGTCCCGAGCTTGAGCTTGGACGGCGATGGGCGGCTCATCTGGGCCGTTCATCTCGCGATGGACGGCGGCGTACCGCTTCGCTTAAGTGACGGGGCCGCGTGGGCCGAATCCCGCTGCTGGGCCTAGCACAGTGGCAGATGTGGCCCGATTCATTTTTTGTTTCTGTAGTTTTATTCTTTTCTGCTCATAGCTATTTCTGACATGTAGCTTTAATTCGATTAAAAATAGTTAAGCTTCATATTTATGCAAACAAAAAATTACAGTGGTAACCCAATGAGTTTGGAACCTTATGCAACTTGCAGAAATGAAAAATATTTTGTTGTGTAGCTTTGATAAATGTTGTTCTGTCACTGGTCAGAATCACTGTTTAGTGAATAACTTGGGTTGTGTTGATCCAAAAATTGTGAATCAAATTGTTTTGGATAGCCCTTGACAGTAGCTTTCCCTAGGAATTTGTCTCATGTGTATTGGATGTCTAGAACAAAAGGTGTATGCATTTTTAGATTCAGCCAGAGAGCACTTTGAGCATGTTTCATATTTTCTGTGAACAAAATTATGGACCAAACTCAATTGGATTAGTTTCTAGTAATAACAGAGAACTCAAATCAAGCTTTTCATGATTGTTTGATGAACAAAACATTTTAGATGTAATATTTGGTAGAAATGCTGTTTTCTGCCTCTAATAAAAAGGAGAAATTTAAATACCGTTATTATGCAAATGTTGTTTGTGTTATTTGTTGAATGTTTTGGTACTGTTATATGCTTGTTACTGTTGGTTAGCTTGTTAGTATATGTTAGCACTGTTAGTGACTTGTGTTAAGATTGTTTTGAGTAAAGCATGTGTGGTTAAATGATGCTTAACAAATTTCAAAAATTGTTTAATTATGCCTGTGTTGCTTGTTAATGAATATGAGCTAAATGACCACTTTCAATTAAAAAAATTTAGCCACTATTTGTTTAAGTTTGTTAGTAGTGCTTAGCCTTGCAAGTTAGTAGCAATCCCTAAGAGTTGCTTAATCACTACTTTAACTCTAAGTGTAAAGAAATGAATATTGTTGTGAGTGCTAAACATGTTTGGTAGATATTAGTCTTGCACCATGAGTTTTGTTTGATTGATTGCTTGGTATTTTGGTGTGTCTTGCTGTATGTTGATTGTGTTCTTTTTATTTTCGCGACGCTAGAAAATCACGAGGAGGAGATAGCAGCTGAGGGATTTTGTGGAGACTGTATTGACCATCAGAACCAGGGACAAACCACTGAGCAAGGCAAGCCATCTCAAAAGCTTGCAACTTATTTACCTATTTTGTTTTACTTATTACCTATGGATATATTTTATTGCATTCTATACACCTGCTTATATAGACACCCCAATTCTGGTATATTCCAGACCCGTAGCAAAGATTGTAGGACATCCTACCACAACCCCTTATTACTAGATTACGAAAGATGAAAATTTTAGGATGGGCACCCTTGTGTTGTTTTTGGAAAAACAAAAATGATTTTATGAAAACCCCTTGGGAAGGTGGGACCTTGCCTAAGTGGTGGTTTGGATATGAGGAATATTGGAAGAGTGTTTTTCTAAAAACGACACATAACCTAGTCTTCGCTGGACAGCCTTACCGTACAACCACATTACTCCAAAATGGGCATGGGGCTTAATCGAAGCTTGTTTGTGTTAGTATGAGATTATACCTCAATTTGCTATAAGGGTTCGAGTCCCTCGAACCGAAATGTCGCCAGAGGGGAGAAATGGGACATACACAGAGGGGGATTAAGTTTACCCCCCGGATGCAATAGTTGGGTCTCTTGCCATGGCGCTGTGATGTTTGGGGGTAACCGAATCGATATGGCCAACTCACTCGGTGCCGGGGAGAACAAACCCAATCGTAGAGGTAGTCTTATACTAGCATCGACATAGTGGAGGTTAGGATGGGTCGTCTGACGAGTGTATGCTGTCTCGGACAGTCCGTGAATGATTCACGGCAGATGCACTTGATCTTGTGGTGAAAGTGTACACACTCTGCAGAGTCAAAACTATTCGAATAGCCGCGTAGCTAGCATTGTGTCGGATGTTTTCAAAAATGGTGTGTGTGGAAAGAAAGTGAGTACTTGGAAGTACTGTGTGGACCGGGAATGATCGTACCTTGGAGGTACAGTGTTTTGAAGGAAAAGCTTCGGAGGGGCCTTAGTCCCAAGAAGTTCCGCAAAGAAAAAAATCTTTCTTCTAAATGTTTTTACTAAAACCTCGAAGATACGTGTTATCTATGAGAGAAAAACTATACTATCTATCTTTTGAAGTATCTTTTTCAACAAAGATATAAAGATGTTGAGCAACCATGGTGAATCTTCGATCCACCATGGGTAGTGAGCTCTAACTATAGCCTACCTACCACAGCCTCAGATATCATACTTGCATCTAGTAGCTTGTTTTTGGATAGAGCTTTGCAAGTACATTCAAATGTACTCATATGGTTTCGCCCCTGGCTATTGTCCTAGCCAGACCTTTACTACGAGGAGTCTCAGGAGGAGGAGGTTGGAGAAGAGGAAGGCTTCATCGACAACTATTCGAACTAGGTCGTCTCCCGGTCAGCAGCATGTAGGTTTCTAAGGTGTGACATGGGCTTTATCGTGTTTTGTTGAGACTTCCGCTGTGTTATGTTATTCCTGCCCTGCTTGGCAGCTATTTGAGACTTGGTCATGTGACCATTTATTGTAAAGACTTGTGAGACGTGTAATGGATGTGGAACTTCTGTAATGTGTTGTTCACGACTGGATGATCTGTGATCGTGAATGTATGCACATTGGAGGTCTCGGGCTGTTAGTCCGGGGTCCCCACACCCACCGCACCATACCGCCACCCTCCATCGCCGCCCGAGCCCGCCGGCTCGGCGTCCTCAAACCCCGACTGCCGCCGCCCCCACGGGCCGGTCCGCCTCCATTCGAGCTCGCGAGAGGCCACCCCGACCACCTTTTGGCAGCGGGGGGGGGGGGGGGTGGGGCGCCACCACCGCCGCGGACGAAGCCGGCGATGGCAGCGGCAGGGGGGCCGGTGGGAAGAGGGCTCGGCGGCGCCGCCTTTTTTCCCCTGGCGCCGCTGGGGGAGCGACGCGAGGGGTGGTTGGTGATAATTTTGGGTTCGAACTGGAGGCTATGGGATTTGCTGATCCGTATATTTTCCAAAGAGGTGTTTCATTCTACACAGCCAAACAGCCTAGCTTCGCAGATCTAGCTTGTTGGAGTTGGCATATTCGGCGTTGCTCCAAGCTGAAGTGACGACAAGCTGGAAGCTAGACCAATTCCGAACACGCCTTGCCCCGTGTTTCCTTTTTTTTTTGAGGGGGGGCCGTGTTTCCATGATGGGAAATGCTATTCTCCAACCGACTGATGGATCAATCGGTTTGCTCTTGTGCCCGTCGCTGTGTTGACCCAGCATCGCTCCATCCTCTCCCCTGTTGCCCTTTTTTCTCGATCCAGCCCACGCCGGCCTTCTCCTCTTCTAGCTTTAGGACAACGCCACCCTCACCGCGCCGCCGGACTCCTCCGCCCCATCTTCCCCACCAATGACGCTCACCCGACGGGCTTGAGAGCTTCGCCATCTGCCCGCCTCCTCCTCCAGCTGACCATGGCCGTGACCCGCCGCCAAGATCTCTGGCCGGCAAGCCCTCCACCTCGCCTAGCTCCGGCCAGTGCCGCTCCATCCAGCCCTGCATCGGCCCCGCACACCTGCCTCCTGTCGTTACATGCTAACCTGGCCGGCTGTCGCGCCTCCCACGAGCATCTTGGTGAAGGCCAGAGGGGAGCTTGACATGGACGCCATGGAAAAACTTGGAGAAGATGACCCGACGAGTTGATTTCGTCGGGTACACCAACTCGTCGGGTACACCGGATCTGGCGGCGCCAGGTCTCTAATCTGGCGGATTCGTCACCCGCTGTGTCTCCATAATCAATTGCGAAGGTCAGCTTTGGGGGGATTTTTGTTGATGCTTGATACGTCTCAAACGTATCTATAATTTCTGATGTTCCATGTTGATATTATACCAATTGTTACATGTTTTATATACACTTCATAGCATTTTTATGCATTTTCTGGGACTAACCTATTAACAAGATGCCACAGTGCCAGTTACAGTTTTCTGCGGTTTTTGTATTCTAGAAAAGCTAGTCTGGAAATATTCTCGGAATTGGACGAAACTTGGACATGACCTCCTATTTTTCCAACACGTACACAGAGTCCAAAGGAGAGACGGAAGGGGGCCGCGAGCCAGCCACACCATGGGGTGGCGCGGCCCCACCCCCAACCGCGCCGTGGGGTGGTGTGGGCCCCACGGGCGTCTCCAGCCGCATCTCTTTCGCCTATATAATCTTCCTGACACGAAAATCCTAAATACCCGAGCCATTATCCACGAAAAGTTCCAGAGACACCGCCGCCGTCAACCCTAGCTCGGGAGGGTTCAGAAGCTCTTCCCGGCACCCTGCCGGAGAGGGGAATCATCACCGGAGGGCTCTACATCACCATGCTTGCCTCCGGAGTGATGCGTGAGCAGTTCATCCTTGGACTACGGGTCCATAGCAGTAGCTAGATGGTTGTCTCTCCACTTTATGCTATCATGTTTAGATCTTGTGAGCTACCTATCATGATCAAGATCATCTTATTGTAATGCTACATGTTGTGTTTGCTGGGATCCGATGAATATTGAATACTATGTCAAGTTGATTATCAATCTATCTTATATGTTATTTATGATCTTGCATGCTTTCCGTTACTAGTAGATGCTTTGGCCAAGTAGATGTTTGTAACTCCAAGAGTTAGTATTTATGCTAGATAGTGGGTTCATGCCTCTGATACCCGATGACGTAGTTGCCTGCGTCAAAAGAATATGGGTTAGGTTGAGACTCCAAGTGTAGAGTGTGTTGTAAGTGGAATACGTGTTTTCCCCACGAGGGGTGACTCGAGGGTTTAATATCGAACTCTCGGGGAATCAGTAGTGAAGATTTATCTTTCCTATCCTTATTTTGGTTACCTACAAAACAAAGTAAATGTTTTGGTGCTCAACCTCACCTAGTGGTTGTCAAGCACAAGGTGTGAGAATGATATCAAGATAATATGCAATGCAAACAAGAAATAAATATGCAATGGTGGTAAATAAATATGCAAGGATGGTGGTAGCAATGATAAATGATATTTTTGGATTTTATATTGTGAATGCAAGATGTAAAAATGTTTTTGTATTTTCGGATTTTTAAATGGCAGAAAATGGAAAAGTGGTAAAAGTTGTTGGAAAGGTGTTTCTTATGATTAAAAATGGAATGGGGTTCATGGTTTCACAAATGCACTATCTCTTTAATAAAGTGGTAGACAATGGAACACTAGAATTGACATATGAGATTGCAACACAATAGTTTAATGACAAGTTATAATTATATGGGCATCACGTCATAACATAGAGACCTTTTAGTTTATTATTAGTCTCACTTATACTCCACCAAGATGCGAACTAAATCATAACACCTCAGTAATTAAGATAACTCAGAGTATAGCATTAAGTATCATGACATGAAGTTAAAATAAGAACATGCTAGATCTAGTCATGGAGTAGTGGCAATGGTCACACCCACACTTCCGGTAGCATGGTATTTCTTTTTATCCCTAGTGAGACAACAAAGTAAGGTAGAGATACCCAAGTGGATCGCAGAACTTTCTCTCACGTTCACTGCAGTAGCCACCCCCGTTACTCCAACTAATGCACACGTTCCCCCTCACACGCTCTCATAAACATGCTTGATCATGACAAGTAAATAAGAACGGGGTACATAATATGCATGTACTTTCATAACTGAAACAAAACCATTGCAATCTCAAACATATATTAACTCATAAAAAGATCCACCACAAAGGTATTACATAGATGACCGTAATTATGTTCAGCAGCTCATACGGTACTAATTAGTGAAGCTCAAAGAGAGAGGAGAGATACATAAGTTACTTCCACAAACCCATAGTCCAGAGGTGGACTACTCCCTCTTCATCATGGAGACGGTGGAGAAGTCATTGGAGAAGATGGAGACCACGCCGGCAGCGCCCCGCCGGAGTTTTCCCTCTCCAATCTGCAGCTCCAGGTCTCTCTTTCGGTGTTTCTGTGTTTCGGCGGCGCTCCTTCCAGAGAACGTCGGGGCCTATTTTTATAGTCGGTTTTAGGTCAAAACCGAGTCGGTGGAGGAAAGATCGACGACAACGGAGCTCCGAGGCCCAAAAGAGGGGGTCACACACGGCCCAGGTACCTGGCCACGTGGGCCCACTCAACTTCGGCCTCCGACTTCCTTTCGTGCGCTTCCTTGGCTCCTACACTTTGTTCCTTCCAAAAACTGATGCCCGTAAAATATTAGGTCATTTGGACGTCGTTTGGGTCCCTGAAACATTAAAATATAGAAAACATGGTTTTCTGACTGTGCAGGGTTAATTCCATAAAAATAGGAAACATACCAAATATTACCAAAATCATTATAAAACAGTGATATAACCCTTATATGATGCAAATATGACTGGAATATAAGTAAAATAATGCAAATTTCATGTATGCATTTTACATGCATCAGCCTCCGGTAATCTGGGAGAGTGTCAACAACTTCTAAGATTGTGGATGTGTTGTTGCCACTAGGGATATAATAACCGATGCTTAGCTTAAGGGTGCGCCGTTAGGTCTAATGCATTTGTTTACATTACGCACATTACTTAATGTGATTATCCGTTGCTTGCAACTTAATACCAACGGGGAACTCGGTATGACAACCTGGAGCTGGATTATTAGTCATAGACACTGTTGGATAACGGTCTATGTATTTTGTCGTAATGCCCACATGAATATCATAGTAATCATCATGTTATATATATGCATTGTCATGCGCTCAATATTTTGTCAATTGCCCAGCTGTAATTTGTTCACCCAGCATGTTAGTTATCTTTTATGGAGAGACACCACTAGTGAACTGTGGACCCCGGTCCATTCTTTTACACCGATAATACAACCAACTGCAAACATTGTTCCTTTTCATTCTCTGCAATTTACTACTATTTTCCACACCATACGTTTAATCCTTTGTTTTCAGCAAGCCGGTGAGATTGACAACCTCACTGTTTCGTTGGGGCAAACTAGTTTGATTGTGTTGTGTGTAGGTTCCACGTCACCGCGCCACTGACAACCTTCAGAAGTGATATCTTGCTCCAACAGGTTCGATTAAACCTTAGTTTCATACTGAGGGAAACTGCTGCTACACTGCTTCATACCTTCCTCTTGGGGTCTCCCAACGAACGTGTGATCCACGTCATCAAGCATTTTTCTGGCGCCGTTGCCGGGGAGCAAGAGGATTTCTGCAAGGGGAGTTTCACGCTTCCAATCTCTTTACTTTGTTACTATCTTGCTTAGTTTATTTTTATCTAGTCTTGTTTGCTTTATTTATCAAAAACACAAAAAAATTAGTTACTTTTATTTTTGAGTTGTTATCTTTCTGTTTTGTTTTAATTTTGCTAAAATGAGTACCCATGAGAACACTAAGTGGTGTGATTTGACTAGCACGAACAACAATTATTTCATTAGTACACAAACTGCTTTCAATAAATCTGTTGAGGAAAAGTTTGGGAAAATTGATGTTCTTGCCTCTAAAGTTGATAGTCTTGCTCTTGATGTTGATTTGTTAAAAATTAAAACTATGCCTCATGATGTTAAAGAGAGCAAAACTCTCAATGCTATACAAGTTAAAATTGATAATAATGTGAGGATGTTAGCTGATTTACATGCTAGGTGGGCAAGAGAGGATGAAATTGCTAAAAAGAATAGTATTGCTAGAGTTTATACTATTACTACTACTGAAAATGCTGTAAACTCAAGTGTTAACAAACCTCCTACTATCAATGGTAAAGTAATTGGTGTTGGCAATGTCTCTACTTCTGTTGCAAAACGTTTAAAATTGCCTGAAAACACTGAAACTGTTCCTGATAAAAGTGCTGAAATTTTTCGAGATGGGAGACAATGGTCCCATTACTTTGATAATAATGATTTTGATTTTGATGGTTGCAATATTTCTGAAGTAATTAAGTTCTTGCAAAAGCTAGCTAGAAGTCCTAATGCTAGTGCTATAAACATGGCTTTTACTAAACATATTACTAATGCTCTCATGCAAGTTAGGGAAGAGAAATTAAAACATGAAGCTTCTATCCCTAGGAAGTTAGAAGATGGTTGGGAGCCCATCATTAAAATGAAGGTGAATGATTTTGATTGCAATGCTTTATGTGATCTTGGTGCTAGTATTTCTGTTATGCCTAAGAAACTTATGATATGCTTGATTTAGCACCTTTGGAACACTGTTATTTGGATGTTCACCTTGCTGATAATACTATAAAGAAACCTTTGGGGAGAGTTGATGATGTTTTTATAATGGTTAACAATAACCTTGTCCCCGTTGATTTTGTTGTTTTGGATATTGAATGCAATGCTTCTTGTCCTATTGTTTTGGGAAGACCTTTTCTTAGAACTGTTGGTGCTATTATTGATATGAGAGAGGGGAATATTAAATATCAATTCCCACTCAAGAAAGGTATGGAACACTTCCCTAGAAAGAAGATGAAGTTACCTTTTGATTCTATTGTTAGAGCAAATTATTCTGTTGATGCTTCATCACTTGGAAACACTTGATTCTTACTTTCTGCGCCTAGCTGAAAGGCGTTAAAGAAAAGCGCTTATGGGAGACAACCCATTATTTTATTTCTGCAATTTTTCTTTTTTTGAGTCAAGGAGTTGTTTACTTCTGTAACAATTCCTTTGTATCTTTATTTTATCGCATTGTTGTGCCAAGTATTGCCTCTAATAGGAAGATGATGCTAGATTTGGATTTCTGCGCAGGAACAGATTTCTGCTGTTCACCGTTTTAATTCTGTAAAATCACAGAAAAATTATTTAAATCTGCAAATTTTTGTGCGTGATCCTCAGATATGTACGCATCTTTCGTTAGTTTAAAGTTTTTCGATCTGAGCAACGTAAGTGCCTCGAAAAAATTCGTCTTTACGGACTGTTCTGTTTAGACAGATTCTGTCTTTTATTTTTCGCATTCTCTCTTTTACTAGTGTTGAGTGGAATTCTTTTTTAGGGTGAAGAGCTTCACATAACATCAGTGGCAGTAGTTAATGTTAAAAGTAACGGTCATGTTTGTGTCCTTATAGAACATGTGAGTTTTTGATTGTGCACTAACCCTCTAATGAGAATTACTTGAGTTTGGTGTGGCGGAAGTTTTCAAGGGTCAAGAGAGAAGGATGATATAATGTGATCAAGAAGAGTGAAGAGCTTAAGCTTGGGGATGCTCCCATGGATCACCCCAGCATATTTCAAGAAGACTCAAGCGTCTAAGCTTGGGGATGCCCAAGGCATCCCCTTCTTCATCAGCAACTTATCAGGTCATCTCTAGTGAAACTATATTTTAATTCTTTCACATCATATGTGCTTTACTTGGAGCGTCTGTGTGCTTTTATTTTCAGTATTTTATTTTTCTTATGGTCAACTTGATTGGACCCAGCATTCTTGATTGGGAGAGAGACACGCTCCGCTTTTTCATATGAATACTCCTATTCTTCACTTATACTTGTTGAGTATTCTTATCTAGCTATTGCTATGCTTTTAGCTCCTGTTTTGCATGCATCTCTTATTCAGAGCTGTTAGTTCTTTTAAAGAAAGTACTCTCTTGCTTCACTTATAATTGTTTGGAGAGTTTATGTTGAAATAAATTGATTGGTGTTTGGTTGGAACAGAAAATGTTGCATGTGGTAGATGGTATAATGGAAAAAGCTTACATATTCTTGTAGATCACTGTATTGGATAATTTGATACTTGTCAATTGTTTTGAGTTATCAAGTAGTTCATGTTTAAGCTTTTGTATCATGTAGTTAAAACCTATTAATGAAGAACTACCGTAAAGCTCGTTGAAATTTGGTTTGCATGATTGGTATCTCTAAGGTCTAGATATTTTCTAGTAAAAGGGTTTGGTTAACAAGGAAGACAGTGTAGAGTCTTATAATGCTTGCAATATGTTTTCATATAAGTCTTGCTGTGTCGGTTGATATCCTGTGTTTGCTTCAAATAACCTTGCTAGCCTAAACTCTGTACTGAGAGGGAATGCTTCTCGTGCATCCAAAACCTTGAGCCAAAATCCATGCCATCTGTGTCCACCATAACTACCTATATGTGGTATTTCCTTGCCATTCCAAGTAAATTTTTCATGTGCTACCTTTAAACTATTCAAAATTATTACTCCTATTTTGTGTCAATGTTTACCAAGCTCATGAGGACGGGGTGGATGTCTTTATGTCAACTGTCAAACAGACTTTACCACCGGACTAGCGGCATATACATCCGCTTATCCATTAATTTTGCAAAAAGAGCTGGCAAATGGGGTGCCCAGTCCCAATTAATTACAACTTTAACCGCTTAATTCTCTTCACATTTTTGCCCTGATTTATCAGTCAAGCAATGACAAACAGTGAAATATCTGCATGTGTAAACAAAAGAGAAGAGGGATGATCTGCCTTGCTGGTAGAAATAACGTCCTTCATGGGAGCCGCTCTTAAAAGTCTGGTTGGCAGGGGTCATATTGTACTTTCCATTTTCTGATTCGTTGACAATTAACAAACACCTCCAAAACTTATTTTTACTCTCTTATGATTTCAAAAACTTAAAAAGCTCTAGCACATGATTTAATCCCTGCTTCCCTCTGCGAAGGGCCTTTCTTTTACTTTTATGTTGAGTCAGTTTTCCTACTTCTTTCTATCTTAGAAGCAAACACTAGTGTCAACTTTGGTGCAACAATTTTTATATGCTTGTATATTGCACTTATTATATTGCTTTGTGTTGACAAATATCCATGAGATATATATGTTGAAAGTTGAAAGCAATTGCTGAACTTAAATCTTCCTTTGTGTTGGTTAAATACCTTTTACTTAGAATCTATTGCTTAAATCTCAATGATAGTTTCATAAAGTTATATGATTCAGTTGTTTGCTCATTATCTACTTGCTAGCAAACTATAGACCATTGACCTGGATCACTTCATTCATAACATGTGCTTTACAATACTATTTGATCAAGATTATGATTGTAGCATGTCACCTCAGAAATTATTTTGTTTTTATCGTTTTACCTACTCGAGGACGAGTAGAACTAAGCTTGGGGATGCTTGATACGTCTCAAACGTATCTATAATTTCTGATGTTCCATGTTGATATTATACCAATTGTTACATGTTTTATATACACTTCATAGCATTTTTATGCATTTTCTGGGACTAACCTATTAACAAGATGCCACAGTGCCAGTTCCTGTTTTCTGCTGTTTTTGTATTCCAGAAAAGCTAGTCTGGAAATATTCTCGGAATTGGACGAAACTTGGACAGAACCTCCTATTTTTCCAACACGTACACGGAGTCCAAAGGAGAGACGGAGGGGGCCGCGAGCAGCCACACCATGGGGGCGCGGCCCCCCCCCGCGCCGTGGGGTGGTGTGGGCCCCACGGGCGTCTCCAGCCGCCGCCCTTTCGCCTATATATCTTCCCGACGCGAAAACCCTAAATACCCGAGCCATTATCCACGAAAAGTTCCAGAGACGCCGCCGCCGTCAACCCTAGCTCGGGAGGGTTCAGAAGCTCTTCCCGGCACCCTGCCGGAGAGGGGAATCATCACCGGAGGGCTCTACATCACCATGCCTGCCTCCGGAGTGATGCGTGAGTAGTTCATCCTTGGACTACGGGTCCATAGCAGTAGCTAGATGGTTGTCTCTCCACTTTATGCTATCATGTTTAGATCTTGTGAGCTGCCTATCATGATCAAGATCATCTTATTGTAATGCTACATGTTGTGTTTGCTGGGATCCGATGAATATTGAATACTATGTCAAGTTGATTATCAATCTATCTTATATGTTATTTATGATCTTGCATGCTTTCCGTTACTAGTAGATGCTTTGGCCAAGTAGATGCTTGTAACTCCAAGAGTGAGTATTTATGCTAGATAGTGGGTTCATGCCTCCGGTAATCTGGGAGAGTGACAACAACTTCTAAGATTGTGGATGTGCTGTTGCCACTAGGGATAAAATAACCGATGCTTAGCTTAAGGGTGCGCCGTTAGGTCTAATGCATTTGTTTACATTACGCACATTACTTAATGCGATTATCCGTTGCTTGCAACTTAATACCAACGGGGAACTCGGTATGACAACCTGGAGGTGGATTATTAGTCATAGACGCTGTTGGATAACGGTCTATGTATTTTGTCGTAATGCCCACATGAATATCATAGTAATCATCATGTCATATATATGCATTGTCATGCGCTCAATATTTTGTCAATTGCCCAGCTGTAATTTGTTCACCCAGCATGTTAGTTATCTTTTATGGAGAGACACCACTAGTGAACTGTGGACCCCGGTCCATTTTTTACACTGATAATACAACCAACTGCAAACATTGTTCCTTTTCATTCTCTGTAATTTACTACTGTTTTCCACACCATACGTTTAATCGTTTGTTTTCAGCAAGCCGTGAGATTGACAACCTCACTGTTTCGTTGGGGCAAATTAGTTTGATTGTGTTGTGTGCAGGTTCCACGTCAGCGCGCCACTGACAACGTTCAGAAGTAATTTCTTGCTCCTACTGGTTCGATTAAACCTTGATTTCATACTGAGGGAAACTGCTGCTAAACTGCTTCATACCTTCCTCTTGGGGTCTCTCAACGAACGTGTGATCCACGTCATCAATGTTGGTTACCAATGTACCATGATTTTTGGGCTTCTGCTACATAGATTTTGCTCCAATGTTACATACATATTCCTGTATTGTTGGATTCCTCGGACACAAATGTTGGATGCTCTGGTTTTGTTGTTGCAAAGTGATATGCTTTACTGTCGTTTTGCTACAACCAAATGGGGATTTATGGCATACATCATTAATTTTTGCTACATGGTTGTGTTTAAAGTGCTACAATAAGTTTTGCTACTCGATGCAAGTTACATATCTGACTTTTTTTTGCTACACACCGTGCTACATGCGCAATGTTTTTTTTGTTACCGCCAGATTTTTTGCTACATTAATCGGGCGCAACATTTTCTGAGATGTTTTTTGCTACATGGGATGTTACATGCATAGGAAAAATTGTTACACGTGAAACGTTTTTGTTATATTAATCGGACGCACGGGATCGATGCACTTAAATAGATCGGACGGTGGGAAAGGTGGCTGTAGCAATGGATTGCTACAACCGACTGACCTTAGCAGCTATTCTCCAACCGAGGGATCAGTCGGTTTGCTCTTGTGCACCAAACCGTGTTTGCCTAGTTAGGCCTAGCGCAATGGGCCGTAAGTGATTACTACGTGGCACAGCCGAGTGGGCTCCTGGACATCAACCCAACCATGCCCTCTAACAAAAACCCATGTTCCAAATAAAACATATTAGCTTAAACAAAACTGAAACTTCCACAGTGTGAAATTTCCCACCTCACAGGTATATTAAAGATGGAGATCTTTTATCTCTTCCATTTCAGATATTGGATATATATTTTGTCTATCCACACCATTGATGTGTATAAAAATTGATATTTGTAGGAAGAACTGAATTAATGCTGATGCCAGCATATCTCCGTCCACCTACGCGCATCATCTTTGACCGGACCCGTCAATGGTCAAGTGTCTCCATTCTTTCCTCCGGTACGAGTAGCAGTCTATCTTGCGTTTCTCTTTCTCCATAGTCCTCCAGAGTCTTGACTGACACAATGGAATCCCGCAGCCTCTGCCTCTAGACAGAACCAGAGTGCAGCCCATGCAATGGCACCGGGAGCGCAGGCGTGCCGTGACGGCGGGCAAGGAGAGGGAGATGACGAAGCTGGGCACGGCGACGTGGAGACGGCGGAGAAGAGGTTAGCGCTTGGCCTGAGGGGTAGGCTCCGTCGAATTTTGCTCAAGCTGCGGAAGCCGGCGGAGAAGCCCGTAGAGAGCGGTGGTGCGTCGGCACCGCAGGAGCAGAGCCAGGGCAAGGTCAAGGGCAAGGTCGGCGCGTTGCCCGCGCAGGGGCTGGGAGTGGGTTTGATGGCCGGCGCGGCCGACTGAAAGCGGTGGTCAAGTACCTGAGCAAGATCACGACCCTCGCGCGCCGGCGCCGTGGCGATGGACCGGGCCGGACGTCTCGGACCATGGCCCCTGGCAGGTCGAGAGCCTCGACCGGCAGGCGCAACCGAAACAGCCGCTCATCCGTTGCCGCCGCACCGCCGAGGCGAAGCGACGACTCGATGCTCCAGCTGCAGGACGGAATTGAGAACGCTATTGCCCACTGCAAGCGCTCCCTGGACGCTAGCTAGCTTCGCGTGATTTTCTTTTTTGAAACTTGGGTGTATTACTTATAAATCAGAGTTCAGATTACTGACTCCATTACAACGCTCATGAGCAATTCCGTCTCGTGTAATATATTCTCACTTCACTCTCTAAAACCAAAAGCAGTGAGCTCATGTGCTGCACTATTTGCAGTTCTATCAACTTTAGCATCCTGTCTAAATCTTGGGTCCACCACGAGCGAAAGGGTCTCCTAGGGCGATCGGGAGGCGATCGCGTTTTCCACTAGGGTTTTCTCTCGAGGGTGGTTGTGTTTCTGGCGGTGGTGTAGATCACGACGGCGTGGTCTGTCCCGAGCGGTCGCGGGTGTTCTCTCCCTGTCTGTGCTGTGTCGCGGTATACATCGACGCGAGGGCATGGCTTCTCCTGGGAAAATGGCGGCGGGCGGCGGTTCCGGAAGGACGCCGTCTAGGTCACCGTCAAAGCGAGGAGCAGATGATCTGGCAGCGGGCTTGTCTGCAAAGATGGGCGATCTGCTGTTGACCGACAAGGAGGTCACGGGGCTCGTGATCCGAGGAGTTGAACCGGCGTCAGTGCCGCGTCCGAGATGGGCGGCGGTGGGGAAGGTCTGCTCGCCACGGAAGCTGATTATCAGTGCCTTAGAGAAGGCGATGCAAAAGGCGTGGGGGCTGCACGGACCTGCACAATTCAAGGAAATAGGCGATAACAGGTTTGTTGTTCGGTTCACTTCTGAGGGGGATTGGCATCATGCGATGAAGAGTGGTCCATGGCAGTTTGATTTCAACGCAGTTCTTATGAAGGAGTTTGATGGAGTTGTTCGTCCCTCCGACATGATCTTTGACACCAAGGACATCTATGCGAGGGTGATGGATCTCCCAATGGATATGATGAATAGGGTTTATGGAGAGCTGATTGGGGGCTGGATTGGCAAATTCATCTCGGTGGACGTTGACAAGGATGGTATGGCTTGGGGGGGGGGGGGGGGGGGAAGAACTGAGAATCAGGGTGGCGGTGCAGGTGGATCAACCCATCCTGAGGGGTGTGATGGTTAGAACGTCAGAAGATGATGAGGAGGGCAGGTGGTTTGATCTGAATTATGAAAAGATTCTGCATTTCTGTTTTGATTGCGGTTGTTGGTGCATTCTGAGGAGGGGTGTCAGGCGGAGAAGCTTGATGTCAAGCAGTGGGGAGAGTGGCTCAGGGCAGCGCCTGGAAAGAACAGGAAACAAAGCCCCCCACCACGGCCTGCAATGTCAGTAGGAAGCCTTCAGTAGCAGGACCTATGGCAGTAGATCGATGGACTCTGATCCTAGGTACAGAGAAACTGGGTATGTTCGTGATCTACCCCCACGCAGGTGCACATATAAGGACTATGATGATTCCAGCTCCTCTCGCACTGGCGATGTGGAGCGAAGACGGGACGCAAGCGAGGTCACAAGTCCGTCGAAGGGCCACGGGGTCCTGGCAAAGGAGAGGCTTGGGCGATCGGCGTCGGATGGTGCTTACCAGAAAAACAATTCTGGGACGTTTACTCGTAGGACAAGGAGGCTCTCCCCCAATGCGGCAAGGACAAATCAAGTGCCACTGGGCACCAACTCCAAGAAGCGAGGGCAGAAACAGGTCTGGCTGCCGGTGGAGGTCAAGGTTGTGGGGGAGGGGAGCTCCGAGTCGGCGGGCAAGTGACAACGTATGTCGGCTTCTGTTTTTGACAGACTAGAAGAACCAACTGCAACATCGGCGGCGGCTGCGCAGCAGGGCCGCTGGGACCAATGATCGTCTTGGCCCGTAACTGTCGCGGATTGGGTTTGGACGCGGCGGTGGGCGAACTTCGGGACCTGGTTAGGTCATACAACCCAGCGGTGGTGTTTTTGTGTGAAACCAAGAAGAAAACAAACGAGATGAATAAGCTCAAATGGAGTTTGGGTTTCACAAATGGGGTGGCGGTGGACTGCAAGGGGAGAAGTGGTGGTCTTCCGTTGTGGTGGAGGGATGATGTGACAGTTTCAGTTAGGCCGTGGTGCCAATACTATATAGATGCCAAAATCACCTTTGAAGACAAAACATGGAGATTCAGTGGTATCTACGGCGAGCCTCGAACAAATATGAGACACAAGACTTGGGAGGCTCTCCGTTACTTGAGACGCCAGGATGATCTTCCCTGGTTGTGTGCTGGAGACTTCAACGAAATCCTGCAGCAAAGTGAGCAGCTAGGTGGAAACCCTCGAAATGAAATTCAGATGGACGGTTTTCGTGAAACTCTATTGGACTGTGGGCTTACCGACCTAGGTTTCTCGGGGTATGAGTACACCTGGGACAATAGAAGGGAAGGGGAGGATGATATCCAGGTCCGGCTGGATAGGGGCACGGCGACAGCGTCGTTTCTTGATCTCTTCCTGTTAACCCAGGTGGAGCATGTGATCATGCAAGAATCTGACCATATGGCACTGGTCATACGGGTCCAGTCCGAGCTTCCCAGGCGTGTTCCTGCGAATGCCAGGGGCTTTATGTATGAACAAATGTGGATGAGGCACGAAGGATACAAAGAGATGGTCGAGATGGCGTGGGCTCAAGGGGTAAATGGTAGTGGCGACATCCAAAGCTTCTGCGACAAGTTGCGTGATGTGTCTCGAGACATGAAGCAGTGGAGTTTCGAGGTGTTTGGCTCCGTTCGAGCAGAAATAAAATCTCTAAAGAGCAAAATTGAGGATGCTAGAGGTGCAGCTAGGCTGTCGGGTTCCTCACTGGAGGTTCGGCAGCTTGAGCATAGATTGCATGAGGTGTATGAGAGGGAGGAGGTGATGTTCAAACAACGGTCGAGAGTGGATTGGCTAAAAGAGGGAGATCGAAATACCAAGTTTTTTCAGAATAGGGCGTCTCACCGGAGATGTAAAAACACTGTCCGTGGTCTACGCCGGTCGGATGGTACCCTGTGCAATACGAATGAAGGTATGAGTGGTATGGCACATGCCTTCTACCAAGATTTATTTTCCTCAGAAGGATCTACTAATGGTGATGAGGTCCTCGACCTTATTACAGAGTCGGTTACTATAGAGATGAATTCAGCGTTGACGACAACGCTTTCGGATGCTGAGATCGAAACATCCCTGTTTCAAATGGGGCCCACGAAGTCTCCTGGGCCTGATGGGCTGCCTGCCCTCTTTTACCAACGTCACTGGCCGCTTTTGAAAAACCATGTCTGCTGCACGACACGGTGCGGTCGTTTCTGGCTGGGGAAGATTGCCCTGACGATTTTAATGACACGGTGTTAGTGCTCATCACGAAGACTCAAAACCCTGAGCTATTAACCCAATTCCGTCCTATCAGCTTGTGCAACGTGCTGTATAAGATCGCATCAAAGGCAGTGGCAAATAGACTCAAGAAGATTCTTCCCATCCTAATCTCTGAGGAGCAAAGCGCTTTCGTTCCGGGGAGGCTGATCACGGATAATGTGCTTATTGCTTATGAGTGCACACATGAGGACTAGGAAGAGGAAGAAGCCGCTATGTGCGGTGAAATTAGATATGATGAAAGCATATGATAGAGTTGAATGGTTGTTTCTCAAACAAATGATGCTGAAGATGGGTTTTGCTTCGGCATGGGTCGATATGGTGATGAGGTGTGTGAAGTCTGTCTGGTTCTCAGTGAGGTTAAATGGTTGCTTATCGGATACCTTTTTGCCTTCTAGAGGGTTGCGTCAGGGAGACCCACTATCACCGTATCTATTCCTCTTTTGCTGCGTCAGGCTCAGCTGGATAGAGAGTTTGCTGGGGTGAGGTTTGGGGACGGCCCCACGATCACTCATCTTCTCTTCACGGATGACAGCATTGTCTTTATGGAGGCTAGCCAGTCAAGTCTCCTAGCACTCAAGGCGGTTCTGCAGAAATATGAGGTTTGCTCGGGCCAGCTTGTTAACTTTCAGAAATCGTCTATTTTCTTTGGAAAAGGGTGTAGCGCTGATTCTCGGCAAACGCTTAAGAACACAATCGGTATTTCATGTGAAGCCTTGTCGGAGAAGTACCTTGGCCTGCCAACGGTGGTGGGTCGGTCGAAGGAGGGGGCGTTTAAAAGCCTCACGGATCGTTCACGCGGGAAGGTGGGTGGTTGAAAAGGACAGGGGATGTCCAAGAAGGGGAAGGCGGTGCTTGTGAAGTCTGTCTTGCAAGCGGTACCTACGTATGCTATGGGCTGCTTCATGTTGTCCAAGGGGCAATGTAAGCAGCTTACTTCTATCTCCTCTCTTTTTGGTGGGTTGCAGCGGATGGTGAAAGGAAAGTACATTGGATCAGTTGGGAGCGGATGTGTGCAACCAAGAGCAATGGTGGAATGGGATTCCGTAATTATTATGGTTTTAATCAAGCTTTGCTTGCAAAACAAGCATGGAGAATCATGACAAAGCCCGCTTCGTTCTGTGCCCGAGTTTTGAGAGCTCGGTATTTTAAAGATGGGAAGTTTCTTGACGCAAGTTGTCCAAGTGGTGCCTCATACACATGGAAAAGTATTATTCATGGTCGAAACCTGCTGAAGGAGGGACTCATGTGGCGGATTGGCAACAGCGAGAGTGTGAATGTCTGGAGGGACAACTGGATTCCCAGGAGCAGTTTAAAACGCCCTTTTGGTCATAATCCGGATCAAAATGTACACAAGGTTAGTGAACTACTGCTGCTTGATGGGTCGGGCTGGGATGAAGCAAAGGTGCGGAGAGTTTTCTTTGAGACGGATGCCGAGGATATACTAAAGATTTCGGTGGGTAGAGCCGGAACAACTGACTATCTAGCATGGAATAACACCAAGAATGGAGTCTTCAGTGTGCGATCAGCATATCATCTTAATACACAGCTTTTGAAGGAGAGGGAAGGCAAGCCGAGCCCTTCTAGTACGATGGATGGACATAAAGGTTGGCTAGCCCATTGGGCCACGCAGGTTCCAGGGAAAGTGAAGGTACACTGCTGTAGATTGGCACAAAACGGTTTGGCTGTGGGAGCTGAGCTGAGCTGCCGAAAGATCAAACCAGGAGTGAGGTGCATAGTATGTGATCGTGAGGAAACACTAAAACACAGGTTTTGGTTATGTCCGGCTGCACAAGAAACCTAGGAACTGGTTCGAGCTGGGACGGGGATGCAACTCCGAACCCCTCCTGCTGATGTGCGCAGCTTCAGCGAGCTCAAGAGTTGGCTTCTCAAGTGGTTTGGGTAGATGGATGACCAGGAGTTGGCTGTGGGACTCATGACGCTGTATGTTATGTGGTTAGCACGAAATGATGCGAGAGAGAAGCCGTGTATAGAGGACCCGAAGGTGACTGCAAGGAAGAGCTTAGCATTGGTGGATGAGTGGTGTTTAGTGAACGCCACGAACGGAGCAGTCACAATGCCAGCGGCGACGCACTGGCGTCCCCCTGAGATCGGATGGTACAAATGCAGTGTCGACGACGCTTTCCCTCAGACGGTTAATCATGGTGGCGGTGGTGCCGTCATTCGGGATCACCATGGAAGCTTCATTGCTGGAGCTTGCCATTTTTCCCCTATGGTTGCTGATGCGGAGAGAGTAGAACTGCTTGCGTGCCGACGGGCTGTGGTTCTCGCATGGGAGGCTGGGGTCTCCAAGTTGGTACTGGAGTCAGATTGTATGGGAGTAGTCTCAAAGCTGAAGAACGACGACCTCGATCGATCGGTCCATGGGCCCTTGGTGGAGGAGATCAAAGAACTGCTCAAGGTGTTTGATGATCATGTGATCATGCATGTGCGGCGATCGTTGAACAAGGTTGCACACAAATTGGCGAAGGAAGGTTGCGATAATAAAAGATGTATGTCCTGGTTTGGGTCTCCACCAGGTTTTATTGTAAACTTGTTGTCACATGACTCTGTTGGTTTAGAATAAAATCGCAGCATTTAAATCTAAAAAAAAAACTTTGCGTATATTGAAGTCAAGCATGTTTGCTAGGAAAAAGTGTTCGCCTCCGAAAGAACAAGAGAAGAAGATTTGCCTGTCTCTTGCATTGCCAGTTCATTTACCACCGCTGCATTGTCATACGCAATCAGAACGGGTTTATCAGCAACTGTTAGAATGGCTTTTAGGTCCTCTTTGATTCGTAGGATAGGAAAATCGTATGAATAGGAAAATCATAGGATTCCAATGTCATGCACACTCCAATCTTATAGGATTTTGCATTCACCATAGTTTGTTTTATTCCACCAAAGAAATTATAAAATGAGCTTGGAGTGAATGTTAGATTTCATATGAGAAGTAGTAGAATGATTCCTATAGAAATTCCTTGACCAAGATAGGAAAATTTCCTATAGGATTCATTCCTTTATAAGGCCTCCTTTGATTTGTAGGGTAGGATAGCCAAAGGAATGGGAAATGGAAAGGAATAGGATGGCCTGCCCAGTCCAATCCTTTGGACACAGGAATTTCCAAAAATGAGGTCGGACCTCATGCTAATTTTCCCGTGAAAACACACGTAGGAGTTCCTAAAGGAATGTTTCCTATAGGTTTTAATCCTGTGACTCAAACGTGTCTGAAAGGAAAACATACGCAGGGAGTGAATCCTATACAAATCCTGAGGAAATCCTTGGATTCAAAGGAAATCATTTGCAATTCCTTTGAATCAAAGAAGCTATTAATCCTTACAGAAAGTGGCAAGTTTCCAACCAAAGAATTTTAGCTTTGGAGGAGGTACTTTAGAGTTCCATATTAAATTCGAAAGTCCTGTATCACCTTCTGGATTAGAGCAGCAAGATTCATGATTTTTTCTTTCTCTAGCTTCGCATCTGGGTCTTGGGCTCTTAAGTATTTATTTTTTTATCACCAAAGAGCCTGGAACTTTTTGAAGTCACAATTAATGTTTTGACCCGCAAAGTTTCAAGTGTTTATATTTTATCATTTGTGAGAAAAAAAATGAGAAATTTTTATACGTGGATTAAAAAAAACCCCTACTATGATGCTCTATAACATCTTTCCGTTTTCTTTAAGGGAGAAGCACTTATTCTTGGCCTACCATCATGCCAAACAGATAAAAACTCGTGCAATACGCCATCTCAGCCTAGTCGAACTTAAAACGAGTTTGAACTTGCTCCAAAGATGGGTCCAAGAATCCTAAGTATATAAAAGTTGGAAAAAACGGCGTCCTCTCCGCGCTCTGAGATTCAGTCCTTCCACATACATACCAACCCCTAACCCTAGATATCTAATCCTCCTCATTCCCCCCACCGCCCATCCCACCGCCGCCGCACACTTCCCCGGCCCACGCCGCCCTCCAAGCCGGACGCCACCATCCTTCTCCTCCCCGGCTCCCCCACCGTGGCACCGCAGTCGTCGGTCCTCGGCGGCGCAAGGCCCTCGATGGCGCCTCGCCTCCCGGGCCGTAACCAGCCGCAGCGCATCCAAGAGCCGCGCAAGCCCTCCAGCTCTTGCCCTCGACGAACCTCTCCTCTTCGACCTGCTGGAGAGGCCGGGCCGGGAGGGAGTGCGGGCGGCGTCATCTTCTCTCTCGAGGTCGGCCGGCGGAGGCGCAGCAAGGGCCGTTTCCGCTCATGGATCATCGTGGTGCTACTGCAATGCGGCAGCGCTGCGGTCAGCACGGCAGGATATTGACGGGCGGCGGCGCGGGCCGCCGGCACGCGTCGTCTCGACGGCCTCTCGACGGCCAAGACGTCGATTGGATGGGCCGAACAACCCACCCCACCCTCTCCTTTTTCTACCTCTCCTCATGTCGCCATGACACCATCCATGTCCACCTCCACGAGTTCTGTTTCGTCGTCGTTGCCTTCAGTTCGTACGCGCCGCCGGTCGACTCTCTCCTCTCCATCTCCTTGGATCTGCGATCCTGGACATGGATTTGTGCTCCCAGCCCCTGGTCTGGCGCCGGAGCTTAAGGGGGCGATACTTCCAGTGGCGCCCGACCACAGCCTGCTCGGGGGGCAGCAGGATCATGGGCGGGTGTCTCGGTGGCGCTCCGCGGCAGCATCTAGGCTGGAGAAGTTCGCACACACCCTGCTCGCACACAACCAAAATTTTGTCACTTCGTTCTGCTGGTACGTGCAGCTTCCTGTTGTACTGAAGATTAGTTTCTGGATGAATTATTTTTTCTGGCCGTTCTGTGATTCTTGTGTTAAAGATTTAATTTTCACTATGCACTGTGGCTTGATTAACTGATGTTTGTATGATATATATATGCAGCTGACTGATGCCATGGCCTATATTTGTTCTTCTGGATTTAATTTTAATTATGCTTTGCCGACTGATTAACTGATGTTTGTATGCCACATATGCAGCTGATTGATACCATGACCAATATATGTTCCTATGGTTGGATTTATGGGTTGCGTCCCCCTCTGATTCAACTCCACTTCAATTTGGAAGATGTACATCCAGTGATATTATTGATGGAATGTTGGTTTTCTTATTTCACGCTATCGGTCAAATATCTTCTGGTACGCCTCCACGGACAAAGCGCACTACTGAAAATGTTGGGAACTATTGCTTCTGTTGGCTGTTTTGATTGATTACTACTCCAGTCTCTGTTGGACCAGTTTTTTATACGATGAATGCCGGTTCAGCTGGCAATTGTACAGTTGATATGGGCTCTCAAAAGAGGGGAATTCACCTAGGTAATTGCCAAATTAATTGTGCTGCCGCTATGTTTCTATATTCTTATCCGTTGGATGTCACAAATCTTATATGTTTACCTGTATGTTCTTGACAAATTTGGGAAACAAATAAGTACTGTATTTTGGCGTATGCTTCGGATGATTTTTATGGAGATTCATGTAATGCTGTAGGTTCGGATATACTGATAGACATAGACCTTGGTCTTTTACTTTCCACTTGGTCTGTGTAATTAACGTCTATTCTTATATATTTTGGAATTATAACAGAGTGCATACCTTTGGCATATTGTTCTTGCAAATTGTCATTTTTTTGTGCATTTGTTCCTTTAGATCAAATTATTCTTCTGAAAAATTCATTTATATCAAAAGAGAGAAATGTTGCATTTATGATGGTGGATGTCTAACATTCCCCAATTTTTATTTTGTCCATCGATTATAACATGTTATCTCTATGTTCTCGATTTTGCATGTGTTTCTCCCAACAGGTAAGAGCCAAACCTAGGCATTCCTTCATACGAACTACTTTCATAGCAAGTATAAGGACAACATTAGTAACTATAGGTGTGTCTGCTACTTCTATCCGATATACTATGGACCTTCTTTCATCCTCTGCTATTATTATCGATTCATGTTCTTATTTCTCTTAGGCATATATTCTGGAGAATGTCTTATACTCAATAGGTCTCACTTATAAGAAATTCTTGAGTATTTTTTGTAACATGATTTACTGATATTTCCAAGGATCATTAATTTTATCATCATAGTTAGATATTGTGTGTCGTGGTCTGGAAGAATTTCCCTGTTAAAAGTCCATTTTTCCTAATTCTGATGCATCAGCCAATTGCCCACTTTTAAGAAGTTTATTTCTCTCTTTGCAATTATATTTGCATTTCTGTTTCTGGCTGTATATTTAATTTACCCTCTTTTTTAGGTTCTGTTGTGTTGTAAATAAAAACGACGAGGTTTTATAGAAGATTGGGCCCATGTCATGTTGTTCTAGCAGGTAAGGGTTAGAAATTTTTGAATTTTGTACAGTTGTACGGATTTTATAGTTACACATCTGATGATTTGAAAAACCTCTTAATTAACTTCATTCACAATGTGCTAGGTATTGAATAATGTGGTTCTTACAATTCTAAATATTGTCATTAAGAATGAACCTTCATGGAAGTTCGCTATAGTTATTTATTGTTTCACCACCGGAGCTAGACCTCATACCTCATATGAGATTTCGAAGTTGGTTGAAATCATTACCGAGGCTCACAGTTTTTCTACCAACAACATTATTTATCATTTAGCTTTTCAAGGTAGCACTTTTATAAATAGTAGGGCCTAGATTGCATCTCTGCTTGGTTTTGCTATGTCCAAGAGCATATCGGCCTAACATATTTATTTAGATCCTAAAGTCAGTGTTCTATTTTCATGTGCAGGCAGAATTTTTACAGATTCTCGATCGATTTACCAGAGATCAAATGTTGGCATGTAATTGGAACTGTTAGCAGTGTGAAAGTTCACTGAACAAAGAGTACACCAAACTTCAAGAAACATATCACGGCCGGCAATCCCCGAGGAGGGTGGCTACAGTACTGTTTAGTACTACTTTAGTTTCAGAACACGGGGCTGCCATATGCTCATATATTGATCTGGCTGGAGGTTTCGTTATGATTCATGGATGTCATTATTTCACCTCAGCTGACGAATTTAGCTCCTGGTCCTTTGGTAAATGAATTGATGGTGGAATTTTATCATTTATCTTTCATATGTTCGATTGAGATACAGGGAAGTTAACATACATGTAGGCTAGAAATCTCAAAGTTTAGCAAGTTTAGAGCTTAACCTTATTGAAACGTGATCACAATTTTCATAGCTGGATTTGATTTAGGGGAATGCTTGCCCAAGATTTGGGGGCGTATGGGTAATGCTTAAAGATATTTTTTTCGAATACAGATAATGCTGGCATGTTCATGATTCTCCCGGTTGAGCTTATGGCCTTTCATTTCCGAGGTAAACACTTTTTGGCTCATGGGATAAATATGTTTTGTATATCTTGCAGGAGACATGCTTCAACTACGTATATGTTTTCTCATGATTTATAAGCAGTACTACGAATGTGTAATGGCATGACACCTACAAAGTGTAGAAATTCTTTCCTCTCTTAGTAATATATACAGTAGGACAGAATACAGGCACACAATGTAGATGTTATTTTGACACAAGCACACAATAGAGATATTATTTTTGATAATCCTCTTTTGCACATAGGAGATACGTTTGGACCAATGCATCCATGCGTGTAGGGTTTGGCTCATCTTGATGATGCACAAATTGCTTGCAGTTACTGAGGCTTGACAGCATAAAATGCAAGATGAATTATAGTGGCCTATTATGCTGTACAATAGATTGCTAAAGGGTCCTTTGTTTTAATGAAAAGGATGATGGAGGGACTGAAGGAGTTACTTATTCACTATTCACATCATTTTGATAATGCTTTGGGAAGGATGCACACGCGGGCACCAGCCTTTCTACGATCTATAATTTATCTTTTGGGCAGTACACATGTTCTTCACGTGGGAGCTTAAACGTGATGCTCCCTTTGGTCTAATTATTATTTATTCATAATCAAAATTGTATTTATGCCCTTTTCCAAATAGAATCAATGAACTCTACGATAATTTATTTGGTATACATATTTCTAATAGAAACAGAACACTTAGATTAGTGTAGTGCCCCAAAGTTGCTATGTTATATCTACACTCTTTCATTTAATGCTGCTAGGTTTCTTGATTATATGCATGAAAACGTTGATCTGGTTGGAGCTGTTTGCCTGCCCACCAACTGTTTGTCATTTGCCTTGGGGCTATAGGCAGAAAAGCAAAATTTGCTTCTCATAATTACGGTCATGTTCGTCAATCATGTCATCCCGTACGGGACGTTTTGATTTTTTTTCCAGGAGGTTCAGGCTGCATATATACATTATTTTTCTGAATTTTATTGCCGGTACGTGCAGCGGTATGTGGCCCTCAAGGTGCAGAAGAGCACACATCGCTAAACATTTGTGAAGCAAAATGCATATCAACAATGGAAGTACAAGAAGGAATAAAGGGGAACAATCCCAACGACTACAGCCATGTGTGGTGACTTTTTATCAAATTGGTATTTGTGACTTTATTTCTTTAGATATGGTATTATTTACCTGAGACAATTTTTGGTTAGGCTAAAATGACTATGTAATTCTATATATATCTTGCAACGCATCGCACTGCAAATCATAACGGCTCTACAGATAAATGCATTGTACAAATCAAAACCGCCACTTCTCTTTACAAAATATATTATGCAGCTAAAAGAAAGAAATAAACCATTAACATAAAAATTCTCATCAAGGACGCGGCGTGCCGCCGCGCCAAATTCAACTAGTAACTTCTTTAGGAAAGAAGCAAATTTGTCTGTCCAATTGCAGCGCTCCGGGCCTCCCATAGGCCCACGCGATGTCCTCCTTCCCCTCTCGCCGCCGACTCCGCCGCTGCGGCGAGGTGCGGCCGTCCGCGGACTGGGTGGATCTTCCTATCGACGCGCTTCTGTCCGTGCTCCACAAGCTGGAACCCATCGAGCTCATGGTGGGCAGCGCGGGCGGGTGTGCCGCTCCTGGCGCCGCGCCGTGCGCGATGAGCCCGAGCTCTGGCGTCACATCGACATGCGCGTCCGGAAAGATCACGGCTACCGGAATTATGAAGGCATGTCAAGGGAGGCCGTCCGGCGTGGGTCGGGGCGGTGTGAGGCCTTCTGGGGCGAAGACGCAGCCGACAATTTCGTCCTATTCCTCGCCGAGCAGTGAGATTTCTTTAATTTTCCCCTCACGAGGAAAAAAATTAGGCTTCTTGCTTGGCTTGTGTTTCCCTTATTCTGCAACTAGGGTATTGCAGATCAGACTGACAAGTGTTTAGCGCAACTTATGATTTAGTTGCATCATATGCATTTCTCTCGTTACTAATTTAGATTTCAATGGGGAAGTAGTTTATACGAGGCCTACTTTTGTTTCGAGATTGTTAGAGGATCGAATGTGATAAATTGGTGCGCGTGAGGACATATGGATTTAATTTGCATTATAAATTGAAGAGAAAATGGTCTATCTACTAAGACACAATTTAGAACTATCGAACGTCTGATCTCTGTTTCTTAAATAGTATGGATTCCTTCATCGGTAGGAAAACTATGACGCGCTTTGCCAACATAAGTGAAGCAGTCCTGTTGGACATTTAGAATCCTTCTGAAAGAACAAACAGAAAAGAACCAGTCCTATTTTAAAGAATTTTGCTTAGGTTGGCGGTATTTTTTTAATGTTGCTGGCTTTCTGCTCTTATCTTTTGAAAGGCCATGCGATGATGTGAGCGTATGCAGTGGTTTCAAAAATAAATTTGACATGGTCCTTAACTTGAAGGGTCATGTCATTAGGCTGAAAAACTATTCAGGGGTCATGCCCCACAGCAAGAATGACCCCTGAGTGTATGAGTGCCCGGCACAGTTTTCATATCCAGCATTGTACCATGAAGCTGTAAGCTACAGGATCAACTCGTAGTTGGATAGATGAACTTGCCGTTCAGTTGCCGCAGAGCATAATTTTGTATGCGGTTGCACTCTTGTATTTGGACATGTCTTATTTAGCAGTGCATATGAATGACTGTCTTATCGTGCAGTGTTATGTTTGTATGTTGCACACTACATTGTTCTTTGTTGTTATAGATACCATCACTTAGGCCCACCCTTGGAATTGATCATGTAACATATGACTTAAGCTCACGTAGCAGCTTTATGTTCTTTACCACCAGTTTGATATTTTTTATTCCTTCCGTTAGCTAGCCGTTTTTCATTGCTGTCTTCAAATACATGCTCGTGCACTTCACAATGCGGTAGGAACGATTTCTTATAGGTTATTGTTAACATCAAAGCTCTCTGTTTCCAGGGCACCAACTCTAAAGAGCCTTCGTCTCATATCTTCTAGCCACATCAGTAACGATGGATTGATGGAGGCAATCAACAAGTTTCCTATGCTCGAGGAGCTTGAGCTTTCCCTGTGTAAAAATGTTTTCGGAAAGGTCTACGAGGTTATTGCCATAGCTTGCCCACATCTCAAATGTTTCAGGCTCAGCTATCCTTGCTTCTATAGCATTGAAGATCCCGAATACAATAAGGACGAGGAAGCTATGGGGATTGCAAAAATGTATGCACTACGCTCCCTTCAACTCTTTGGCAGTGAACTCACCAAAGTAGGATTGGCAGCAATCCTTGATAACTGCACTCACCTGGAGTACCTGGACATTCGCCATTGTTTCAATATCTACATTGATACTGCCCTGCGTGCAAAGTGCGCTGGAATAAAGACGATGAAGCCTCCTCATGACTCAACTGATGACTACGAGTTCCAATTTGGAAACCCGGTTCGAACACGCGCAAAGAGAACTCGACGAGACTACGCATTTTGTGGAATTCAGATACTTAGAGGATCTCAACCATGACAGCTTTCTGGTTGAGGAAGCAAGAGAACATTTTTTTTCCGGGGTCTAACGTCAAATGCTCGCGGTCTGCTTTCAATAATCATTCTGAAATCTGAAGGCTGTGATGGTCCATGTGATGCTTATCATTACTGAGTGTATCCTGTACTAAAATGAAACTCAGCTTCTCATGTTCTAGGGTAGTACTTCCGTGAAGTGAAGACTATCTAGAGTAGTGTAGTTCAGCTGTACGAACTTTGAATGCGTTTGCACGATTGTTATGTTTGTCCTTTGCATAACCATGTTAAGTATGTCGATCTGGACCTGAATTGTACGAACTCGCAACGAGGGGAATCAGACGGACTGGATTGTAGCAAAGGCAAAGAGCATTTGCCAGCTGCTAGCAGTTTAATCTGCATCAATCAGAACTTCAGCTACTCCTATATTTTTGTGAATCTGATTCGGCGTCTCGTCATCCAACAAATGTATAGTAAACAAATGATCTGGTCCATCTCTTTAATAATGGAATGTTTTCATCTCTTTAAAATGAAACGCATGGCGCCTGAGGAGTGGCACTCCAGATCCAGACTGGAAAGATGAAAAAGAAATCCCTCAGCAACGGTCCTCCATGTGAGTGGGGCCCAACGCCGGCACAAGATGCCATTGCGATCCCAGCGAGGTCCAGCAGAGAGCCGTTATATAATCAATTATGAAGCTAGAATCCGTTATATAATGCGAGAAGCTGCGGCAGGACGTGAGGACAAGGCAACGAGTCAAGGAGAGAGGTAGAGCCGAACAGATCCCGGCGACGCGGCTGCCATGGCGAGGACCCTCTTTGGTTTCGTTGCTGGCGCGGCGCTCGTCTTCGCCGTCGTCATGCCGGCCGTCACCGCGCAGGCTCCCGCGCCGGCGCCCGTCAGCGACGGTGAGTCATCTATCTATCAAGCATGAAGGATAAATTGGACAAGTGCCAGTTTCAGCGTCCTGGATTTCTCATCTGTTTCTTGTGATTACGTGCAGCATCGTCGATCGACCAAGGTGTCGCCTACCTTCTGATGATCGTGGCGCTGGTGCTCACCTACCTCATCCACCCGTTGGACGCCTCCTCCCCTTACAAGCTCTTCTGAGTCCCTGCAGATCGAGCGCAGCCTTCTCATTCTTTTGTTCATCTTTCTCTTGATCGATAAGCTAGTGGATTCTTGAGAGATTGGAGGTGTGAGATTCGGTTTGGATTCATTAATTTGTTGCCTGTACTCTAGTGGATTCTCGCGTGTGCGTATATTTTCGTTTCACCATGTGCATGTTGTTTTGATGCTTCTCAGGTCTTCTTCCCACTAATTTCTCGTTGAGGGTGTAGTTTGCTATCTTGTCCGGTGAGTACGAGTGGGCCGTTGGAGAGCGCACAATTGGACAGCGGCCGGCGCAATGTACCTCTTTCCCCTGTCATGTTTTCTTTTGTATTTCCAAAAATATTGAGTACAATGCCTCACCAGTATTACGGAATGGCCTATATCGGACGGTTCGAAAACCCATCGGTCTAGGAATGAGCCTCGGCTATGCCAAAACCTCGTCCTCGCTATTATCGGATCTTGAGGGTGGGAATGGGGGCGTGTACCATTTGAGAGTGTGTGGAGTTTGAAGGGTGATTCGGAAGGACTCGATGACCAAGGTTGAATCCAAGGGAGGTATTGCTCGTCGAACTTCAACGTGGTCCGAGTTATCAACGATTCATTCACTGTTTATCTTACGATTGTGATGGAGTTTGTAGAGATAAGGGCATGGTGGTATACCAAGGTTTAAACTCCCGAGATGGGTAATGGCTATCTTTCCTCCTTATATGTGTAAATGTAGACGGCCATATGCACCGATCAGTGCTGAGGCTATGGGTTTCCCCTTTTATCGGGGAAAAATGTGTATGTGTAGATGATGGTACAAAGTACAAGAGCTAGATCAAATCTATAATGCTAGGTCTTGAAAATTGTAATCTGGCTAGAGTTCCGAACTAGGCTGACCTTAGCTAAGTCGGACCAGAGGAGCCCAGGTTGAACTCCCTAGTATTGGCAAGGAGGTCCCGAAACTCTTGGGACCGCACACTTTTGTAGGCTTGAGAGTTCTAGGACTGCTTTGGTCAGGCTGGTTGTGGATGATGCCGCCATTGGATGATTGCTCGATGAAGTTGTAGAACTGAATCGTATGTGTCCCCATGATAGGCGACAACTGTAAATTATATGTGTGTGTATATGAAGGTTACAAAGTTTAAGAGCAAGATTAGATTTACAAAGCTAGGTATTGATAACAATGGTTTTTCGAGGGTTGTAGAATGGGTTAATATCCTTTAGATGAGACTAGATCCCTAATATAACATGTTTATCCTTATCGCTTTGGAGTACTTGCACGAGTAGACACAATCTCTCTACGTACCCAGTCTGTGTACCTCCGCTAGCTTCACAACTACTCATTCATAAGCAGTGGCAGAGCTAGGGGGGGACCAGCAGGGGCCTTGGCCCCCCTATGCCATGGTACACCAAGGAAAAGTCTATGCATAATCCATGTTTAGAAGAAATTTTTAGTTGAAATTAGCATGCTTGGCCCCCCCAATGGACGATTTACCATGCTTGGCCCCCCCTTGACATCAATTCCTGCCTCCGCCCCTGTTCATAAGGGCACTGTCAAAACTTGTCATTGGTAGCAAAATGCAAGCTACGATGACTTGTTTCCCTAGACTGGGAGGGACATGAGAGATCCGAAGGGACATGTAAAGGAAGAAACAGAGAATGTTTGGAGAGATTGAAGGGGTAAGAGAAGGGATGAAGATGAGGGAAAGGGTGGAGGGTCAATATGTTTTTTCCCCTCAAATAGGTGGTATAAGGTGGAAGATCGGGCCAAATGGTTCTCCATGGGATCTTAGATAGGTTGTACCAATGTAGATTGACCTGCACATCCCATGAAAGTTGTCCAGAAAACTATCTTGTCACATATGTGGCTCCATGTACTATTATATTCCTTTAGTGTGGGCACACATACATATATCCACCATCACATAGACATTATCTAAGCTCATAGTCATGAAGAGTTGTCGTCGACAGATATTTTACGTACCACAGGAAAACAGCAGAGGTTTTGCCCTAACTAGGGCACAACCAACTTCACTAGTTAACCACCCAAGCAAGAACTATAAAAAATGTCCTTTTATCTGTAATCCTGTTAGAATACCTCGATACATTACCATTGTCCTTGTATTGGGCTCGGACTTATAGGACATGTAGGAGGTTTTTTTCCGATATATTCCAAAATTGTCACCATAAAAGTTCAAAAATCAATGACCCCAGATAATTGTCAATCCAATGGCCTTTTCCTTGCATACTTCACCTCGATTGGCCCTATCGATTATCTATTAGAGAGAACTGCTTAACATCTTTTGACAAATGCAAGACTCATCCTTTAACCCCCACCTAGGAAATCTATAAGACCGTGGAACCCATGTTCCTGCCCTTATCAGCTAGGACGACGGTGGATACCCAAATTCATGTTAGCGCTGCCATCCCTTTAGCACAAACACTAGATATGTCCCTCGTACCCACGATTGAAGTGGATCATTTGTAACACATATTTTTAGATGAAGCAATGGGATATCTTCCCACCGCAATGTTTATATAGAATTAAACAACAATATTAATGTTACAGAGGTTGAACAAATAGAATAAATAAATAAAAAGATTGTCGAACCGAACAAGGAGTTGGAAGTAATTAGCATATGGAAATAACTACAAATTTGGTATAAATGATAATTGAATAGTATTTGAGTTTTGGAATTGCAAATAAAGAAAATGACAATAGAAATGTTAAGAGATTGCCCAAATATCAAGATTAGCTCAAGGATAAGTCGGTGGTCTCACAATAAGACTAGATGTTCTCGAGGATGGCAGGATAGTTCCTAGTTAGTTGATTCCATAGTAGTGTCTTTCTGATAGATTACTCATTTGTCTTATGGGGAAAAGTCAATGCACCAATTCTTATTGTGAGTATACGACTCACTAATAACCATGGTTTATCTGATCTAATTAAGGCAAAGCCTAACCATAGCAATAAGTTATATGATCCATGTATCTTCCTATGTTCTAAATCCAAGATTTGGAAAATGGCTTCTTTTCCCGCTTCTCCTCCTCAATTTCTCACAACATTGTGTTCTTCTCTAACCACGTAAATGTTTAAGTAGCATGAAGTTGACATTCGTACAATACCATTTGAGAACAACAATGCAAGAATAAAAACCAAAATCGTATTGTAATTTTATTTAAAACCACCAACTAGGTTTTCCGATGTCCTCATGAATGTAATGATCTTCTCACAAATAACAAACATAGACATCTCCGGGGGGGGGGGGGGGGGGGGGGGGGGCATTTTTTTTTTGTCTTGAATATAAATTCTAGATATGTCAACAACAATTATATAGTATCAATCAACGATAAGGATATAACACCAGTAAGTTTTTAACGTTTTTGATCGAAACTGACTGCATATCAAATGCGTCAAGATGGAGGTGGTGATGCACGCAATGATGCTAATGAGACTGTCACTCCCACATAGCCGAGTACTTGGTGACGACTATGGTGGCTATTCCCCTAGAAGGGAATCGTAGAAATGACAGAACCAACCCATCTCGACGAAGGAAGGGCTCCTTTGTCGCCCTCTCCCACACCAAAAAAATACCCTATAATTATGCATGACTTTTGCTGAAGAGACATTAAGGCCCACGTGGGTCCTGGTGTGTCACGTGACCTACATGGGGCTCATGGGCCTCCCATACCTTCACCCTAGGCTGCTGCTCCGCCCAAGCTTCAAATTAGACAGCTCAATTTTCTTGCATGTTTTTTACTCTAAAACGGATCTATTCCCTACGTCCATATTAATTCCCTCCTTGTCCATCTACTTCCTCCATCCCATATTAATTGACGCTAAAACGAATGTATCTAGATGTATTTTAGTGTTAGATTCATCTGTTTTAGCATCAATTAATATGGGATGGAGAGGGTAGTAGAGATCCTGCGGCGATCTGCTGTAAATCCACAATAAATCATAAATTTTGATAAAAATGCATAATATGATGAAATAACACCCGAGAATCATGTTTTCCTGCTAAATATATGATGCAAAATGCATGCATATGTCCTTGCAGTGCCACCAACTCTATTAGGAGGTATTATTGTCGTTACGGTAGCGCGGCAAAGTCTAGTAAAATTTTGTTGTATCCTCGTGGTTTTTGTAAAGACTTGTATATTCCATACCGTAACATATACCCTACCTTCCAATGTAAAATTGCAATGAGTGAGTTAAGAGTAACACCATGCTAATCATGTCAAGATTGTTTAGAGCCATCACCAAATACTCAATTATATTTTTGTAGAGAAACTTATGCATGTGTCTAATTATGTCAACGAAAATAAAATTTGAGTCACACCCTAGTCACATATTCAATATTGCAATAGATAAGACAAAAACTATTATGGTATCCAGAGATCCCACTTGAATTTATTAAGAAAAAGCAACTATTATTATCAAACTTGCAAATTTTCTGGCAAATGACACCTACCACAAGTGTGCTTTCTGATCCTACCTGTTTATAGAATCCTAGGCATTCCTAACAAAGAATAGAATCAGTCCACAAGTGGCATTAACCGCTCAATCTAGTTCTCTTAGCTCACAATTTCCTCAGAGTTCACTGTTCCCGGCACACACACTTTCTCCCGCTTCAGCTTGATCTCACACCCACAAAGCTTGACGCGTTGACGACCAAAGTTTGCTTTCACATTATCCCATTGACCATTTTCTTCATCGCTCGATGAGTCGGTGGCATCGTTGTCTTGCCAAAATATGCGCACGATCCTTGGCATAACTTTGACGCTCGGCTTATCCTCCTTGGCAAGGAGAGGAGGAGACAATGCATGCGCCTTAGCCATGCCCACATCATCACGTTCCATTTTGGGCACCCCTGTTGTAGCCTTGCCACCAATGGAAAACCCCTTTCCTTCTTCCTATTATCATGACAAACCCACCATAAGATCAAAAAATATTTAGGGTCAAACTGATCACTTACATGCTATCCCGCAAGATCAAATGGGAACATGCAAGGAATCAAACTTGGTAAATCTCCATAACCACAAAATCATCTCATTACTAAGGAAAATTGTTTACCTGTTTATTTTCCTCCCAGATCTGAGTGTCAAACCTCATATGATATTCGATAGATGATGAACTTAAAACCTTGATGGTGGATGTGGTGAAAAAAATGATGATAGTAATACCTAGAGCACCAAGAAACATACTAAGAGCGGAGGTGAAAAACTGAGGGTACAAGGAGTTCATCCCAGAGTGAAAGAGATGACCAAAAATTATATCTGCGGTGGTCAAACAAGGTCGCAGTTGATCAAAGGCATCTTCTAATACAAGGACTGGGAACAGGTTGTAGAGGCAGAAGGGGGCGTTGGTGGCTGGCGGCGTATGTGCCACTTGGTATAAAAAATCTAGTGTTCTGCGGTGGCGGCGGCGGCGGGATAAAGGGTTTGGAGGTAGGCGGTGGGAAGGGAAATAACGATGAGGATTTAAATAGAAGCTTGTTGAGATCCTTAGCCAATCTATTATTGGGCCAAAATTAAAACCTTCCACACATTGACATTCTGTGGGCTATTCAGAATATAGGAATGGGCCAACTTCCTTTATGAGTTTGGCATTTTAATCCCTATAATAATTTATATTTATATTATAAGATCGTATGTGTAGAATAGATGGAACATATTTATATGGTACCAATTGTGTAAACACGAATAGATGGTTGTTCGTAGAAGGAAAACTTTCCACGTAAGAGCATCTCTAGCAGATACCGGATAAGCCCCCCCACCCGACCCTGGAAAATTCCGGCCGATATGCGGGGTGGGCTAGTTTTCTGGCCCGATGAGATACCGCATATCGGGCCGGCCCGGAAAATTTATCCGGGCCTCCAGATAAGCGGCGGCTCCGGCGCTATTTAACCGAAGCGAGGGTCGGATAGGGTTCCATTTCCTGATTCCTCGCCGCGTTCTGCGGTTCTGCCTCCCTCCGCTGCTAGCTTCTCTCCTCTCCGGCGAGCAATTAGCTGAGCTCCGCCGCACATCTCTCCTCCACGACTGTATCCATGGCCGGCTCTTCCATGCGCGGCTCTGGCGAGCGCGGCGAAGGCTGTGGGCCTCCGGGCGAGGGAGGAGGCCTGCCGTCCCCCGCTCAGAGGGCGCGCGCAAGTGCGGCTCGTACCGAGGCCGCCATTGGGAGGGGCTTGTCCCGTCGAGGGCACACAAGCAGAGGCGGGCAGCTCATCGAGTGGCCGGAGGGGAAGACGCTGGATCCGGACGAGGACGACTACATGATGCCTCCATTGCAGTCATCACATGTGGCTGTCGTGGTTCTGGTGGCTACAACATGAACGTGCTGATGGAGGAGCTCATGCCAGCCTTGAAGTGGTCTGACGATGCCACCGACGAGCTCGTGGCCACGTGGGCCGCGGTGGAGGCAGGCACTCCCGGTGCTGCGGAACGCATCCAAGCGGCGGTGGAAGAGCACGAGCTCGCGTGGGAGGTACACAGGATCGTGGAGAAGGAGGAGCTCGACTTCTAGATCGGCCGAAGAAGAAGAAGCAGATCATCTAGTTTAATTTCAGTTTCTAGTTGTAATTCTTGCATCCTGCTATGTAAAAATCTCGCACGAACTCTAGTTGCTCATTTCAGTTTGAATATGCAGTACCATTTCGTGGATCTATTCTGCCCCAGCCCTCCCGTACCACAAAATCATTTTAGTGCTTACCGGATACACAAGATTTTAGTGTATGTGCTAGAGATGCTCTAAAAATTTACTTTGTTGCCATATTTAAGGTTTTTTGAAGATTGGACTTTGAAGAGTTTGCATCATATAAGTCTTTGGAGACATTACAAAAATATATTTTGCTCTTTTATATTCTTCATAGTATTTTGTCTAGTAGAAGGATATCATCTTCGAAAGAGACCCTTTTACGTGTATTTTGTTGTAAGATCAGGGTTAACTTTTTTGATAAAGGGAACCTTTTGACTGAAAAGGTATGTCAAGACGATATAAGAAAGAGAGTTCAATCTTGACCTCTGTATAAGAAGATATACATTGTTGGGTTTAAACCCACATATTGATCACATCAAAATATAGATCAACCTCAAAGGCACCTTCTTGGTGACAAGACTCACTACACCTACAACTTTGATGATGGGTGACCATGATCAAGGGTGTTTTCCCTGACCTCACATCAACACATGTCATCTAAAATCAGAGCACTGGTTTAGCAGACCCTTAGCGTGCACCGCATGCGCACGCTCCAGAAGTCGCCGCCACCATCTTCCATAAACCCATCTTTTGGACATGGATCAACACATTGACCTTGCTAGGCCTGCCATCCACGCCACATTGACACGATACATCACCACCAAGCAACACACATCCATCATCACGTGTCCACCGCCAAGACCCCGCGGTACCATGCCATCGAGGCTCGCTGTCTTTGACGTATAAGAAACCACATCGCTCCACATCAGGACCTCTCCAGCCAACACCTGCTCTGAAACTATGCCCTTGGGAGGGAGAAAGACACCTCACGATTCCATCATCCGATCTGGAAGATCTAGATCAATGGTTTTCCCCAGAGAAGCCTGCGCGGGAAGACAAGAGTTGCAACAAAGGTTCCTTTGACAAGGTAATGATGCAAATATGACTTCATCGTTCGCCATGACCAAAGTCGGCGCAATTTTCACCGGCAGCCGCACCCCCAAACCAGCAGATGGCTAGATGACCACCAATCGCAAGGTCAGTGATGACACCTACATCTGGAGCCCCTGCCCCAGATTCAATCCATAGACCCAGAAGGCTGCGGTTCTCCTACATCTAGTGTCATCTATGTCAGAGATAGTTCTGGCCACCAATGGCACCGCCAAACATTTGACAAGGGTCACACTAGAGCAAAAATGGCACCGCCAAACATTTGAGGATGATACGTCTCAAACTTATCTATAAGTTTGATGTTCCATACTTGTTTTATACCAAATGCTACATGCTTTATAATAGTTTTATATCACTTTTATGCATTTTTTGGAACTAACCTATTAACCTAGTGCCCAATGCCAGTTTCTGTCTGTTTTGTTTGTGCATCGCAGAAAAGGCCCAAAAATGAAAGTGCTCGGAATTAGATGAAAATTTACGTGAATTATTTCCAGCACGAATAAGCCACGAAGCCCAAAGATCAGCCGGAGGGGACCCTCCAGTGGAGGAGGCGGGCTCTGGGCGTGGCCAGGGGTGGGCCCGCACCCCTAGGCCGTCCCCACCACTCGTCCACCGCCTTTCGTCGAGTCTTCGCCTATAAAATCCTCCTGACCTAAAAACGGCGACACCCAAAGGATTTGCCCAAATACGACTCCGAGCTCCGCCGCCATCCGAAACCCATTTCGGGGGACAAAAGTCTCTGTTCCGGTACTCTGCCGGGATGGGGAATTGCCCCCGAGCCATCTTCATCACCGTTGCTGCCTCTCATGATGCGCGGGAGTAGTTCTTCATCGGGGTTGAGGGCTCATGCCTGTAGCTATGTGGTTTATCTCTCTCTCCCATGGTGTGATCTTTATGTGATCATGAGCATTGTAATCTAGTTGAATTCATAGATATTTCCCCTTCATTATGTCATGGATATGCTACTCAATTGGTTTTACCTAGTATAATTTCCAGAGTCACCTTTGTCCCACGGTGCGAAGTTGACAGTGTGCGTGTCGTGTGTGACTCTATGGATAATAGATTAGAGGGATACTTACCATGAGTTGTTCTTTGTGTTGGATGGTCCTATGAAATCGTGGTGTTTGTTTACTCAGACTTTAAGGTGTGCTTTTGTAGCCCTACGCAGTAGTAATGGTGTTTTTATCTAGCACGATAATAGTTCCGAGTAGCATCTAAGTTGCATATTGAAGAGAAGTTTTATTCTTGTGTTCAACTGTGTTACAATTGTTGGGAGTAACCACTAGTGAAAGTATGTCCCTAGGTCTTGTTTCCAAGCATTGAAACATCGTTTACTCTCAGTTTTGTTGCATGTTTGCTCGCTGCCATTTTTATTACACATTACAAATACCACTTGTAATCATCCATATCACTTGCATTTTACCATCTCTTCGCCGAACTAGTGCACCTATAATCTGACAAGTGTATTGGGTGTGTTGGGGACACATGAGACTTCTTGTATCTTAATTGCAGGGTTGCATGAGAGGGATACCTTTGACCTGTACCTCCCTGAGTTCGATAAACCTTGGGTTACTCACTTAAGGGAAATTTGCTGATGTCCTACAAACCTCTGCACTTGGAGGCCCAACACTGTCTACAAAATAGAAGCGTGTAGTGGACATCAGAGGACAAGTCCAATTTTTTCAACAAGTTCCGCACTGACTAAGCCGACACATCAACCGAGAGCGCCACTAGCCGAAACCACCCTTCTTGAGTCATCGTCGCCACTGTGACATCACACAACTTTGACTTCTCTACCAAAGTGAGAGACAAGCACAAAGACACCAATTGCCGCACTAGACCACTGACATCGGAAGGGCAGGACATGACCTAGCTCCGCTTGCCACCATCATCGTTATGACACAAATCGCAACTCCACCATGTGGATAAGTTGCCAATCACTTGCCCGCGCCACTGAAGATGAACCCTCCAAGGAGCGAAACGACGTCGCCTTCGTCCAATCTAGAAGACTATCTGAGGCTTCCTTCCGAGCAGACACCTCGCCAGAAGAGTAGAACAACACCACCATGACTAACACCTCAAAAGTTTTTTTTGGACGCTACTGGATTCAACCATGGGCTCTAGAGGTAAATCGGTTGAAGAGCTCTTCATACGCGAAACCGGTTGACCACCGAAACTTCCAACAGCCCTAGCAACCAGTGTTGAAAACAACGTACACCACGCCGCACAGGATACGGGAATCCCTTTTCCTTGCTATATTTTATACATTTTTAGTGTGTGACACCCAAACTCTAGTGAAAATTCTGTGTGTCTCTTACAATGACATCGGGTTCATTTTGTTTGCTGCGCCCCTGACGCCAGGCATGCTGGCCCGCACGAGGCGCAAACAGCCAGATCAGGGCCTACCAAGTTCCACTAACCAGAAGCCAGCCCGGATGCGGCCGGAGCAGGTCGAAGAGCATCACCCTCAGGGATACGCTGAATGCTATATGCCGCTCATTAGCGGCGCTACTCGCGGGCGCCGCCCGAAGCGCGTACGTGATGGGCTGGCCCATCTGCCGTTTTCTCTTTTTTTCCGCTGTTTCTTCTTTTTCGTTTGCTTCCTTTTCTTTTTCGTTCTTTTAATTTTTCTTTTTCTTCTATTTTTCTTTTCGTGTCTTATTTTCGTTTTTCTTTCGAAAAATTCAAATTCGAATTAAAATTTTGTTCAGATTTAAATTTTGTTCATTTCAAAACTTGTTCAAATTCGAAAATTATTTAAATTCGAAATTTGTTCATTTTTGGAAATTTAAAATTTGTTCATTTTCGGAAATTGTTCATTTCAAAAATTATTCAAATTCAAAATTTGTTCATTTTTTGAAAATTGCTCAAATTCAAAATTTGTTCATCTTCAAAAATTGTTCAAATTCAAAATTTGTTCATTTTCGAAAATTGTTCAAATTTGAAAATTGTTCTTTTTTAAAATTGTTCAAATTCGAATTTTGTTCATTTATAAAAATTGTTCAAATTCGAAATTTGTTCAAATTAAAAAAATTTCATTTTAAAATTTTGTTCAAATTCAAAATTTGTTCATTTTCGAAAATTGTTCAAATTCGAAATTTGTTCATTTTCAAAAATTGTTCAAATTTGAATTTTTTCATTTTTAAATTGTTCAAATTCAAAATTTGTTCATTTTTAAAATTGTTCAAATTCGAAATTTGTTCAAATTAAAAAATTGTTCAAATTTGAAATTCGTTCATTTTCGAAAATTGTTCAAATTCAAAAATTGTTCATTTTTTGAAAATTGTTCAAATTTAAATTTTTTTCATTTTAAAAAATGTTCAAATTCAAAATTTGTTCATTTTCAAAAATTGTTCTAATTCGAAATTTGTTCATTTTTTAAAATTTGTTCAAATTCGAAATTTGTTCAAACTAAAAAATTGTTCATTTTCAAAAATTGTTCAAATTCAAAATTTGTTCATGTTCAAAAATTGTTCAAATTCAAATTTGTTCATTTTCAAAACTTGTTTTTGTTGCTAAGATGTTCTGGGGAAATTTTCGTACGTGAGGAAGTTCCTGGAAAAAAGTCATACTACTATTCCGTGCAAGAAAAACGTTTCACGCGCGAGTGCAGTTAATTGGGCCGAGCCCAGCTAAGAAGCTTGTAGGCTGGGCTATCTCGTTCCGCCGCTACGCAGTTTTTTGAAATAGGCCCATACGCAGTTGGAAACCTGTTCGCTCGTTTCAATGGTTTTGACGTTCGCGTTTCTTCGTTCTTTTCATTTTTTTCAATTTTTTTAAAACTGAACCAATTGAAAAATGATTTTTCAAAGTAGGAACCATTTTAAAAAATGAACATTTTTTAAAAACAGAACCATTTTAAAAGATAAATCTTTTGCAAATTGAACCATTTTCAAACTTAACCATTTGCAAAAATGGAAAATTTTCAAAACTTGAAACCATTTTAAAAATCGGAACCATTTTCTAAAATCAGAACCATTTTAAAATCCAAACCATTTTTCAAAAATCGGAACCATTTTAAAACACGGAACCATTTTAAAAATTCAAACCATTTTTAAAAAAGGAACCATTTAAAAAAATTGGAAACATTTTCACAAATCGGAACCATTTTTAAATAAACATTTTTAAATTCGAAACATTTTAAAAAAGGAACCATTTTCAAAAATCGAAACCATTTTCAAAAACCCGAACCAATTTTAAATCGGAAACATTTTCAAAAAAAGAACCATTTTCAAAAATGGGGACCATTTTTTTTAAATCGGAACCATTTTCAAAAATCGGAAACATTGTTCAAATCGAACCATTTTAAAAAAGCGGAACCATTTTCAAAAAAGTGGATTTTTTAAAATTGGAACCATTTCAAAAGTCGGAACCTTAAATCGGAACCATTTTCAAGAAAGGAACCATTTTAAAATGGTTTTTAAATAAAGTTCATTAAAAAAGGAACATTTAAAAAATCAAAATTAATTTCAAAATAAATATTTTATAAAATGAAATAATTTTTTAAAAATAAACATTTTCCAAACTATGGACCATTTTCAGAATAAGCGAAAATAAAAAACATGAAAGGAAAGAAGTGAAACAGAAAGAACAGGAAACAAAAAAAACGAAAAAATAAAAAGAAACAAAAATAGAAAAGTGGAAACAATAGAAGGTAGGATAAAGAAGTGTGAGCACGAGCACGAGCATAGCCCAATGGTTGTGTGCTCTGTCCAGCCTAGCAGAGAAACGCACTCGGGCGACGCGGTGCTATGACTCGCAAAAGGCAATATATAGGGTTTGCGCACCCTCACGCGGTCGGCGCTCACTTGAACTCAGAGCGAAATTCACATATTTATAATTTGAGCAATTCCACTGGCGACATGTTTGGTTTGATTGAATGTATCTATCTTTTGTCTATTTACCGAGACTAATGGGCCGGCCCAGCAGAGAAATGCACGCGGGTGAGGCGGCCGGGCGCTCACTTGGATACTCAGAGCGAAATTCACATCTTTATAATTTGAGACAATTCCACTGGCAGAGTTCAGTCAACATGTTCAGTTTGATTGAATGTATCTATGTTGTTGCAAAAGTGAAGTGCTCATCTCTCACAACACTGTATTATTCGCTGTTCCTATGTTTATTTGCTTCCGATTCAGTATCCACACAGGTAAATCGGGAGACGCCAAGGCGCTCTCCCGTGCGTTTGGATTTTCGGCCGTCGGATCGAGGGGTTACAGCGCGATCTGGAGCGTCCGTTCGCGGTGGCAGCAACAGTGATTTCATCCGCCGTCGTGGTGTGTGTTTCACGTGCCACTGCCTGTGGGCCCAGGGCGTCGGCGGTCCCACGTCGGTCCCGCTCGACAGGGTCACGACGCGTCGGTCCGTCGGTGCAATTCTACCTCCACAAATCCACTGCGCGGACATTTTGCAGAAAAACGCCCGCAAAGGACCTGATCGTAATTTCCGGAAAGGTCGAGGACTTTTTTGCAAAAGTACCCGCAGAGCTCGCTTCCCTTCCTCTTCCTCTCTCTCCCGCGACGGAAAGTCGCCGCGGCCGCCGCCGCACGCCGCCGGCGCCACGGCCCTCCCCCGACGGATCTACGGACGCCGGAAGGTTCCCCGTCGCCGCCTCGACCTCCTAGCCTACGCACACGCGCCGGGGCGCCGCGGACGCGCCAGAAACACCGCCGCCGTGCTCGGCTGTGCTCCGGCGACCTGCCGCGTTTCAGCGCCGCCGACGGCCGCTCCGGCGACCAAAGTGGGGCGGCGCCGCCAGATCCGGGTTCCCCGCGGCTGCGCGCGTCGAACGCGCCGATCCTCGCGTGCTGGAACGCGCTGCAGAGGCGGCGCCGTCGCCGGCGGAGCCGCGGCCAGATCCGCGCTCGCCGTCGCTGACGTCAGCGTGACGACCCTGTCGTGGGGCCCGCATGACAGTGAGAGAGAGGGAGAGGGAGGCCGATGCGGGGTGGCAACCGTGCTGGCTGCTGGGCTTCGGCCCAGTTGGGCCTTTTCTTCTTTTTTTTGTTCCTTTTCTCTTTTTCTTTTCTGAAAACTTTTATAACTTTTGTTTTAGATATCCATTTGAATTCAACCAGTTTCTAAAAATTTGTAAAGATCAAAACAGTCATTTTAAATACTTTGGGACCATTTCCAAATTATTTTAAATCTTGGAAAATTTAAATGATTCAAAAAGGCTTAATTGACACCTTTATGTCATTTTCTAAAATATGGTTTTAAAATTTTCTTTCGAACTCAAATAATTGACATGGGCGAATTTCAGTTTTTTTAAAACAAGCTATTGTTCATTACATGCTGACATGTGGGTCCCACTATCAGATATTTCACAATTACAGGGGAACATGTTAAAATTCCAAAAAAAAACCTTCTAATTTCCAATTTAAAAAATTGCAAACTTATGAAGATTTCCAAACTTTCCTACGCAAGAGTTGCACTCAAAAAACAATGCCCAAAAAAAATCACTCACCCAAATTACATGGTTTTGAATTAAAAAAAAAACTTTGGCCATAGAATTCAAGTGAATAAGTATGCGTTTTCAGTCATTACAATTTTTTTTTAAAAAATAATGAAACGTATAGACATATTCAAACAGCCCGCAAAAAAAAAAACTATTTACAGCACAAAACGAACATATTCGAACTTTTTTAATAGGTAACAAATTGCGGAAAAAACAAATGCACTTGCCCAAACTACATGGGTTTGAAATTACAAAATCTGTTTAGCTACAAAATTCATATGAAATTCAAACGAATAAACATGCATTTCCACTCCTTTCCACGCATGCGCGGCATTTGCAATAATTTTCAAACCTAAACGTTTTTAAAATATGTACACTACCAAACTTGAATTATACCATCCATTTGCGACATACAAATTTGCATATTTTACAAATTTAGATGCCTTTCAAACCTAGCCATTTCATAGATGTTAAAAAGATTCAAATCCAAATAACTTACCAATTCAACCAATTTCAAAAAAAACTAGACAACCTTTTGGACATAAACTTTTTTCCAACTTTGGTCATATGACATAAATAGGCAGTGTTTCATTTTGGGGTAATTTTTTTTTTTTACATTCTGATATATTTTCCATGGAGTTATTGATATTATTTTATTGTGTTTTTTATTTCACTTACAAAGAAATATTAAGAATGCGTGAATTTGAACCAATAGGCAGTGTTTTTTATTTTGCATGAATTTGAATTTTAACACACGGGCCGTGCGTTAATTGTGTCATATTAAGAATGTTTGTTATAGCGTTTACAAACTGAAAACCAGTGTCAACGGCGGGTGGCGCGCGGCAAGCCGCGCCAGGAAATCTAGTGATATGTAAAACTTGACTGATATGAGTTCTGGAGCTGTGATTTTGGCAATACAGTGTTCTTTCCTATCCGATTGAGATAATGGTACTAGTTCTTTTTTTTCTGTGATCACAGGGATACGTTTTGGCTTTATATTGCTCGTTGCTGACGATCACATGTAGTACTTGATTGGCGCATTAAGGACTTCTAAAAGTTTGCATATGCTAATGACTTCTCCACACCACAAATCACCTCCCCTGTCACAGCTACTGAAATCACAGTCCTTGTCAGGACGAAACGATCTCACCGATTTACATTATCTCTTTCCAACATGCATTACTCTACTGTAGAAAGTGCATCTCGAAGCCTCGCGCTGATTATCAACCTGTCGTATTCTTACATGCTCTGATTTACCGCCCATTGATAAGATGTTATGTTCGATGTATCCATGGTAAAAAGAGGCATGGCGTAATATTAAATCAAATAAGTGGCCAATAAATTCGCTAAATCGTCAACGATGGAACACCTCCATGCCTCCTTTTTCTCTATCCACAAGTCTATCCTCTCCACCAACGTGTTTTCTTTCTCTTTTTTCTCAACTGATGGGAATCAACTTTAACTCTCTGTCTCCGGATAGAGTTAATTAACTTACAACAACAGTTTACCCACAACCACCGATAGAACCCGTTTGCGTACGTGTATATCAGCATGCGAGTGTTTCTGGACTTGCAAATTTGTGACATCTCGTTCATGCCAACGTTAATTTCCCTAGAAAACAGCTCCTTCACCATCAAATTCGATAACTCATTTGAAAATTAATGTTCGTTGGGTACAGTGTATTTTTCTAAGACTGTCCTTCAATTTCGAGTAGGCAGTGCGGCGGTGCCGAACTTGTTTTCGGCAATGTGGGAACGAACATATGTTAGAATTTTGACTAATTAGGCCAGCCCATTTAGATATTTCAATTTTTTTGAAAATTCCAGACAAAATTGAGTAGTTTACATGTTCTACCGGAGAAGTTCATTGCCGGAGACATTTTTGCTAAGCATTCTCCGTCATGGAGAAATTTTGCTAACTCTCTGAAGCATAAGAGACAAGAGTTTTCCGTTACTGATTTTATTAGGTCTCTTGATGTATAAGGCGAGAGCAAAAACACACGCCCTCGAGATGTTAAGGAGGTTCCAGTGACAACTTCGTACACAAGAAGAACTCTTAGTGCTACAAGTTCAAGAACAGAAACAAGTCTTGAGGGCAAAGAAATCTTTCATGGAAAGAACAAGACTTCACAGTTTACACTAGAAGAAGACCGATAAGAAGAAAGGGACCTGCCATGTTTGCGATGATACTGGTCACTGGGCTCCGACTTGTCCTATCAGCTTTGAAAAGCATCAACATGGGAAGAGCGACGGGACCTTTAATGTTGTCATTGGTGATACTGAGATGAAAAATATTGGGTACCATATATTTTCTATTGTTTTTTTAGTATGTTATTCACCTGAATGGTGAATTGACATGGATGTCAAGGTACACGGTTGTGCTGATTTATCCATGATTTCATCTTATCAGGTCGCATGGACTTCCTTCGTGCTAATGGGGAAGGGGTCACGTGCTTATGTTTGTGGTGTTGGTACGGTCAATCTAAAATTTACTTTAGAAAAGATTGCGTACCTGAAGAACGTTCATCATGTGGAATCCATCTATAAACATTTCTTAGTTGATCTCTTCTGTCTCAAGATGGCTACAAGTTGCTTTTCAAGTAAAATATATAAAATTGTAGTGTCCAAGTTTAAAACCATTGTTGGTAAAAACTATGAGTGCAGAGCCTTGTTCTGCCTATCTTTTTCAGTGTTAATAACATTTGCACCAATAGTAAAATGTCTGGCATTCACATATTTATGATGAGACATCTAGCCAAAATGAGTTTAACCCTAATTTCACTATTGTGAATGGTTCTAAGTGTCAATTTTTTGTGCAAGCAAATCAACTTCGCAAGTCTCACATGACTTCAGAGGAAAGAGTTTTGGCACCTCTAGAAGTTATACATTCAAATCTTTGTGAGATGAATGGTGTGTCGACAAAATGTGAAAATAAATACTTCATGGCGTTGATTGATGAGTTCACTACATAATGTGTTGTTTATCTCCTGAAATCAAAAGATGATCTTTTGAATTTCTTCAAAATCTATAAAACTGAAGCGAAAAACCTACTTGAGTGAAAGATCAACGGGCTTAGGTACGATCGTGGTGGAGAGTTTTTCCAATGATTTTGATTCTTTTATGGTGAACACGGTATAGTACATGAGAGGATGCCACCCTTCTCACCCTAGTCAAATTGGGTGGTCAAAAGAAAAAAAAAGTACTCTGCCTGATTTGATTAACGTCATGTTAGACACATCATGTCTCTCTAGCGCATTGTGGGGATGTGATATTAATGTGTGTTATTTTCTAAACCGAGTTCACACAGAAAGGAAAGAGTTAACTCCATTTGAGGAGTGGGAAAGAAGAAAATCTTAAAACTCTATTACTTACTGGCTTGGCGTTGTCTGACAAAATTCAGTGTGGCGATTCTCAAGAAGCCTAAGACTGAACCAAAAACCGTGGACTGTGTCTTTTCCTACTATATGTTGTACATTCTTGATAATAAAATCTGAGATAACTTAGGTACATGTTGGTGGAACTGGAGTCAAAGGATGTAAGTTTCTTTGAGAATATCTTCTCTATGAATGGTATGCCTAACTCATCGAATCAGATCAGATGATGCCTAGTTCATCTTGTCAGAATATTGTGGAGGATGACAACAAAACTCCTCAAGCAGGCAGAGACAGAGGACCGCAATGTTTTTTTCTGATGATTTTATTGTGTTTCTCGTGTATTACACTTCCAGTTATATTTCAGAACCCTATGCAATTCCAGATGTTGACTATTGTAATGAAACTGTTCGTAGTGAGATGTACTCTCTTAGGGCACCTCCAACGGTGGGCCGCATACGGACAGCCAAAACGGACCAAATCTGTCCACTTGGGGCGGACCGCGGACAGATTCTGGGCCTTTGTCCGTTTGGGGTGGGGGGTGCCCCCAACGGCCCGGCGCAAAACGGGTCCGTTTTGTAAAAAAAAGAGAGCAAAATGCACCTCTTTGTCAAATTTGAAACAATAACCTATAGAATGACTTTGAAATATAAAATATAAAATATTTGTGAACCAAGCATGACATAGACATGTTCCAAATGAGCAAATGATACATAGTTCAAAATACAAATGATAGCAAATGATACAAATTAGTTTACATAGAAACGAGATGCAAATCAAACATCACAACGGTCACGAATGATCTTTTGCTTCTTAAGTATCCAAGCTCTCGTCTCCGGGTCCATGATGGTCAAGTCGGCCATCATGATCCGGTTCTCCTCGGCCATCACCGCGAGCTTGACGCGCTCCGCCTCATTCTTGATTCGGTCCGCTTCTATTTCAGGCTTCTTCTTTTGCATTTCAACATAGCATGCCATGGCCTCCTCTTTATCTTTGCGTTTCTCGACATACCTTGCGGCGGTGGAGGACTCCTTGTTTTCGATCAACCCCTTCAACGTCGCCTCCAATTGAGCCGCGACCGCTTCGCGCTTGGCATCTTGGGCCGTGGCCTTGTGTCCTCTCGGCCGCACCGCCCGGCCACCGGAGCCTTGGCCGAGTTCAACCTCTTCATCATCTCCGATGGCCCTTTTCTTTGATCCATCGCCCCCTTTCTTCAAAGAGTTGTATAGCTCGATCCATTTGGGGCATCCCTTTATCATCTCCCAACAATGCGACAAGTTGAATTTGGTCTTGTACACCTTCTTGAAGAAGTCCATTGCTTGAATAACAAGGACATCAAGGCCAACCCCACTCACCTTCCGGGCCTTCATACGATCATAAGAGGATTGAAATTTGCTACATTCAGTTTGAATGTGTGCCCATCTCTTGCTAAGAGATCCCTCATTCCGATCACTCTCAATTTGGTAAGGACGCAACTTCCTTATCTCATGGAAGTGCTTGTGAACCCGAATCCAAAACATTGTGCCCTTTTGTTGAGCACCAATGGTGGAATTTTGGCCGACCATCATCCACGTCTCACAAAGGACTTTATCCTCCGTGTCCGTGTATGATGTCGTGCGGGCATTCCTCTTCTTGAGGTTGGCGTGCTCCTCATCAAAGTCGAGAGGCTCATCGTCAATTGAGACACCCTCGGGTTGCGTCTCACTCTCGAATTGTGTCTCACCAAGGCCGGTTGGGTCTTGTGTCTTGGCGTCTTCGGGGTTGATGAAGGTTGTGCTGTTGTAGATGGCGACCTCATCAAAGAAGGCCGGGTTGGACGGCGTCACAGGCGGCATCTCCTCAAAATCAAGCACCCGAGGGTCGGGAAAGGTGCCCGCCTTCAACATCGACCGGCTCTTCGGCTTGCCGCGCTCTCTGGCGGACGGCGTGACGTTGAGGTCGAGGGGGGGGGGGCGCCGCATGGCCCGCGGGGACGGACGTGATCTCCGGTGACGCCTCGCAGGACCCAAGCCAAGAGATCGCGGCCGCGGTATGGGGCACGGCCGGCGAGGCCGTAGAAATAACGGGGGACGCTGACCGCGGCGGCTTCCCTTTGGCGGAAGAGGCCGAACTCGCCGCGGAGGCCACGCCAGCGGGGTCAGCGGAGGGAATGAGGCCACCGAGGAGAAGCACCGCTCGGGCCGCGGCTTGAGTGGCTATGAGGTCGGTCGCAGCGCGGGCCTGGATGGCGGCCATCCGCTCCTTCTCCTCGCACTAGTGGGAAAACCCTTATAGGTAGGTTACATTCTGTGGCGCACCCTTAATTGGTGTTGTGGCGCACCAGGCTTGGTGCGCCACAGAAAGTCACATTTCTGTGGCGCACATGGCCAGGTGCGCCACAGAAAGTTATCCGGGGGCGGGTTAAAATTTGAAAAAAATAATTCTGTGGCGCACCTGGCAGGTGCGCCACAGAAAGGTGACATTCTGTGGCGCACCAAGGTTGGTGCGCCACAGATTTTTTTTTCAAATCCCCCCTTGTGGATCACCTTTTTTGTCTTGCAGGAAGTAAAAGAAAATGATAAAAAATTCAATAAATAAAATCTTTTGACATGTAGTTAGGTATGGGTGTCTAGTAGGTATAGAAATTTTGAAATATGAATTTTGACCTTTTCTGCAACAAACAGGAAAAAAACTTATAACGGCCATAACTTTTACCCGGTCAGCAATTCACAGATTCCTCAAATTCCAAAAGAAAAAAAAGTTATTTCAAACAGACGATTTTTCGCAGCAAAATCAAAAAAAAAAATCAAAAAATTCAAAAATTCCAAAAAAGACACAGAAATGTATAACAAAGAAGATTGATGACTTTTCTTGACTTTTTTTTTTGGATTTTTTAGATTTTTTTTGGATTTTTTGGATTTTGGATTTTTTGAATTTTTTTTGATCTTTTGAAACTTTTGAATCTCCTTTTTAAAATTTAGAAGTTTTTGAAAAATCTGAAATTTAAAAACACACGTTTATAACATATACATAACATATACACATAGAAGACTTAAGAGGATTCATATGATATATATATATATATCAATAAGAACTTGAGTAGCACAAGGGTAGGTGAAGTGGGTGGAACTTAGAAGTTAAGCGTGCTAGGGTTGGAGCAATTTGAGGATGGGTGACCTAGCGGGAAGGTATCAGTTCAAAAAATTCAAAAAATCTGAAAATAATTCCAAAAATTAGGATTTTCATATTATTTCATATTTTGATTTTTCTGATTTTTTTGAAACTTTTTAATTTTTTTTTCAGTTTTTGAATTTTTGAATTTTTTCAGAATTCTGTGGCGCACCAGGCCAGGTGCGCCACATAAAGTGGATTTCTGTGGCGCACGCACATCGTGCGCCACAGAAAAAAAATTTAGTGGCGAGAATTCTGTGGCGCACCCAGCAATTCTAGGGGTGCGCCACAGAATCCTAATTTGGTGCGCCACTGATAGCTGTTTTCCTACTAGTGTCGGCCGCCAAGGCGGCGGCCTTGGCCGCGGCGTCCTTCGCCCGCTTCTTCTCCCTCCGCCCTGCCCTCTTCTCGGACGCCGGCAACCGCTCCTTCTTCACCATCAACAGGGCGGCGCCGGTTGCGGACGTGGCCTCCGAGAGTCCGTCCTCCATCATGGGCGGCAGCAATGGCGGCGGCGGTAGCTAGGGCGGCGGCGGAGGGTGGAAGAGGGAGAGGGTTTGTGTGGCAAGGAGAGAATCTGTGGCTGGCCACCGGGCCCGGCGCGGACAAGGGAGGACAAGGGCGGACCGAGAGCATGTCCGTTTTCTCCCCCAAACCTGGACCAAACTTGGGCCAGGTTTGGGGCAAAAAACATGTCCGCGAGGACAGTTGTCCCTTTACGTCGGCCCGTTGGAGCGGCTCCTCTGTCCGGAAGGACAGATTAGGACAAGGCCTGTCCGTTTGCGGGGCACCGTTGGAGTGCCCGAATTTGGGAGTTCACTAATCGTACTTACGGGTGCAAATATGTATGCCATAAGTGGTTCCCTTTACGCCGGCCCGTTGGAGCGGCTCCTCTGTCCGGAAGGACAGATTAGGACAAGGCCTATCCGTTTGCGGGCACCGTTGGAGGTGCCCTTAGCTAATGGAATTTGGGAGTTCACTAATCGTACTTATGGGTGCAAATATGTATGCCATAAGTGGGTGTTAAAAAAGAAAGTTGGCTCTGATGGTACAATTAAGAAGTAGAATTGTGGCCAAGTATTATTTATACCCGAAAAGAAGGTGACCACTGTTTTGAGATTATTTTCTTTTTTTTATGTTTCGCATTAGCGATTCAATAGAACTTTGCATTATTATCCTCTTGTTGAGCATGTCTAACCCTCATACGTTAAGACCATTTCGTCTCTCCCTCTCTCACGAGTTCAGCTATATTTATCAGCCTCACCCTTAGAGGCCCGTTAGTCTCCGGACACGTTCAGCTACGTGTGGGGAAAATGCAGCTATAAAAGCTGGTAGCCTCTCTCTAATCGATCCAGCTTGGTACAAGAACACAACCTAGCCAACTTAGCAGCGCTCTCCGCATGGCTCCTTATGCAGAAGTAGTGCACCAACTCATGCACGAGACGCCTCTGCAAGCAGTACTGGTGGTACTGCTCTTCTTCATACTACCGCTACACCTGGCCACATCGCGCAGTAGAAACGATCAGGCAAAGAGCCTACCTCCTTCCCCTCCGGGCGTCCCTGTCATAGGGCATCTCCACCTCGTCGGTGACCTCCCTCACGTCTCCCTCTGCAACCTCTCCAAGATGCATGGCTCCGACGGTCTCATGCTCCTCCGCCTCGGCGCTGTCCCGAACCTCGTGGTCTCGTCCCCGCGCGCCGCCCAGGAGATCACGCGGACGCACGACCATCTCTTCGCGTCCCGCCCGCCATCCAAGATCGCCGAGGTGCTCTTGTACGGGCCTTCATCGGACATCGCTTTCGCCCCCTACGGTGAGCACTGGCGGCAGGCGAGGAGGCTCGTCACCACGAACCTCTTCACCGTAAAAAAGGTCCAGTCGTACCGCAATGCCCGTCAACAAGAGGTGACTACTCCCTCCATTGCTAAATATAATATAATGTGGCTTAGGCTCTTTTGAGATTCACATGTATATGTATGTATGTAGACACATTTTAGTTAGCGTGCATGTTAATTCATTTCAGTCTATATCTAGTCAACATGTGAAATAGTTAAAATATTTTATATTTAGAAACGGAGGGACAACGTAACAACAGATTCATCGGTCGCCACCTCTTGACCGTCATCTCCGTCCGTGACAAACACACATACACAACCTCCACTTCGTTCATTTACAGGTGAAACAGGTCATGGGCAGAATAAGAGAGGTGGCGGCAGCGATGGCAGCCGTCGACCTGGGCGAGACGTTGAACGCGTACGGCAACGACGTGGTGTGCCGCGCCGTGTCGGGGAAGTTCTTCAGGACGGAAGGCCGGAACAAGTTGTTCAGAGAGCTGATCGAGGCAAACTCGGTTCTCGTCGGAGGGTTCCACCTCGAGGACTACTTCCCGTGGCTAGCCAACGTACATGTGCTCAGTAGGTTCGTCTGCAAGAAAGCCGAGCCAACGCATAGGGCGTGGGACGAGTTGCTCGAAGCAATAATAACCGACCACGAAAACAAGAACTCGATGCACCAAGAGAACGTGGTCGATGAGCAAGGAGAGAGTGACTTTATCGACGTGCTGCTATCGGTTCAAAAAGAGTTCCACGGTATCACCAGAGAACATATCAAGGCCATCTTAATGGTACGCAATTAAGTACTAATAATTGTACTCCCTCCGTCCTTATTTATTAGGCACAATCTCAAAACCAGTTTGTCCCATAACATTACTCCCCATAGGCACAACTATATTTAATATCCTCTCAATAATTGGCTAGTTACATCTCCACCAATGCATGCAAGTTTTTTACCCCAATTAGCTAGCACCTTGGGTAAAGAGATTTACAAATTATGCCCTACAAATTAGGACGGAGGGAGTATTAAACATAGAGACAGAAATACATTTCATACACCATAGAAATACATTTCATACACCGTAGATATATGTATGTTTTTCTTATTTTGGAAAACGCACAGGACATGTTCGGCGCGGGTACAGACTCAACGTCTTTGGTCTTAGAATTCGCCATGGCCGAGCTCATGCAAAAACCTCAATTCATGGCCAAGCTACAACACGAGGTAAGAAACGGTGCCCCCAAGGGACAAGAACTCATCGAGGAAGAGAACCTTGCCGGCATGACCTATTTGAAGGCCGTGGTGAAGGAGACGCTCAGGCTGCACCCACCGGCGCCGCTCCTTCTCCCTCACCTGGCAATGGCTGACTGCGACGTCAGCGGCTACAGGATTCCTGCTGGAACACGAGTCATCATCAACTCTTGGGCTATTGGCAGATTCCCGGGGTCCTGGGTGAAGCCCGAGAAGTTCATGCCGGAGAGGTTCATCGATGGTGGTGCCGCAGCGGCGGTGGACCTGAGGGGAAATGACTTCCAGTTCGTGCCCTTTGGGGCTGGCCGGAGGATCTGTCCTGGACTCAACTTCGGGCTGGCTACAGTCGAGATTATGCTAGCGAACTTGGTGTACTGCTTCGACTGGGAGCTGCCGGCTGGCATGGAGAGCGAGGACATCGACATGACGGAGGTGTTTGGCCTGTCGGTCCGTAGGAAGGAGAAGCTCATGCTTGTCCCCAAAACCTACGTAGTCGAGTAATCGGTACATAGTGTGCATGTGCCGTCGTCCATGCTTGTGTGTTAGTTTGCACATTTCTATATACTACTAGTGTGTTGCTAGGGTGAAACAAATACATGTGAAGAGAAAACCTATTACCACATGTAGAAAATAATCTGTGAGTTGTTGTCTTCTATACATTTTCTGCTTCAACCGTTTAAATTGTGCAGCCTTACATTTCTTCTCGCTTCCTTGATCATGTATCTTGTACACAAACGCATCAGCAACAACAATTTCATTCCCAAACAAGTTGGGTAGGATAGAGTTGAAACCCATAAGATTTCAAAACTAACTCATGGTTCTGGCACATGGATAGCTAGCTTCCACTCAACTATGTACATGGCTAGTTCTTTGGTGATATTCCAATTCTTCATATCTTCTTAACAGACTCCTCACATGTCAAGTTTGGTCTACCATGACCCCTCTTAACATTCTTAGCACGCTTTATCCGTCCGCTATGCTGGCGCTTCCGGAGGCCTGCGTTGTATATGCCCAAACCATTTTAGACGATGTTGGACAAGCTGCTCTCTTCAATCGTTGCTACCCGAACTCTCTCACGTATATCATCATTCTGGACCCGGTCCTTTGTGTGGCCACATATCCATCTTAACATACGCATCTCTGCTACACCTATAACTGTTGGATATGTCGCCTCTTGGTTGGCCAACACTCTGCGCCATACAATATCGCAAGTCAAATCACCGTCCTATAGAACCTGCCTCCTTTTGTGGCACTCTCTTGTCATAGAGGACGCTAGAATCTGCGCCACATATCCATCTTAGAAATAACAATAAAATTGCTAAAAGCCAACAAGTTAAATATTTTTGAAAAATAAGAATTAAAAATTACAAAGTAGCTACACTATCCAACAATGGGCTCCACACAATGTGATGCACATAATTACAAAAAATATATAAATTAGGACCATGCCAACACAAAAATGATCGACTAGAACTCAGCAAACGGATGGCCATATGCATCCATAAATCAAAGTATACAAAAAAAATCCTCTGCTTCAGAAAGAAAAAGCTGGATCGTTCAGCAAAAAATAAAATAAAAGCCCATGCTTCATTGGTTGAAAGGGCCTTACCTACATAGAAAAGTAGTAATAGGCCAGTTTCAGGGTAAAGCCCAGGAGAGCCTTTCCATCATTCCATTGCAGTGTTCCCCTTAAGAAAAAGATCAATGGCAGTGTCCCGTCCACGACAGAAAAAAAAAGGACGCGTGCTACGACTTGGACAAAATCTGACGGATGCTGTCATCGACTGAGATGTACGAAATATCTTCTATATGTATCATTATTGCGGAAGCTCAAATATCTCAAGAAAGAAATCACAGTAAACAAATCACGTAGTGCCAAAAGAGAGCACATCCATCACGCAGGCTCATTTGCGCGAATGCGGTCCACACACCAAGCACCTCCAATTGAAAGAAACGCACACAAATCATCAATCCGTTCACTGAAGTTAATTTGTCACCACCCACTTGAGAAAATTCCAGATGCCAACTGGTTGATCAAGGGATAAAGCTGCATACGATTTTACAACATGTCCTTGCCGTATGATCTTATCCAAGAGATGCCATGTCATGCTACATCACTTATATATATACTATATCCCTAGCTAGCTGGTCATGTCTATCTTCCTATAAGAGCAGCATTTTGAGATGCCAACCACACTACACCACAACATATATTTAGGGGCACTTTGGTTGGGGCATTTTTCAAAATGCCCTAAAAGGTTTCAAATAGGGCATTTTATTAGTGCCCCAATAGGTATGAGTTTTTAGGGCACTTTGGCGAAGTGCCTCTAAATGTCATGTCTATTGAGATACTTTGACAAAGTGTCTCTAAATGTCATGTCTATTGGGGCACTTGGGCAAAATACCCCTAAAGATCATATCTATTGGGCACTTTGACAAAGTGCTCCTAAAAATCATATCTATTGAGGCATTTTAGCAAAGTGTCCCTAAAGGTCATAGCCCAAAGTTAAGAAATTTGATTTTAGTACATACGGTACAAATTTGTCAAAGATATCATTGTACAAACGAAATCAGGGAAAATTGCGTGTAGGTAGTTGTACAAGGAGGAGGAGCAGGAGCAGCGAAAAGTGAACAAAATATGTCACAATGGAGATTCGATACCAGAACCTGCACGTACGAGGACAGGGAGCAACCACTGGCTACGTTCGCCGTTATGTCAACTTACCATTATTATTCTTTCTATAGTTTCCTGTTTAGGATTTTTGGTTCTCGTTCCTTTTCCATTTCTTTTTTGTTTTCCGTTTTATTAAAATGGTTTCGTTTTTGAAAATGATTCCAATTTTGAAAACGTCTCCTTTTTGAAAATGGTTCCGACTTAAAACATGGTTCCGTTTTTTGAAAATGTTTTCAATTTTTTTTAAATGGTTCCTATTTTTAAAAATATTCATTTTTTAAATTGGTTCAATTTTTAAAAGCGAACCATTTAAAATGGTTCCGACTTTTGAAATGGTTTCGATTTAAAAAAATGTTTCACTTTTTTTTAAATGGTTCCGATTTTAAAAAATTGTTCCTCTTTTCTAAAATGGTTCGATTTAAAAATGGTTCCGATTGTTGAAAATGGTTCCGATTTAAAAAATGGCTCCAATTTATGAAAATGGTTCCGATTTTTAAAACAATGGTTCTGATATTGGAAAATGTTCCATTTTTTGTAAAATGATTCCTTTTCAAAAATGGTTTCAATTTTTAAATGGTTCGGATTTAAAAATGCACCAACAAGAGAGAACAATCAAACGAGCGAACGAGGTCAAGTAAAAAAAACGAGCTAACGAGGTTCAGTAGAAAAAAGAAACGCGACCGAAGTAATGGGCCGTCTCGTAAAGTGGGCCTTAAGGGCGCCAAAGGGGATGAATAGGGGATCCCGCGTGGGGAAAACGGCCCATTAATCTTTTATAGGGAAAACAGCCCATTAAGCTGAAACGCGCTACCTTCGTCTAGAAACGTAATCCCGTCCCAACCCCCCCCCCCCCCCCCCCCCTCAAAAAAAAAAACGTAATCCCGAAAACAAAAGTGAGCTGCGCTAGACCAGAAGCTTTTATAGGCACGTCTCTTGATCCCCTTTCTCGTGTCGCTCTGCTCGACGAACGGAACGCCGCAGCCGCCGTGATTCCGGCCAGCTCCGGCCTCCTCCCGCGCTGCTTCTCGCCGGCGTGGAATCGCGTCGGTCTCTCCCCCCCCCCCCCCCAATTCCCCGCCGCCGCGACGCCGTTCTGCCTCCGGTCTCATCGTCGCGGCTAACCCTAGCCGCTTCGGTCGCCTAGTCGCCGGCGCGGCTCCCGCGCCTCCGACAGCTCCGCCGCGGCCGTGTCGTCCTATTTTTCCTCCTCGAAACCGTCGTCGCCTCCCTCGAAACGGCGGTGGCCGCTTCCTCAGTTACGCCTTCAGTTGGGGTAAGTTCTCGTTTCTCTTCTATCTTCTGTGCTACGGTCGAGTCGCTGCAGCTATCCGTACTGGAGGCTCGCTCCTCGCTGGATCGCCGGCGGGACGGTGGTGTGCTTCCCGCAACCCCGGATCCACCCTAGCACGGTGGTTGCATGCCATCTGTTTGTAATGCCTCTATGCATTGTGTTCGTATAAGCGAGCTATTCCCTAATTTTGTATGTAGATTAGCTAGCTCTTGACGTTAGTGTGCCAATCGAATTGCTAATTCAATAATACGCTGTTGTTGAAATTATGCGGAGGTGCAGCTTGTACTTGTACTAGTAGTTGTTTCACTTGCTTACTTGCTAATATCATGGGTTGTCTTGTTTGGTTTACATGAGTTGAATAGAGGGCAGATGCTTAATTTCGATGTCCTTGTTAATCAAATTAGGAATACTGCTAGTTGTGGCTGAATTACTTTCTGATGGCCGAACAGATCTAAATATTTTGTATCGACTTCAACTTGCATTATCCTTTCTGAAATAAGCTAGCACTGTAGACTCTGTACCAGATTGGGATATGTGATTGCAATTATTTTTTGCTTGCAGTATGATGATTCCACAATCATTTGGTTTGCAGGTTACTAGATTGTATAGGGATGCTTAGCTGCAATTATTCTTCACTTGCGGCCGCGTTGTATGCGGCGGGTACCGGGTAGGCAACATGGACGAGCAGGTGGTATCCCTCACGAGGTGCTTCTGCCGGCGTCCGTGGTGAGCTGCTACCGATGGCCTTCTGGACCACCTCCCCGTCCCGCTGCCGCCGGCCACCTGCACAACAAGATTCTCCGGTGAGCTCGCATCTATACCACTGGGAAGACCATGGACAACTTTACCAGGATAGATAAATTGGTCAGTAGCTGGAGCACCATTTATCATACCACTAGAATTTCCATTGTGTAGGAAGCTATCTGGCATTGCAGTGCTAGTACTTTTGCTTGGAAAGATACAGTTTCCACCACCTCTTTCTGGTTCATATAAAGTTGTAGCAACTCTGAATGAGATTCTGGACCTGTTCATTTTTAATGACACATGGAGTGTGCCATCTGTTGTAAAAACTCACTTTTGCATATTCAATAATGTTGAAACTTCATATTGTGTTTCGTATTGCCCATTCACTACTATATGACCATTTCATTCAGTTTTGAATCTACCTGCCAGTGGGTTGTACTGTTATTTGGATTCAATTTTAAAGCTACTTCCACCCATCTATCTATAACTTGATTCATTGAGAATGCGGTCTAGGTCTAGAACTGACTAATGCAGTTCTGACATATGGTAGAGAAGCGTGGTTTCCAACTTTTGATTTTTATGGTGCCTCTAGCTAGGTTATAATCAGACAAATGTACGTTAGATTTGCATCCCAAAAGCTTCAGTTACAAGTTTTCAACGTGCAGTTCGTCCAATTTTGCAGCTCTCCTTAACATATTCGCTCAACTTCCCTTAAAGTTTGGATACATATACATACTTAATTGCGACATTAGACTGCTTCCTTTTCTACCGAATGGATGTTGTAACTTAGCAGGGATTTATTTAGAATTTTTACTAACCAAGTTAATTATGACAAACAACCATATGAACTAATCAGCGTACTGAGATAGGCCATCATTTAAGTCTTGCACTTTTTTTAAGATAGGAATCCTTAAGATGAGCTATAGAGAGTAGAAAGAAATGTTTAGTGCCTTCATAATTATTGTTTCTGAAATTGATGAGCCTGTTGAGCAGCTCAATGATTATGGGAGTACACTTTTATGTGAGTACACTTTTAGGCTTGAACTGAATGCAGATCAAGTGTTTGATGAAGTGATTAGCTGGACGAGTATAGTTTTGGTAGCCATATCAGTTCAGGGGCTTGACTCTAGAGACTTTGTGATCCAAATTCTGAATCACAGCATCTCCAGTCTAGCAACGTTACATTTGTTGACCTGTAAGTTTATAATAAACAAACTATGGATGTCAAAAAATCAACTGGTATTACTCCTATAAAGGATGCTATAACATGTGTCATGGTATTTTAACTTCACATTTAACTTGTCAAACAATGAACTGGTATTACTCCTATAAGGCATCAGTACTCGTGCACTAATTATGCCTGGTTCTTGTGTAATTATATTTTAACATCACTTTATAATTATGGCAAAGAGTCATTGACATGTACTTATTTAACCTAAATATATTTTCTTACTTTGTTTTACACTTGTGATGTGACGACTGATGATGTCAACATTTTTCTTTATCATATTACAGCATTGGTTCCAAAAGCAATTGACTTGGCTGGCAGAGACTTCCCTCACAACTTCTGATCAAGGTACCTTGAGTCTCCTGTACTGGTTCATAATTGATACCCTGATTTTAAATTAAACTGTAGTGTCAAGGTTTTATTCTTGTGTTGTTGTGTGCACTTCAGCTATGTACAAACCTGAAGTAGTGTGTTATGAGTAATCTGGCGTCTTAGGACGGCACTCTGTAGTCTGACGGTGTTAATTTCACTCGTATGCATACAATTAGAATGTATCATAGTATCAACTCCATACTAGAAGGCACTGATCAAGTCATGGTTTATGTGTTTGCAGGGGGCAAAGGACGGGAGCAGTGAGCTCGAGGGGTTGATCAAGGACCTGCCCAACTACGACGCTGTGTTCCACATCGGAGACCTGTCCTGCCTATCAAGTCATGGTGCTATGATGATTGCAGCTGTAATGTGAACTGAATATTGATTCAAGTAATTTGTACACTGTGATTTGAATTGATGTTGTGATGTTTAGAAACTGGTGCTGTGATTATTGCAGCTGTAATGTGAACTGAAGATTGATTCAAGTAATTTGTACACTGTGATTTGAATTGATGTGTGATGTGATTTGAATAACAGATGTATAGTTTATTCAGAATTTTCTAGAAAACGCCTCAGATTGAATTAGGGGCAGATAATCAAACTGCCCCTAAATACATTTAGGGGCATTTTGAGATAGTGCCTCGATTGAATTAGGGGCATTTCCTCAAAGTGCCACTAAATGTATTTAGGGGCATTTTGAGAAAGTGCCTAAATAGTTATTAGGGGCAAAATCCATAGTGCCTTTAATAGTTACATTTTGGGGCACTTTTTGTGGCACATTTGAAAGTGCCCTAATATCCTTTACCGTCATGAGCATCCGTTGCACTTATACAAAATGCCCCAAAAACAATTTGAGGCACAAAATAGATATATAGGGGCACTTTGAAGTGCCCCAAGTGCCCCAAAATGACAACCGTTATGTAGTGCCACTACCGAAACCATACAGACTCGCAAAGAATCCATAAGCAGCAACCTGCAAGAATTGGCGTAGACATGGACGGGGTCAAGCGCGGCACGCCGGAGATAATTGTGCACTCGGCTGCTGGATCTGCCGGCGAGGCAAAGCAGCAGGCGAGCAAGGAGCAGCACACCACGCCCGCCTCGACGTCTCAGGCCACCGGCGGCGTCAGCGGAGGAGTCGGCTCCGATCCGGGCGCCAAGCCGCTTCCCGGGTGGAAGCTCGACTGCCTCTGCAGGGAGTCCGGCTTGCCGTCGGTGATGAAGGGCGAATTCCTCTGCTTCTGAGGAAACACGAGCGCGTTCAGCGGTTGATTGGATCGACGGACGTTGTACATATTATAGTTCTCCTACTTAAACTTGTGAGTGTGCGCTATGCATGCACCTGTTTGATGTTGTACATGTGTTCGTTCACGTTTCTGTTCTGTAGATTGTGATTTATGGTTTATTGAATAATAGCACTTCGTATGTTCGTCTACGAAATGAACTGATGATTACTATAAAATCGGTGTGGGGTCAGTGCGAAACTTGCGTTCCAAAGAAGCCCTGGATATCAAGCTTGATGCGATTATGGAATCTGTCGACGTGAGAGAGAGGAATCCCATGTGAGAGGACTTAGGCAAGGGGATCCGCTCTCGCCTCTCCTTTTCGACTTGGCGATTGATCCTATGAACCTCATCCTTCACAAAGCCACTCTCCAAGGTCGCCTCCACACCCTCCAAGGAAGGGATCCGTCTCTCGCACCTCTCTTTATGCCGATGACGCCACTGTTTTTGTTGCTCCCATCAAAGAGGACATCCAATTCCTTGCTTCCACTCTCACATCTTTTGGAGAGGTCACCGGTTTAACCGCCAATTGCAACAAAAGTTTAGTTGCCCCAATCCGGTGTGAGGGACTTGATCGACGATATTCTTCACTCTTTTCAAGCCACCAAGACGACGTTCCCCTTCAATATCTTGGCCTTCCATTGAGGATTACGAGACTACGCACTATAGATTTCCAACCGCTAGAAGATAAAATCGTCGAAAAGATTGCAACGGGCACTTGGAAAAATGTCAATATTGCCGGGAGGCGTGTGCTTGTGCGTTCGGTCCTCACCTCACAAGCCATTTACCATCTCACCTCTCTTGATCTACCGGCGGAGGTCTCTCAAGAGGATCATTTCCCTCCTCCGGGCATATTTTTGGGCCGAATGTGACAAGGTGAGCGGGGGAAAGTGTAAAGTGAATTGGAAGCCATATGTCGGCCCACCAAGCTTGGCGGACTTGGAATCTAGAATCTTGAGAAGTTCGCCTCCGAGCTTCGTCTCCGATGGCTTTGGCTACCTTGGGTGGATGATACCAAGTCTTGGATTAAGCTTGGGAGCCCTTGCAATGAATGATAGAAACCTCTTTGCGGCGGCCACGGTGGTTTCGGTTGGAAATGGCGAAAAGGCCCTCTTTTTGAAATCGTCTTGGTTACTTGGACAAAGACCAATGGACATCGCCCCAAGAATTTACCTCATTGCAAAAAAGAAAAACTCTACGGTTAAGAAGGCCCTTGAAAACAATTCTTGGGAGAGCAACCTTGATATCCAATCCGGTGTTGACCTTGAGCAAATACAACAATTTGTCACACTTTGGGAGTTGCTCTCCAATGTCTCCCTTACTCCCGGTGTTCGCGATACTATTCGTTGGAAGTTCACAAGTGATGGTAATTACTCCACTTTCTCGGCATACAAGATGCAATTTGAAGGCACCATTGTTTCCGACACGAACAAAGTGATTTGGAAGACTTGGGCTCCTCCCAAATGCAAGATATTTGCTTGGCTCGTGATGCAAAATAGAATTTGGACATCGGGCCGGCTACAACGAAGGGGATGGGATAATTGTGGAAATTGACCTCTTTGCAATCAAACACAAGAAACGGCGGCTCACCTTATTTTCATGTGCCGTTCACTAGTACAGAACGACACATCGGAAATGGGCCAAAAAGCCCATCGGAAATGGAAAAAGGGTCCGTTTCCCCGACCCTGTCACTGATGTGAAGGCTCTCATCGGCAACAGACAAGAAAAACCGTCACCGATGAGGCTTGATTTTGGCTACGGTTGCCATCCAGTCTCCGTTGCCGATGTATCTGGACATCAGAAACGGAGATTCTGTTTCTGCTCGTTTGCATTGAGGTTTCTTCATAAGCCTAGAGCAGGAATAGATTTGGCACTGGACATTTAAAATTTCACAGCAGAAGCACAAAAATGCTAACAAATTCATTCATAAGGTATAACAAATATCACCGATACATTGCATAACAAGACAACCAATTACTTATCTTCATTGTCATGCCTCTAAATCTATCATTGACATGTCTAGCTAAATCTATCTATGTCATGCCTCTCTAAACTTATCCTTGTCATTTCCAACTTAATTTATCTTCATGACTTGCTGTTAGAGTTCATGAATTGAATCTTCTTCTTGGACGGTGTCGCCAAAATATAATCAACTCGCCGCTTTGTCCCCGACCTTGTAGTTAGCTCATTTAAATGAGCTAAATGGATCAGCACCATGCTCTGCACATAGTGCAATAAGTGAGTGCTGATGTACTGAAGGTGCCTCTTTTGTAAAGTGGTCACTGAAATGCAAAGAGAGAATATATGACTCCATGTTAGCTCACTATACATCTAGCATAAAGGACATACAACACAAAAGGATGCATAAGACAGAATAACAAACTTACAAATCCATTGCATAGTTGTTGTGTACCAACAATTATGCCGACGACAAGCGCACCTTGGCTAAGGACCCGGCTTTTTATACAGTGTCACCGAAATGTACATCTGTTTTGCAAAGGAGATAAGTCAGCCATGAGTTTCATACACTACCGATTTGTGCTAGTTATGTTCCTTTCGAGCGACACTACGTAGTCGTCCTCATCGTCCTCGGATGTATTAAACCCTAGTTCTAGTTTGTCATGAGTGTCCTATGGAAAAAACCTAAGCAGAACAATGACAACAACCCTAGTTCATCGCACGACGGCCGTCACAAATAGATGTATTACCTTTGGATCTGGCGGCGGGAGTACGTAGTCATCCTCGTCGTCCTCGGTATCGACACGCCATGCGCCCTCCAGCTACAGATCAGGCGACGATATCTGCCCGGTGGAGCAAAGAACGGGTACGCGCTGCACTCGGAGGAGAGGAAGATGCGCGCCGACACGGTCGGAGAAGAAGATGCGCGCCGCCACGGTCGGAGGTGGGAGATGCGCGCCGCCACGGTCGGAGAGAGGGAGATGGCCGCCGCACACGTCGGAGGGGGAGATGCTCGCCGCCACGGTCGAGGAGGGAGATGCGTCCGCCACGGTGGAGCTAAGATCTGGTGATGCGTGAGGCGCCGCCACACTTTGAGAGTGAGGCTGAGAGTGAGCGATAGAGTTTAGGGCTGTGTGAAGGGCGCAGTTATATCAAAGTAGAACATCGGAAACGGAGAGTATAAACAACTGTTTCCTTTGATTTTTTCACTGACACACTGGGCTTATACTGATCTCTACTGGTATTGAAGTTGAAGAACATAAAATAAATAACTATAACTACTCCTCGGCCTCCGCCTTCTGATGACCCACAAGTATAGGGGTGTATCGTAGTACTTTCGATAAATAAGAGTGTCGAACCCAACGAGGAGCAGAAGGTGCTGACAAGGAGTTTCGGTAAAGGTTTCACTGTAAATGCTAGCAGACAAGTTTTTAGGGGTTTTTGATATAGCAGGTAAATAAAATGCGAGTAAGTAAAAGACAGTAATAATAATTGCAGCAGTGGCCCAATCCTTTTTAGAGCAAAGGACAAGCCGGTTGGTTTACTTATGATGACAAAATGTTCTTGAGGACACACGGGATTCTAGTCAAGTGCTTTCGCTTCACATAGTTGATTAATCTTCATTGTTTTGATAAGTGTTGTGTGGGTGAACCTATGCTAATGCACCGCCCTTACTTGGACTAATACATACTTGTGATTATACCTCTTGCAAGCATCCGCAGTTACAAGAAAGTAATTAAGATAAATCTAACCACAGCCTTAAACTCTGAGATCCTACGCTCCCTTGTGCACCGGTATACTAACGGGGGTTTAGGTTTCTGTCACTCCGGCAACCCCACAATTAGCAACCAAATACACAATGCACTCCTCTAGGCCCATAAAGGTGAAGTGTCATGTAGTCGACGTTCACACGACACCACTAGAAGAATAGCACCACAACTTAAATATCAAACCATTAAATATTACTCAACATAATTCCACTACTAACAGCGTGACTTCTCCCATGTCCTCAAGAACTAATCGAACTACTCACGAGACATCATATGGATCATGATCAGAGGTGATATAATGATGGATAACGATCTGAACATATACTTTAATTCACCGATAAAACTCAATAGCATCAACCACAAGGAGTAATTAACACCGGGAGAGTTTCCCCTATGAACTAAACAAAGTATAGCCCTAGATGTTACAGCGGAACGAGATGGTGCAGCGGTGATGGTGGTGATGGCGGTGGAGATGATGATGATGATCCCGATGAAGTCCAGCGCGATGACGATGAGGATGGCGATGATCTCCCCCCTCGGGAAGGAATTTCCCCGGCAGATTTCTCCCTGCCGGAGAGCTTTTTCTCTCCTGTGTTTCCGCCTCGTGGAGGCGGCGGAATATTTTCTCGGACTCCCCGTGTCTTAGGGTTTCTGGGGGATGAAGTACGCGAAGGGGGAGCGCCTGAGGTGGGCCAGGGGCACCACACCTGGCTAGGGCGCGGCCAAGGTGGGCCCCGCCCCAGGGGTGGTGTGGGCCCCTCCTGGCCCATCTCAGCCTCCCCTTTTGGCTTAGTCCATCTTCTGATAAAATAGGAACATCTGTCTTCTCGGAAATATTTTTAGTGCTCCAGAAATATAGTGCCTTGACGTGCTTTTTCCAGCTGAAATCTGACTCCGGCAGTTAATTATCCAATGATCATCAAACATGCAAAATAAGACAAAATAACATAAGTAACTCCTCTTAATATGAAATATATCATTGAATAACAGTAAATTATGCTATAAAATAGTGATGCAAAATGGACGTATCAACCCCCCCAAGCTTAGACCTCGCTTGTCCCCAAGCGAAAGCTGAGCTCAGTAAACTAGAACAAAAGTTTATGGAGTGAAGCGTCGATAATAAAGAATACGGACAAGAAGCATCAGTAATTACTAAACAACACACTCATTTTAAACAGCAACTACTCTTCATATAACCTAACTTGAACATGAGTAGTGAAACAACCACAATAAAAATACACGAAGGAAATTATAGATTAGTAATGGCACACTTCATTCTTGGTCATAGAACAATAAGCAATCAATACTTATCTTTCGAAAGGAGTCTTTATATTAGAGCTTATATTGCAGAACTTCCACACTCAATTATCACACCTTCTTTACAGTCATTGATAACTTGCAAAGCTATATTCTTAGAGGCAAAAGTCTTTGTGCTAAGACAAGAAGGATAAAAACATGATTGACAATATTAATGATATATATGGTTGAATCACAACAACTCAAATGCTTGCTCAAGGAAGAAGGAAATAGGTGTACTGACTCAACATGAAAAGTAAAAGAAAGGCCCTTCGCAGAGGGAAGCAGGGATTAAGTCATGTGCTAGAGCTTTTAAGTTTTTGAAATCATATAAGAGCAAAAATTAAGTTTTGAGAGGTGTTTGTTAATTGTCAACGAATGGTAGCGGGTGAAAACAGTATTCTCCCTGTCAAACAGACTTTTAAGAGCGGCTCCCATGAAGGACGTTATTTCTACCAGCAAGGCAGATCATCCCTCTTTCTCTTTGGTTTACACACGCAGATATTTCACTGTTTGTCATGCTTACTGATAATCAGGGCAAAAGTGTGAAGAGAATTAAGCGTTAAAGTTGTAATTAATTGGGACTGGGCATCCCGTTGCCAGCTCTTTTTGCAAGTTATTGGATAAGCGGATGTATATGCCACTAGTCCAGGTGTAAAGTCTGTTTGACAAGTAGAATAAAGGATAACCACACTACTTCCTCATGAGCTAGTAAACATTGACACAAAAGGGAATAATAACATTTTGAATAATTTAAAGGTAGCACATGAAAAATTTACTTGGAGTGGCAAAGAAATACCACATATAGGTAGTTATGGTGGACACAAATGGCATGGGTTTGGTCAAGGATTTGGATGCACGAGAAGCATTCCCTCTCAGTACGGTGGTTAAGGCTAGCAAGGTCATGTAGCAAGCATAAAAGTTGGGGGATACACACAAATATATATGTAATAGAAGCAACCATGCTATCTTCCCTGTAAGCACAAATGTTTTAACTCAAAGAATACTAATCTTATTGGCTAGCAAGAAAGAAAGATAAAGGGATAATATTTTTGCATGTAATTCCCTCCTTCTACTTAAGTTTTCATGGTATGTTGCTAATGACCAATACTAAGTTTGCCACAACTAATATAATTTACTTAATGTACCCAAAAGTGGCGTCAATACTAATGGCAAGATCAGCACATAAAGAAGATTGCAGGCTAAAATAAAATGTACCGAAAGTAAAGGTGGAACTTCTCATTAATATTCTGAACAAAACACACTCAAACCAACGGATACATGGATAACTAAAGGATTGACACTCCACATCGCAAACCATCTTATAAGATAACTTCTCTACTCATGATATGACCACGAAATTATAAAAACGAAAGGATAAAGATGATACTGGGCACTCCCCCAAGCTTGGAACAAGCCAAGGGAGTGCCATTACCCCTTGACGATTTAGGCTTGATCTCTTGGTGACGGTGGTACCACGAATCGGGGTTAGGAAACGTTCGAGCATCCGGCGGAGCCTGTTATTCTCATCTTGAAGTATTTCCACCTCAGCTCTCAGGATACGAAATTGGTCACAAAACTCGTTCGTGGTTCGGAGAGCTTCAGCAGCTGCAGGGGAAAACCGCAAATCTGGAATTGGTGGGGTGACTCCCTGCACATTATGAGAAAAAGCACGTTGAGGATTAATTGATCCCACAAAGGTGGAGTTGCTCGGCCTTGATTCTCCTTGTTGGCGAGGCTGGCCAGCTTGCACCTCCTCTCTGATGCTTCGATCCATGTCAGCTCTCCTAGCAGCAATCTCCTCCTCCGTCGCCCAACCGACGAAGGTTCCCTCTTCCACATCGCGTTCGAGTTCACGTCGGCGCCTTGCTGCATACTTCTCACCGTACACTCCTCGCGACGCCATGTAGGGACTTGAAATTCCTGTCAGAACAGCTTGAAAACGAAACACGGCGAAAACACGATATACGGACCTCGGAGATCCGGGTGATTATATAGCAAAAGTTTTACGACAAAAGGAAGGTACAGGACGAAACGGGGTCGGAGACGGGCTCCGAGGTGCCCACACGCACCCACGGCGCGGCCAGGGTGGGGCCCGCGCCCAGGGGTGGTGTGGTGCCCTCGGGCACCGTTTCCTACCCTTTTCCGACTCATAATTTTCCATATTATGTAAAAACAACAAATATTTAGGTTGAAAAGTAAATCGCGAACTTTTTCTTACCGAAACTGTTACCTATTCCAAATCAGCTTTTGCAGTTGTCTGAATTTGACTTTTTATAAAATCCTCTGGAGTTACCACTTTGATAAATCAACATCTTCATTATAAGAATCTCCAGAAATGTAATGCTTGAGTCTTTGACCATTAACCACTTGTGGTCTGTCCCCATCTAGTGAATTGATTTTAATCGCACCTGAGCGATAGACCTCCTCATGATATAAGGTCCTTCCCATTTTGAAAGTAATTTTCCTGCAAAAAATCTGAGACGAGACCTATACAATAAAACTTTTTCACCTACGTTAAATTCTCTCTTAAGAATTCTTCTATCATGCCATTGCTTAACTTTCTCTTTAAAGAGCCTAGCATTTTCATAAGCTGCATTTCTCCATTCATCTAAAGAATTCAAATTAAGCAATCTCTTTTTACCGGCAAGTTTAAATCTATTAAGTTCTTTCACCGCCCAATAGGCTTTATGTTCTAATTCTAAAGGCAAATGACAAGCTTTTCCATAAACCATTTTGTAAGGAGACATTCCCATAGGATTTTTATAAGCAGTTCTATAAGCCCACAAAGCATCGTTAAGCTTTTTAGACCAATTTTTTCTAGATTTATTAACAGTCTTTTGCAAAATAGACTTAATCTCTCTATTTGACAATTCTACTTGACCACTTGTTTGGGATGATATGGTGAAGCAATTCTATGATTAACATCATACTTAGCTAAGTTTTTCTAAAAGCACCATGAATAAAATGAGAACCCATCAGTCATGAGATATCTAGGCACACCAAACCTAGGGAAGATAATATCTTTAAGCATTTTTAATGATGTCTCACCATCAGCACTAGAAGTTGGTATAGCTTCTACCCATTTAGTAACATAATCAACAGCAACAAGTATGAGTATAACCATTTGAGGAAGGAAAAGGACCCATAAAGTCAAATCCCCAACAGTCGAAAGGTTCAATAACAAGAGAATAATTCATAGGCATTTCATTACGTCTACTAATGTTACCTACTCTTTGACATTCATCACATGATAAAACAAATTTTCTAGCATCTCTAAAAAGGGTAGGCCAATAAAAACCTGATTGTAGAACCTTTTGCGCAGTTCTATCTCCAGCGTGATGTCCTCCATAAGCACTTCCATGGCATTTGCTCAATATCTTTCTGTTCATACTCAGGAACACATCTTCGCATAATGCCATCTACTCCTTCTTTATACAAATGTGGGTCATCCCAAAAATAATGCCTCAAATCATAAAAGAACTTTCTTCTTTGCTGAGCTGTAAAGGTCGGAGGCAAATACTTGGCAACAATAAAATTAGCATAATCAGCATACCAAGGACTTTCGCGTGAGCTTACCTTTATCGCAGCCAATTGTTCATTTGGAAAACTATCATTAACAGGTATAGGATCATCTGAAATGTTTTCTAATCTAGACAAATTATCAGCAACAGGATTTTCAGCACCTTTCCTATCTACGATATGTAAATCAAATTCTTGCAGTAAAAGTACCCATCTTATGAGCCTAGGCTTAGCATCTTTCTTTTCCATAAGGTATCTAATAGCAGCATGATCAGTGTGAATAGTAACTTTTGAATCAACAATATAAGGTCTAAATTTATCACAAGCAAAAACAACTGCTAAAAATTCCTTTTCAGTAGTAGCATAATTCTTTTGAGCGGCATCAAGTGTTTTACTAGCATAATGAATAACATTTAACTTCTTGTCTACCCGCTGTCCAAGAACAGCTCCTACAGCAAAATCACTAGCATCACACATTATTTCAAAAGGTAAAGTCCAATCAGGAGGTTGAACAACAGGAGCTGTGATTAAAGCTTTTTTAGAGTTTCAAAAGCTTCCTTGCAATCATCATCAAAAACAAAAGGTACATCTTTTTGAAGAAGATTAGTGAGGGGTTTTGAAATTTTAGAGAAATCTTTAATAAACCTCCTATAAAAACCGGCATGACCGAGAATACTACGGATACCTTTCACATCCCTTGGACAGGGCATTTTCTCGATTGCTTCAACTTAGCTCTGTCCACTTCAATACCTCTTTCAGAAATTTTGTGCCCTAGGACAATTCCTTCATTAACCATGAAATGACATTTCTCCCAATTAAGAACAAGATTTGTCTCCTCACATCTCTGCAAAACTTTATCAAGATTGTGCAAGCAATTATCAAAGGAAGTTCCGTAGACGGAAAAATCGTCCATGAATACTTCCACAATTTCTTCACAAAAACCATGAAAAATAGCAGACATGCATCTTTGGAACGTAGCAGGAGCATTACACAAACCAAAAGGCATACGTCTATAAGCATAAGTTCCATAAGGACAAGTAAAAGTTTTTCTCTTGATCTTGTGCTTTAACAGCAATTTGTGAGAATCCAGAATAACCATCAAGGAAACAAAAATGGGTTTTCTTAGACAACCTTTCTAACATTTGATCAATAAAAGGCAAAGGATAATGATCTTTCTTAGTTACTTTATTGACCTTTCTAAAATCAATGCACATCCTATATCCCAACTACTACTCTTTGAGGAATAAGTTCATCATTTTCATTTGGTACAACAGTAACTCCTCCTTTCTTAGGGACACAATGCACAGGACTTACCCATCTACTATCAGCAATAGGATAAATTATACCAGCATCAAGAAGTTTTAATACCTCATTTCTTACCACTTCTTTCATCTTAGGGATCAAGCGACGCTGATGCTCAACAACAGGTTTTGCATCGGGTTCAATGTTGATGGCATGTTGACATATAGTAGGAGAAATCCCCTTTAAATCATCCAAAGTGTATCCCATAGCTCCTCGATGTTTCTTTAGTACTTCTAATAACCTTGCTTCTTCATTACCTGAAAGTTTAGAACTAATAATAGCAGGATATACTTTCCTTTCATCAAGATAAACATACTTAAGATTATCAGGTAACGGTTTTAAATCGAAGACAGGATCTTCCTTAGGAGGCGCTGAGGTACCCAAATCTTCCACAGGCAAATTATGCTTAAGTATTGGTGGTTGACGAAGAAAGGCATTGTCAATCTCATTCCTCTCCTCCATAAATACTTCACTTTCGTGTTCCTCCATGAATTGCTGCAAGGCATTGTTAGGAGCAACAGCAATAGAAGCAAGTTGTTCATTTGAAAATCTCATTAGGTAATTCAGTTTCATAAAGTTGTTTACCAAACTTAGAGAAATTAAACTCATAAGATTCTCCATTAAATTTAGTGTAAATTTTCTCTTTCTTACAATCTATAATGGCACCACATGTATTCAAGAAAGGCCTACCAAAAATAAGGGACAAGCT
>CAMZMU010000090.1:9410048-9610408 GCA_947311845.1 Poa pratensis
TCATTTCTGATAAAATAGGAACATCTGTCTTCTCGGAAATATTTTTAGTGCTCCAAAATATAGTGCCTTGACGATGCTTTTTTTCCAGCTGAAATCTGACTCCGGCAGTTAATTATCCAATGATCATCAAACATGCAAAATAAGACAAAATAACATAAGTAACTCCTCTTAATATGAAATATATCATTGAATAACAGTAAATTATGCTATAAAATAGTGATGCAAAATGGACGTATCAACCCCCCCAAGCTTAGACCTCGCTTGTCCCCAAGCGAAAGCTGAGCTCAGTAAACTAGAACAAAGTTTATGGAGTGAAGCGTCGATAATAAAGAATACGGACAAGAAGCATCAGTAATTACTAAACAACACAACTCATTTTAAACAGCAACTCTCTTCATATAACCTAACTTGAACATGAGTAGTGAAACAACCACAATAAAAAATACACGAAGGAAATTATAGATTAGTAATGGCACACTTCATTCTTGGTCATAGAACAATAAGCAATCAATACTTATCTTTCGAAAGGAGTCTTTATATTAGAGCTTATATTGCAGAACTTCCACACTCAATTATCACACCTTCTTTACAGTCATTGATAACTTGCAAAGCTATATTCTTAGAGGCAAAAGTCTTTGTGCTAAGACAAGGAAGGATAAAAGACATGATTGACAATATTAATGATATATATGGTTGAATCACAACAACTCAAATGCTTGCTCAAGGAAGAAGGAAATAGGTGTACTGACTCAACATGAAAAGTAAAAGAAAGGCCCTTCGCGAGGGAAGCAGGGATTAAGTCATGTGCTAGAGCTTTTAAGTTTTTGAAATCATATAGAGAGCAAAAATTAAGTTTTGAGAGGTGTTTGTTAATTGTCAACGAATGGTAGCGGGTGAAAACAGTATTCTCCCTGTCAAACAGACTTTTAAGAGCGGCTCCCATGAAGGACGTTATTTCTACCAGCAAGGCAGATCATCCCTCTTTCTCTTTGGTTTACACACGCAGATATTTCACTGTTTGTCAATGCTTACTGATAATTCAGGGCAAAAGTGTGAAGAGAATTAAGCGTTAAAGTTGTAATTAATTGGGACTGGGCATCCCGTTGCCAGCTCTTTTTGCAAGTTATTGGATAAGCGGATGTATATGCCACTAGTCCAGGTGTAAAGTCTGTTTGACAAGTAGAATAAAGGATAACCACACTACTTCCTCATGAGCTAGTAAACATTGACACAAAAGGGAATAATAACATTTTGAATAATTTAAAGGTAGCACATGAAAAATTTACTTGGAGTGGCAAAGAAATACCACATATAGGTAGTTATGGTGGACACAAATGGCATGGGTTTGGCTCAAGGATTTGGATGCACGAGAAGCATTCCCTCTCAGTACGGTGGTTAAGGCTAGCAAGGTCATGTGGCAAGCATAAAAGTTGGGGGATACACACAAATATATATGTAATAGAAGCAACCATGCTATCTTCCCTGTAAGCACAAATGTTTTAACTCAAAGAATACTAATCTTATTGGCTAGCAAGAAAGAAAGATAAAGGGATAATATTTTTGCATGTAATTCCCTCCTTCTACTTAAGTTTTCATGGTATTGTTGCTAATGACCAATACTAAGTTTGCCACAACTAATATAATTTACTTAATGTACCCAAAAGTGGCGTCAATACTAATGGCAAGATCAGCACATAAAGAAGATTGCAGGCTAAAATAAAATGTACCGAAAGTAAAGGTGGAACTTCTCATTAATATTCTGAACAAAGACACACTCAAACCAACGGATACATGGATAACTAAAGGATTGACACTCCACATCGCAAACCATCTTATAAGATAACTTCTCTACTCATGATATGACCACGAAATTATAAAAACGAAAGGATAAAGATGATACTGGGCACTCCCCCAAGCTTGGAACAAGCCAAGGGAGTGCCATTACCCCTTGACGATTTAGGCTTGATCTCTTGGTGGTGACGGTGGTACCACGGCAATCGGGGTTAGGAAACGTTCGAGCATCCGGCGGAGCCTGTTATTCTCATCTTGAAGTATTTCCACCTCAGCTCTCAGGATACGAAATTGGTCACAAAACTCGTTCGTGGTTCGGAGAGCTTCGCAGTGCAGGGGAAAACCGCAAATCTGGAATTGGTGGGGTGACTCCCTGCACATTATGAGAAAAAGCACGTTGAGGATTAATTGATCCCACAAAGGTGGAGTTGCTCGGCCTTGATTCTCCTTGTTGGCGAGGCTGGCCAGCTTGCACCTCCTCTCTGATGCTTCGATCCATGTCAGCTCTCCTAGCAGCAATCTCCTCCTCCGTCGCCCAACCGACGAAGGTTCCCTCTTCCACATCGCGTTCGAGTTCACGTCGGCGCCTTGCTGCATACTTCTCACCGTACACTCCTCGCGACGCCATGTAGGGACTTGAAATTCCTGTCAGAACAGCTTGAAAACGAAACACGAAAACACGATATACGGACCTCGAGAGATCCGGGTGATTATATAGCAAAAAGTTTTACGACAAAAGGAAGGTACAGGACGAAACGGGGTCGGAGACGGGCTCCGAGGTGCCCACACGCACCCACGGCGCGGCCAGGGTGGGGCCCGCGCCCAGGGGTGGTGTGGTGCCCTCGGGCACCGTTTCCTACCCTTTTCCGACTCATAATTTTCCATATTATGTAAAAACAACAAATATTTAGGTTGAAAAGTAAATCGCGAACTTTTTCTTACCGAAACTGTTACCTATTCCAAATCAGCTTTTGCAGTTGTCTGAATTTGACTTTTTATAAAATCCTCTGGAGTTACCACTTTGATAAATCAACATCTTCATTATAAGAATCTCCAGAAATGTAATGCTTGAGTCTTTGACCATTAACCACTTGTGGTCTGTCCCCATCTAGTGAATTGATTTTAATCGCACCTGAGCGATAGACCTCCTCATGATATAAGGTCCTTCCCATTTTGAAAGTAATTTTCCTGCAAAAAATCTGAGACGAGACCTATACAATAAAACTTTTTCACCTACGTTAAATTCTCTCTTAAGAATTCTTCTATCATGCCATTGCTTAACTTTCTCTTTAAAGAGCCTAGCATTTTCATAAGCTGCATTTCTCCATTCATCTAAAGAATTCAAATTAAGCAATCTCTTTTTACCGGCAAGTTTAAAGTCTCTATTAAGTTCTTTCACCGCCCAATAGGCTTTATGTTCTAATTCTAGGCAAATGACAAGCTTTTCCATAAACCATTTTGTAAGGAGACATTCCCATAGGATTTTTATAAGCAGTTCTATAAGCCCACAAAGCATCGTTAAGCTTTTTAGACCAATTTTTTCTAGATTTATTAACAGTCTTTTGCAAAATAGACTTAATCTCTCTATTTGACAATTCTACTTGACCACTTGTTTGGGATGATATGGTGAAGCAATTCTATGATTAACATCATACTTAGCTAGAGTTTTTCTAAAAGCACCATGAATAAAATGAGAACCCCATCAGTCATGAGATATCTAGGCACACCAAACCTAGGGAAGATAATATCTTTAAGCATTTTTAATGATGTCTCACCATCAGCACTAGAAGTTGGTATAGCTTCTACCCATTTAGTAACATAATCAACAGCAACAAGTATATGAGTATAACCATTTGAGGAAGGAAAAGGACCCATAAAGTCAAATCCCCAACAGTCGAAAGGTTCAATAACAAGAGAATAATTCATAGGCATTTCATTACGTCTACTAATGTTACCTACTCTTTGACATTCATCACATGATAAAACAAATTTTCTAGCATCTCTAAAAAGGGTAGGCCAATAAAAACCTGATTGTAGAACCTTTTGCGCAGTTCTATCTCCAGCGTGATGTCCTCCATAAGCACTTCCATGGCATTTGCTCAATATTTCTTTCTGTTCATACTCAGGAACACATCTTCGCATAATGCCATCTACTCCTTCTTTATACAAATGTGGGTCATCCCAAAAATAATGCCTCAAATCATAAAAGAACTTTCTTCTTTGCTGAGCTGTAAAGGTCGGAGGCAAATACTTGGCAACAATAAAATTAGCATAATCAGCATACCAAGGACTTTCGCGTGAGCTTACCTTTATCGCAGCCAATTGTTCATTTGGAAAACTATCATTAACAGGTATAGGATCATCTGAAATGTTTTCTAATCTAGACAAATTATCAGCAACAGGATTTTCAGCACCTTTCCTATCTACAATATGTAAATCAAATTCTTGCAGTAGAAGTACCCATCTTATGAGCCTAGGCTTAGCATCTTTCTTTTCCATAAGGTATCTAATAGCAGCATGATCAGTGTGAATAGTAACTTTTGAATCAACAATATAAGGTCTAAATTTATCACAAGCAAAAACAACTGCTAAAAATTCCTTTTCAGTAGTAGCATAATTCTTTTGAGCGGCATCAAGTGTTTTACTAGCATAATGAATAACATTTAACTTCTTGTCTACCCGCTGTCCAAGAACAGCTCCTACAGCAAAATCACTAGCATCACACATTATTTCAAAAGGTAAAGTCCAATCAGGAGGTTGAACAACAGGAGCTGTGATTAAAGCTTTTTTAGAGTTTCAAAAGCTTCCTTGCAATCATCATCAAAAACAAAAGGTACATCTTTTTGAAGAAGATTAGTGAGGGGTTTTGAAATTTTAGAGAAATCTTTAATAAACCTCCTATAAAAACCGGCATGACCGAGAATACTACGGATACCTTTCACATCCCTTGGACAGGGCATTTTCTCGATTGCTTCAACTTTAGCTCTGTCCACTTCAATACCTCTTTCAGAAATTTTGTGCCCTAGGACAATTCCTTCATTAACCATGAAATGACATTTCTCCCAATTAAGAACAAGATTTGTCTCCTCACATCTCTGCAAAACTTTATCAAGATTGTGCAAGCAATTATCAAAGGAAGTTCCGTAGACGGAAAAATCGTCCATGAATACTTCCACAATTTCTTCACAAAAACCATGAAAAATAGCAGACATGCATCTTTGGAACGTAGCAGGAGCATTACACAAACCAAAAGGCATACGTCTATAAGCATAAGTTCCATAAGGACAAGTAAAAGTAGTTTTCTCTTGATCTTGTGCTTTAACAGCAATTTGTGAGAATCCAGAATAACCATCAAGGAAACAAAAATGGGTTTTCTTAGACAACCTTTCTAACATTTGATCAATAAAAGGCAAAGGATAATGATCTTTCTTAGTTACTTTATTGACCTTTCTAAAATCAATGCACATCCTATATCCAACTACTACTCTTTGAGGAATAAGTTCATCATTTTCATTTGGTACAACAGTAACTCCTCCTTTCTTAGGGACACAATGCACAGGACTTACCCATCTACTATCAGCAATAGGATAAATTATACCAGCATCAAGAAGTTTTAATACCTCATTTCTTACCACTTCTTTCATCTTAGGGATCAAGCGACGCTGATGCTCAACAACAGGTTTTGCATCGGGTTCAATGTTGATGGCATGTTGACATATAGTAGGAGAAATCCCCTTTAAATCATCCAAAGTGTATCCCATAGCTCCTCGATGTTTCTTTAGTACTTCTAATACCTTGCTTCTTCATTACCTGAAAGTTTAGAACTAATAATAACAGGATATACTTTCCTTTCATCAAGATAAACATACTTAAGATTATCAGGTAACGGTTTTAAATCGAAGACAGGATCTTCCTTAGGAGGCGCTGAGGTACCCAAATCTTCCACAGGCAAATTATGCTTAAGTATTGGTGGTTGACGAAGAAAGGCATTGTCAATCTCATTCCTCTCCTCCATAAATACTTCACTTTCGTGTTCCTCCATGAATTGCTGCAAGGCATTGTTAGGAGCAACAGCAATAGCAGCAAGTTGTTCGATTTGAGTCTCATTAGGCAAATCAGTTTCATAAAGTTGTTTACCAAACTTAGAGAAATTAAACTCATAAGATTCTCCATTAAATTTAGTGTAAATTTTCTCTTTCTTACAATCTATAATGCACCACATGTATTCAAGAAAGGCCTACCAAAAATAATGGGACAAGCTTTACTAGCAACAGAACCAAGTACTAGAAAATCAGCAGGGTATTTAGTCTTACCACATAAAACTTCAACATCTCTCACAATACCAATTGGAGATAGTTTCTCTATTAGCAAGCTGAATAACCACATCAATCTCCTCAAGTTCGCAAGGACCAATTTCATGCATAATTTCTTTATAAAGATCAAAAGGAATAGCACTAGAACTTGCACCAATATCACATAAACCATAATAGCAATGTTCTCCTATTTTGACTGAAAGCACAGGAACACTTGTTTTCCTAGCTCTACTGGGATGTGAAACAATATTAGAGGCATCTTCACAAAAGATAATATGTCCTCCTTCTACATTTTCAGTTACCAAATCCTTTACTATTGCTATTGTGGGTTCAACCGCTATTTGTTCAGCAGGTTCTAAAGCTTTCTTTGCACTTTTATTAACCACACTAGCTATGATAGAATGTTCCCTAATTTTAACAGGAAAAGGTGGTTTCTCAATATAAGGTTCTGGCAAGATACGATCAACTGTATGAACTTCAATGTTTTTAATATTGGCAGAATTAGTATTATCTTTGTAAGGCAAATGATACTTATTGCAACTTTCTTTAGGAACATCAAGATAAGAGGCAAAAGCCTTGTAACAGTTTGCAATAACTTGAGAATCAAGACCATACATATCATAGAGATTACGAAAATTATCAGTATTCATAAAAGTTTTAATGCATTCGTAATCATACTTTATACCTGATTCTCTACCTTTGTCGTTCTCCCATCCTTCAGTATTTTCCTCAATCCGATCAAGAAGGTCCCATTTAACTTCCTCTTTATTACGCGTAAATGATCCAGCACAAGAGGTATCCAATAGAGTTTTATCTTGAAGAGAAAGCCTTGCATAGAAGTTATCAATAACAACATTACCAGGAAGCTCATGAATGGGGCATTTGAGCATTAATGATTTCAATCTCCCCCACGCTTGGGCAATACTTTCTCCATCATGAGGCCAAAAATTATATATATGATTCCGATCTTGATGAATTTCACTAGGAGGATAAAATTTAGAATAAAAGAGAGGCACAATCTCCTCCCAGCCAATAGAACGCCCATTTTTCAGCATCCTATACCATTTTGCAGCTTTACCAGTCAACGATATAGAAAACAATTTCTTCTTGACCTCTTCCATTGAAATACCTGCACACTTGAACAACTCGCATAATTCATGAATAAATAGCAAATGATCCCCAGGAGGGACAGTTCCATCTCCTGCATAGCGGTTATTCGTAACTCGTTCAACAATTTTCATAGGTATTTTAAATGGAATTACTTGATCAGGTGGTTCCTCTTCTACTACCGTAGCAGTGGTAGTAGTATTTCCAAACAGGGATTCAAATGGAGATCTCTCCATGATAAAATAAAGTAGCAAGCAGAAATAAAAATAGCACCTACAGTAAAAGTTTCCCTTACCAATTCCACTCACCAATAGCGCTTCACTCCCCGGCAACGGCGCCAGAAAATAGTCTTGATGACCCACAAGTATAGGGGGTGTATCGTAGTACTTTCGATAAATAAGAGTGTCGAACCCAACGAGGAGCAGAAGGTGCTGACAAGGAGTTTCGGTAAAGGTTTCACTGTAAATGCTAGCAGACAAGTTTTTAGGGGTTTTTGATATAGCAGGTAAATAAAATGCGAGTAAGTAAAAGACAGTAATAATAATTGCAGCGAGTGGCCCAATCCTTTTTAGAGCAAAGGACAAGCCGGTTGGTTTACTTATGATGACAAAATGTTCTTGAGGACACACGGGATTCTAGTCAAGTGCTTTCGCTTCACATAGTTGATTAATCTTCATTGTTTTGATAAGTGTTGTGTGGGTGAACCTATGCTAATGCACCGCCCTTACTTGGACTAATACATACTTGTGATTATACCTCTTGCAAGCATCCGCAGTTACAAGAAAGTAATTAAGATAAATCTAACCACAGCCTTAAACTCTGAGATCCTACGCTCCCTTGTGCACCGGTATACTAACGGGGGTTTAGGTTTCTGTCACTCCGGCAACCCCACAATTAGCAACCAAATACACAATGCACTCCTCTAGGCCCATAAAGGTGAAGTGTCATGTAGTCGACGTTCACACGACACCACTAGAAGAATAGCACCACAACTTAAATATCAAACCATTAAATATTACTCAACATAATTCCACTACTAACAGCGTGACTTCTCCCATGTCCTCAAGAACTAATCGAACTACTCACGAGACATCATATGGATCATGATCAGAGGTGATATAATGATGGATAACAATCTGAACATATACTTTAATTCACCGATAAAACTCAATAGCATCAACCACAAGGAGTAATTAACACCGGGAGAGTTTCCCCTATGAACTAAACAAAGTATAGCCCTAGATGTTACAGCGGAACGAGATGGTGCAGCGGTGATGGTGGTGATGGCGGTGGAGATGATGATGATGATGATCCCGATGAAGTCCAGCGCGATGACGATGAGGATGGCGATGATCTCCCCCTCCGGGAAGGAATTTCCCCGGCAGATTTCTCCCTGCCGGAGAGCTTTTTCTCTCTCTGTTTTTCCGCCTCGTGGAGGCGGCGGAATATTTTCTCGGACTCCCCGTGTCTTAGGGTTTCTGGGGGATGAAGTACGCGAAGGGGGAGCGCCTGAGGTGGGCCAGGGGCACCACACCTGGCTAGGGCGCGGCCAAGGTGGGCCCCGCGCCCAGGGGTGGTGTGGGCCCCTCCTGGCCCATCTCAGCCTCCCCTTTTGGCTTAGTCCATCTTCTGATAAAATAGGAACATCTGTCTTCTCGGAAATATTTTTAGTGCTCCAGAAATATAGTGCCTTGACGTGCTTTTTCCAGCTGAAATCTGACTCCGGCAGTTAATTATCCAATGATCATCAAACATGCAAAATAAGACAAAATAACATAAGTAACTCCTCTTAATATGAAATATATCATTGAATAACAGTAAATTATGCTATAAAATAGTGATGCAAAATGGACGTATCACCTTCTCCTGCTCGTATGCGAGGAGAGCCGCGAAGTCGCCCGTGTCGTCGCGCGGCTCCTCGCCGACGATGTCATCGCCGCCCGTGCGTCGCTCCCACATCTCGTCGTCGTCGTAGGCAGGATCGTCGCGCAGCTCCGGCGGGAGGAGGAGCCGGCGGCTCTGAAGCAGCTCAACTCTTTCCGGCGGCATAGGCACCGATGCGCGGTTGAGGTGCCAGCCACCGGGTAGCCGAACCTTTGACCATGGCACTGGCCTCCTATATTGCAGTGCCGCTCCGCGACGGCCTGCCCGACGATAACGCGGTTCCATCCAGGCGACCGCGGACGAGCGTCTCTCTGCCGCGGCGAGCGGCTGCGGTCGCGGGTGCCTGAGGATCCCGCGTACTCTTCCGGCGGCATAGGCACCCTCCTGTCGTTGACGCGCCAGCCAGTGGGGAGGCTAACATTTGACCAGGGCACTGGCCTCCTATATTGCTAGTGCCTCTGCACGACGGCCTCCGGCACGACGACGCGGTTCCAATTCAGCGAAAGCGGGAAACTGCTGCGGCGAACGCCCGAGGAGTTGCTAGGAGTATCCATGGTTGCGGCGAAGTGGCGTACTGAGATGGACGGTGCCGCGGCGCCACTACGCCACTACGCCATAGCAGTTACTCCGCCTCGCTTCGAATTCCAAGAAGATGGAACGTGTCCACATTGGAAACGGACACCCAAAAGGCTCCGTTGCTATAGAGACACATATCGGAAACGGAGCCAAAATTAAGACCGTTGCCAATACTATGGGTAACGGAGTTAATACTTTCTCCGTTACCTATGTTGACGGGCCAGCCACGGCCCAGGTCAGGTTTGTACGCACTGGCCGCGCAGAAAGCGCGATTCTCCGTCGCCTAACGCCTGCCGTTTCCATAGAGAGGTATCCGATGTGTCGTTCTGTACTAGTGGCTACACTTCTAGAGTTTGGACGGCTATCCTCCCTTGGTGTGGTTTTGAGGGCATCTCCCTAGCGAGTTGGTCAAATGAAGCTAGTGTGAAATCGTGGTGGCTAAGCCTTGTCTCCAAAAAGGATAGAGCGCGCAAAGCCATGGCCTCTCCAATCATGCTTGTCTCTTGGGAAATTTGGAAAGAAAGAAACGCTCGAGTGTTCCGACACTATGCCTCTCCTCCCAACGTCATCATCCACAAGATCAAAGAGGAGGCCAAATTGTGGAAATTAGCCGGTGCTATTTCTTTGGGCAATGTAATTTTGAGAGAGTAGGCTTTGTTTCAAAGTCCTAGGGTGTGTGCCTAGGCAATGCGGTTCTAAAAGCTCTAAAACTCTCTTCTTATTTAATGAAAATGGCAAATCTTTTGCCTAGTTTAAAAAAATAGAGAGAGGAAAGAGTGAAATGCATCAGTGGTCATGGAACTTGTCCGCCTAACTCACTTTCATCTTCGTACTTTGGAAAGTTATACTTACGGTCACTGAAGACACCCTAGCAGCTCATCTACGGTCACTCCCTCAAGTATCGTACGTATTTCTATGATGTGGCATACGTTTGACTTAGTTGACCATCCACTTGAGACTCCACCTCATTTAAATAGACTGTTGTCAAATAATAAAATCCAAAGGGCTAAACTGCGAAATAGCCGGTGAAGACGGTGCCCGTGAGCCCGTCGCATGCGTCGCCGCGTCCGCCTTTGCTCTTTTTAGCCGTCCCTAATCCTCTCGGCGCACTGCCGTCCCTAATCCTCTCGGCCCGCTGCCGCCCCTGCTCCAGCCGGTGCGCTGCCTCCCCCAGTTGGTCGCGCTGCATCGCCGTCTCCCCCGTCCACAATCCCCTTCCCCACATCGTGCATCTTCCATCCCATTGTCTTCCATGGCGACCAGGGCGAGTGCTCTAATGCCGATCCAGCGGGATGCAAGGGAGGAGTGGCGTGCCAACCGCGGATCACAGCAACAAGACGACGAACCTGACGTGGCTCGCTGTGGATGCGTACAACAAGGATGGCACGTCCTCGCCACGGGACGGTCTTGGCCCGCACGGGGCCAAGCACGGCAAACCCCGCGAAAAGCATTGTCACCGCGTGATGCCACTTCGTGCAAGCATGGGCGAGGTCGGCGGCGCGGGGGCTCGTGGCGTCCCTGCTCGGCGGACGGACAGCCTCGTGCAGTGCGGTGGCGTCCCTGCTCGCGCGCGCTCCCGGGCCGCTCACGCAGAGCACGACCAGAAAGGAGATATGTGGCGTGTTGGAATAGGCTTGTGTGTCCAGTTGACGTTCCCTTCGAGTGTGGAGGGGGAGTCGATAACATAGAGGGTCCCGACTTCGGGGTTTGTCCCGAGTCGAGGTAGTGTTCGACTCTGGGGTCTGTCCCGTGTCGAGGCAGTCGCCAGGTTCTTCGGGTGCGAGGACTTTTGTCCTGTAGCATGTGTCCTGAAGTTGTGCGTCAGCACCAGTACAGAGTAGGTAGATAGGACGTGCTAGACGTCACCTACAGTGGTTCCTAGTCAGTGACACCGTCAACAGTGGCGGTGTGTCATGACATCATAGACCTGTCACATCAAGTCGGATGTGACAGCTTAGTTGACTATTAGGCCGGCAGCTCGGCACAACCCCTATTTAAAGGGAGGAATACTAAGATGGAAAATTGAGGCAAACCATAGCTAAGTGGCACACACTCCCCTCTCTCTTCTCCACTCTCTCATTTAAGCTTTAGGGACAACAATTGGTATTAGAGCCCGAGTTATTTTAGAGATCTCACCGGAAATGGGCGAGCACAGAGTTCTTCTGTCGGCGGAGATGAAGGAGGCCACAAGCACGCTGGCAGTCCAGCGGGTTGTGCGGGAGGCCGGTAGTTCGTGGCCACTGCTCACGCGGTCAAACTACGTGGACTGCGCGTTGCTCATGCAGGTGAAGCTTGAGGCACGCCGTGTGTGGTCCGCCGTGCACGATGGCACGGAGGCGAGATGGACCGAGCAGCGCTGGAGTACCTGCCGCTCGCCGTCCCGTAGGAGATGATCTCCACACTAGCGTCGAAGAAGACGGCCAAGGAGGCGTGGGAGGCGATCAAGGCGATGCGAGTCGGAGACACCCGTGTCCGGGAGGCGAAGGCGACGACGCTCAAGAAGCAGTACGAGGCCATCAAGTTCGGCGACGACGAGAACATCGACGACTTCGCCATGCGGCTGTCGTCGCTCGTGTCGCAGCTTGGGTGCTCGGCGTCACCGTCACTGAGCCAAACACTATCCGTAAGTTTCTCTCGGTCGTTCCCGCGAGGTTCTCGCAGATGGCATGCTCCATCGAGACCCTGCTCGACCTCGACAAGCTCCCTATGGAGGAGCTCATTGGCCGCCTAAAAATGGCCAAGGAGCGTCATGAGGCGGAGAAGCCAGAGGCCAAGTAGGCCGACAAACTACTCCTCACGGAGGAGGAGTGGTTCTCCCGGATGCGCCTGCAGGACGGAGGTGGATGCTCCAGCCATGCCGGACGCGGCAGGGGCAGCCCGGCTCGCGGAGCCGGGAACCGCGACACGAAGGACAAGTGTCGCTACTGCGGAGTCGTCGGCCACTGGGCACGAGACTGCCGCAAGAAGAAGCGCCAGGAGGAAGCCCACCTCGTGCACGGAGGGGATGCGGAAGCGCACCTCGTCCGTGGCGGAGACGATGAGGACGACAGCGCGCTCCTCATGATGGAGGCCTGTACCATCGCGTCTGCGCCACATCTCCCTGCTTCGACTCGCCAGGCGGAGTCGAACACATCGGAGGCGGCACCCTTGTCTTGACCGGTGGCAGAGTCAGTGACTCGACCGGTGGCGGAGTCGGAGGGATCGTCGACTCCTCCGGAGGAACTCGCGACGATCTGATGGATCGCGGAGTGGGACGTGGCGACTCGAGAGGAGTCGGCCGTGTCGGGTCGCGAGGACCCGACAGAATCGTCGAGTCAGGAGGACTCGACAGCGTTGGCTCAGAAGGAGCTGACCAAGGCGACTCAGGAGGAGTTGGCCACCCGGCTCCAGCGGCCGGGAGTGTCAGGTCGCAAGCACCCGACAGCCTCGTCGGGTGGAGAGCACTCGACTGCGGTGACTCGAGAGGAGTCGACCGCGGCATCTCGGAAGGAGTTGGCCGACCCGACTCGCAAGGAGCCGGTCCTCCTGATGCTAGAGGAGAAGGCGCAGGTCAACCTGGCGCAAGAGGGGGACACCAAGAAGGGTGTCTGGTATCTCGACTCGGACACCACCAATCACATGACTGGTGACCGCGCCGCGTTCGCAGAGCTGGACTCGAGCGTCACCGGAACTGTCAAGTTCGGCGACGGCTCGCGAGTCGACATCTGCGGGCAGGGGACGGTGCTCTTCGTCTGCAAGTCAGGCAAGCACCGGGCCGTCACCGGGGTGTACTACATACCCCGGCTGAACACGCAGATCATCAGCCTGGGCCAGTTCGATGAGAACGGCTGCCAAGTGCTGATCGAGGATGGGATCCTCCGGGTGCGTGATATGGAGCGGCAGCTCCTGATCAAAGTCAGGCGAAAGCCGAACCGGATGTACAAGCTGCACGCGTGAGTCACGCAGCCGGTGTGCCTAGTCGTGGGCGCCGGCGACGACCCGGCATGGACTTGGCATGCGCGGTTCGGGCACCTCAACTTTGATAGCTTGCGCCGACTGGCGAAGGGCGAGATGGTGTGTGGCCTCCCTCTAGTGGAGCATGTAAACCAACTCTGTGACGCCTGCCTAGCAGGGAAGCAAAGGCGAGCCCCGTTCGCAAAGCAAGCGAAGTTCCGGGCCAAGGAGCGGCTCGAGCTGGTCCACGGCGACCTCTGTGGGCCGATCACCCCGGCCACTCCGAGCGGGAAGAAGTACTTCCTCCTGCTCGTGGACGACCTGTCGCGGTACATGTGGCTCACCCTTCTCTCGACGAAGGATGAGGCCGTAGCCGCCATCATCCGACTCTAGGCGGGAAACCGAGTCGGAAACCGGTTGTAAGCTGCGCACGGATTGCGGAGGCGAGTTCACCTCCGGGTCCTTCTCAGCATACTGCGCCGAGCTCGGAGTGGAGCGTCACCTCACAGCTCCATACTCCCCGCAGCAGAACGGCGTCGTGGAGCGACGCAACCAGACGATTGTGGGCATGGCCCGCAGTCTGCTGAAGGCCAAGAAGGTCCCCGGTGAATTGTGGGGTGAGGCGGTGACGACGGCCGTGTTCATCTTGAACAAGTCGCCAACCAAGAGCGTGGACGGCAAGACGCCGTTCGAGGTCTGGCATGGCCACAAGCCGGACGTGAGCTTCCTGCGCACGTTCGGGTGCGTAGTGCACGTCAGGGAGACGCGCCCCGGGCTGAAGAAGCTCGACGACCGGAGCAGACGAATGATCTTCGTCGGGTACCAACCTGGGACGAAGGGATATTGGGCCTATGACCCGGTGGCCAACCGCGTGACCATCACGCGAGATGCCGTGTTCGACGAGAATGCGCGCTGGGACAGGAGTTCGCCGGACACGCCGGTGAACACCTTCGGAGACGACTCCTTCACGGTCGAGCACATGGTGTTCGAGCCACAACCGACTCCGGGAGACGGGAGTGCGGGTCCTACACCCGACTCACCGACTCCAGACTCGCCGACTCTAGGAGACGGGAGTGCATCCCCAGCCGGTTCTCCAACGACACCGGAGCACCCGACAGCCGAGTCCCCGACTCCGGCTGTCCCTGGCGTCTAGTTCGTCACGCCGCCATCGAGGTACTCAGGTATGCTCGATGCAGAAGACGACATGAGCTTTGAGCACCGGTTCCGCACGCTGCAGAACGTGTTCGAGGCGGGTCTGGCCCTTGAGCCGGACGAGGAGCTCCACTTCCTTGCCTCCAAAGAGCCAGGCTCGTTCGGGGAGGCAAAGGCCCATGCCAGCTGGAGGCAGACGATGCAGGATGAGCTGGAGGCCATCGAGTCGAACTCGACTTGGCAGCTAGCCACCTTACCACCGGGTCACCGTGCGATCGGCCTGAAGTGGCTCTACAAGGTGAAGAAGGATGCGCACGGCGCAGTCCTTAAGCACAAGGCTCGCCTGGTGGCGAAGGGCTATGTGCAGCGGCACGGGGTCGACTACGACGAGGTCTTCGCACCCGTGGCCCGACTCGAGTCTGTACGACTACTGCTAGCCGTGGCTGCGAGTGCGGGGTGGGACGTCCACCACATGGATGTCAAGTCAGCCTTCCTTAACGGCGAGTTGGAGGAAGAGGTGTACGTGCAGCAGCCAACTGGATTCGCTGTGATGGGGAAGGAGCACCTGGTGCTCCGACTCGACAAGGCGCTCTACGGCCTCAAGCAGGCGCCAAGGGCATGGAACACCAAGCTCGACGCATGCCTCGTCAAGCTCGGCTTGGCAAGGTGTGAGTCGGAGCACGGCATGTACGCGCGAGGAGCCACTCCGAGCCGGATTCTAGTCGGCGTCTATGTCGTCAAGCTCGGCTTCTAGCTCGGACTCCAGCGACATCGACAAATTCAAGCTGGAGATGCGGAGCCTGTTCCAGATGTCCGACCTCGGGTTGCTGAGCTACTACCTCGGCATCGAGGTTCGACAAGGACCCAACGGGATCGACATCTCGCAGGGTGCCTATGCCCTGAAGCTGCTGGAGAAGGCGGGGATGGCCGGGTGCAATCCCGTCCACGCACCCATGGAGTCGCGCTTCAAGCTGTCCAAGTGCAGCACGGCGCCCCGCGACGGATGCTACCGAGTACCGGAGCATAGTCGGGAGTCTCCGATACTTGCTGCACACGAGGCCGGACCTGACCTTCGCAGTCGGGTTCGTATCACGGTTCATGGAGGCTCCGACTCTGGAGCACCTCGCGGCCGTGAAGCACATCCTACGCTACATCGCCGGGTCGCCGCGAGTCAGATGTAGGTATGAGAGGAATGCAGGTACACCACACCTGGTCGGCTACAGCGACAGCGACCTGGCGGGCGACGTCGACTCACGCAAGAGTACGTCGGGCACCCTGTACTTCCTCGGGAGCAGCCCAGTGACCTGGCAGTCCCTAAAGCAGAAGGTCGTAGCTCTGTCGAGCTGCGAGTTGGAGTACGTGGCTGCTGCCACGGCTGCATGCCAGGGGATCTGGTTGGCTCGGTTGCTGGCCGAGTTCAGCAACGGCGAAGTCGAACACGTTATGCTCAAGGTCGACAACAAGTCGGCAATCGTGCTCGCCAAGAATCCCGTCTTCCACGAGCGCTCGAATCACATCGATCTGAAGTACCACTTCATTCGAGACTGCGTGGAGGCGAAGAAGGTCGAGCTAGAGTTCGTGCCCACCAAACACCAACTCGCGGACATGCTGACCAAGCCAGTTGGATGAGTCCGCCTGGCGGAGCTGCGCACAAGGATCAGCATGGTGGAGGTGTCTCCGGAACTCAAGCATAGGGAGTGATTGTTGGAATAGACTTGTGTGTCCAGTCGACGTTCACTTCGAGTGTGGAGGGGGAGTCGATAACATAGAGGGTCCCGACTTCGGGGTCTGTCCCAAGTCGAGGTAGTTTTCGACTCCGGGGTCTGTCCCGAGTCGAGGTAGTGTTCGACTCCGGGGTCTGTCCCGAGTCGAGGTAGTCGTCAGGTTCTTTGGGTGCGAGGATTTTTGTCCTGTAGCCTGTGTCCTGAAGTGGTGCGTCAGCACCAGTACAGAGTAGGTAGATAGGACGTGCTAGACGTCACTTTCCTAGTCAGTGACACTGTCAACAGTGGCGATGTGTCATGACATCATAGACCTATCACATCAAGTCGGATGTGACAGCTTAGTTGACTATTAGGCCGGCAGCTCGGCACAACCCCTATTTAAAGAGAGAAATACGAAGATGGAAAATTGAGACAAACCATTTGTAAGTGGCACACACTCCCCTCTCTCTTCTCCACTCGTTTAAACTTTAGGGACAACATGGCGCAGCACGCTGTCGTCCTACCGGCTTTGGGCTCAGCGCGCTGATCTCCTGTCGCGAACGCTGTAAAGGAGTTCGTAAGGGACGAGGCCTTCCACGCGTCGCTACACGGCGGTTGTACGTCGTGCGTCGGCTAGTCCGACCACCGCACGGGCTGCAGCGGCGGAGGGAGAGGACGACCTCGACCCACGCGACCCACGCGACCTGAGGCGCGCCTCCCTCAGGTTGCACGCCCTAGCGTCCCTTGACGCCGGAGGATGCGCGCGCGGTGCCGCGTCGGGCACGCCATGTTCCTGGAGAACGCCGCGTGGGCGTCGCTCCTCCACCGTAGACAACCCCTCGCGAAACCGCCGTGTCCACTAGCTCTTCCGTGCACATCTTAGTTTCCTTGACGAAGAAATCATGCTGTGGCATCCGTAATCGAAGCTCCGGCAGCATCGGCATCTCGCAGAAGGAGATGGCGCCCATGAGCTCCGCCCAGGTCAGCTTCAGGCCGACAGGGAGGAGCGGGGAGAAATTTACCGGTGAGGAACGGTGTATACATGCCGTGCGCACGCACGCCAGCGGAGGCGGCGCTGCAGCTCACGACGGAGTGGGGCACGAAACTGTGGTGGTTAGCGGAGTAGTTTTAGGGGCTTTTTTGCAAAAAAAAATAATGATAGAGTCTTACGATGGACAGAGGACTGGTCAAACGTATACCATGTCATCAAAATACGTATGATACTGGATGGAATGACCGTAGATGAGCTCCTAAGGTGTCTTCAGTGACCGTAAGTGTAACTTTCCGAAGTACGATGATGAAAGCGAACTAGGCGTACAAGTTCCATGACCAACGAATCAACGATGCATTTCACTCGAGAGGAAATATACATCATTTACATGGATTTGGATATGGGACACGCTGAAAGGATGTTTCCAGTCAACTCAGTTACAAAGCTCTCTCTCTCAGGCTGACAAGTTTGGAAGCTGAAGAGCACAGGAAATTTTAAAATATTCGTGCTTCCTGGGTATCAAATTTTGACAAGTCACAGCTCACACAAGATAATTTTCGATGCTGGGAACATATCACATTTCACATCACTGATAAGAGAAAATATTCAGCACATAAGCATTTCCTATTTCCTAACACAAATATAAGTTCATCCAGTGGAAATGGAGCAGTAGCAGATGTCATGTCTATAAGATGGAAGAAGTCATATATTGGCCATATGGTCTTTTTAGAAGAAAAAAGCAATCGCCCCAATCACATGTTATTGAAACGAAACCAAGTCGCACCATTTCAAATCACGGTTTATAATACAACAAGGAGTCAACCAAAACACATTCATAAATCAGGCTATATTGGACCTATAGCATGGAATTCATTGCTGGTCTGTCAGTTCGACAGACAATGTCAAGTACAGCATTTTGTAACTAAAACAAGGAGGAACATCTAAAACTTGTGTTCTTTGAAACAAAACTTACGGCTGTACACAAATACAGCGGTTATAATCAGGTACGTCTCACTCATATGTAGGTACATAGCCGAAAATCAGAAAGGCAAAATTAGGGGGTATCAGGTTGGAACTGATCCATCAATACTTCACTCCATCAGCCAGAATAAGGTCCAATGACAGGTATCATCTCTTCCATGTCCATCTCAACCAAAACGGCATGATTGATATCATCTCAAAGCAAGTTGGTTTGGGAGTTGACGGGCATCCAAGTGACCTAATAAGCTCTTCGAGTGGCATTATCCTGAACTTCTTTCGTGAATTCATGGCAACATTGTCCACCTTATGCTGGTAAATCTTCCCATTCTTATCCAGCCTATACTCTGACGTGCCATCGAAGCGGCTATGACCATCCTGTAGGACTCTAGGGATTCCATGAACAATCCACCGAACCATGATTACATTGTCGACTGGTTGCCATATTGTCGCAATGTCAATCCACAAGGCCTTGAAGAAGATTTTACCGGTAAACCGTAACGCCCAGAATATCCTTTTATAGCTATCAATACCCACGAATTTATTGAGAGGATCTTTGAAGACAATATCTTCTCTGGAGACAGTGGAATATGGTTAGGAAAGAGCAAGGCAGGAATTAAATATACATCAAAAAGGAATATAGCATGCAGAATAATTCTTATGCCGGCATACCCAACTATAAAATACTACCAAGATCATATAAATGGTGCCAATCTGCGGAATAAGCTACCGCCATAACTATTTCCACTATTTTTAAGAGTTACTAAAGTTTTTGCCAGGAATAAAAATTTACAATTTGCATATTTCCATATATCAGTTTCGATTAACGTATTTGCTCATAGCAGAGAGCTTGTCCCTTCCTTGTTTTGGAGCAGAATGATGGAAGTTTTTCTAAGATGCAATGCTGGAAGCTAAAGCAGAACAAACGATTTGTCCAATAGGATCATTTTTTCGGGAAAATAATAGGGGAGGAGCCAGGGAGTATATACAAAAAAGATGGACAACTAAGACAACTCTAAGATGTCCACGAGAGAATAAGTCCATCCCCTCAGCAGAATCGCAGACTCCTTCATTCTAAAGCAAACGAAATAAATATCTTTTCTTGATCAGATGCATCATACAACCAAGAATTGACATTAGGTTTCGACAATATCGAATAAAAGCACTTTTCACTTTCCAGATGCACCATGCCGCAACTGTAAAGACTTCGACATTTTTGAACTCCTTGGAAGTTGGCTTTGCCATGGTTGAGCAGTGTAACAGCCCGAAGTTTGAGCAACTAAAAACCTGTGTAATTTTTCCACTTTTGTGTTCATTGCATCATGGCATCATGCATCATGTTGTTGCTAGGGAATTGTTGCTAGGGAATTGTGGTTGTTGCTAGGGAATTGTGGTTGTTTGGCACCACTTCAAACAAAATGCCAATTTTGCTTCAACAAATTTCAAAACCGTGAAAGCACTCAAACTTGCAAGACACAAATACCTTGTCCTCTTATAATTGTCAAGGAAGTTCCAAGAGTTCAAAATACAATTTTGAAATTGCTCTAAAAATATTAAAGTAGCAACACTTTTGAATTTAGCAAAATGTCATATCCCACCTTTCTAAACAAAAGTGGTTCAAAACATTTTATTCGGAGGCGCCAATTTTTGTGGAGCATCCTCATGGTATGAAAAGGCTACATGATTAATTTCATAATTTTCTAAAATGTTTAAATGCCTCAATTAAATCAGAGAAGTACTACTGGTTTTAAAAAGAAACAGAAAAGGGCTTCTTTGTAATTAGAGGAGGACCTATCCATGATGGGAAATATTCTTCCAGGGGGTTTTCGGGAAAAATGTCGTCCCTCTCCTTCCTCTTGTCGCCACAGTGGCGCCATGGCCATGCCGCCCTGCCGCTCCATGCCGCGCCGGGCCCCCTTCTGCCCTCTCCACCTGCGAGGAAGAGAAGCACAGAGCCCCACTTGCCCGGCTCCCCCACCTCGCATTTGCTCACCTGCCCTCCTCTCCATTTTCCTCTCCCTCCACGAGCCGCCATGTCCGTCGAGCTCCATCGCCGTGTCGCCGTTGATTGAGTGCGCCCCTCACGAATCGGAGACCACCAAGCGCTCCGCCGCGTCGCCGTCGACTTCTCCGCCAGAGGAATCGAGCCGAGGCGCTGTGAATCGCCGCCGCCGTCCACCTTTTCGCCGCCGCAGTTCGAGCTTCGCCGGACGAATTCCGTCGCCCTCTGTCCACCTCTGCCCTGCTGAGCACCACCACGAGCCGAGGGTGAGCACCGCGCCCTTCTGGACCACTCCACCCTCCCTCTCTCGCCGTAGCCTCGCCGTGGTGCGATGAAGTTCGCCGTCGCCGTGCCTTGACCGTGCGTCGGATTATCCGAGCCGTGTCGAGCTGGATTTTCCGGTTAGTACCAGTGCGAGATCGTGTTTAGTCCTTAGCCAAAATTCTCAGCCCTTTGAATCCATCGGATAATCCGACCGTGGCAAATTCGGATGTTCCGAAGAACATCAGTGCTGGAAGTTTTCACTCCTTAGCCAAAAACTTGGTTCTGCTTCTTCAGTCGGATTTTCCGAATTAGGAAAATTTGGATTTTCCGATTGGTTCCAGTACCAAAATGTTACTGTTTCTTTTTATTCCTTCCTATTTTGGTTGAGTTATGGTAATGTGTTGGAGTTAAATAATACCCAGACATAATTAAAAGATGAATTTAGAAATGTAACAACTTTTATCGGGACATCATAAAATGCGTGTAATATCCCCGAATGTCCGGAAATTCGTGAACAAACCTGTTAAATGGTATCATGTTTATTAAATCGCCAAAACCCTGCATCTCCCCCATGATCATGTCATAGCCTCTCCAAGTTAGATCCTAGGGTTTCGACTACCGTAATCAACAAGTAAGATGATTCATGACCTAAATTCACGGATATCCGGGATGCGCCCCTCTAAGCACCCGAAGTCCGTTTAATCTGATTAGTTGAATCCTCCTCCTCCCGGGGATTTAAAACTGTCATGTCATCATGTGTTTGCGCATTGCATCTGTTAAAGTATGTGTGGTGATTGATTGCTCTTCCGTTGCTATGCTTCGATAGATCAAGCAGCCGGGGTTACTCCACAATACCCCGAAGAGCCGTACTACCAGCACGTTGAGCAAGGCAAGCGTAATCCCCCTCTGAGCATATCTTATCCTATATTTCCGCAATTATTTTCTACACTATAATATTGCATGCGGTTCCAAATGTCAATTTTATTGGATTAGAGTATCCTATAGTTGCATTAAGATTCCGATGCCAATACCTGCTCCCCTCCCATTATCCATAGGATTGTATTGTTGGCCGAGATACTTACTATGCTATATTGATGCTTAGCCATGCTTAGTTAATTGCATAGCCATACGATGGATGGCTCATGTGGGAAACAGGTGATGAGATGAGATTGATGGTGGAGGAAATTGTGGTGACGGATAATAAAATGCTTAAAGGTGGGGATGAGAGGCCACTGTGGTTGTGGTGTTTTGTCTTGTTCTCGCCGCCTAGGAGCGAGTTCTATACCTCTTGAACCAAGACTGAGCGTGCAACCATGCGTGAGGCCTATGCATTTGCAGGAACCCTCATAGACTAAATAACTCGGGCGGGGCTAGCCAGGGTCCTCTAGTTCGGGCTTCCATTTGCGCGTGCGTGATGATGGTGGTATGAACTGGGATGAGGATGGTGGTGTTAGGAAAATGAGTGGCCGTGGGGCGGGTGTTGCAGACACTGGCTGCCCTGCCGCCACTGATGATCCTGGAAAGTCCTTAACGAGGGAGAAGTCGACACCGCTCCCACCCAGCCGGTTCTCCAAGGAAGAGAGCTAAAAGCTAGGTAATGGGCCGGACGGTACGCGTGGCAAACATTGTACACCCCTGCAGGGTAAATCTTTTCGAAAAGCCGTGTCCGCGGTTATGGACGAACTTGGGAAGTGAAGGTAAGATCATAGAATAACTTTAACGGAATGATTAAAAACTGGGTACTAGAGGTACCACTCACAAATGCAAGGTGAGCTTCATCGAGTGTGATTCGGGGAGGTGCCTTGATGAACAGGTACAATGGTTGATGATGAGTAAGGTGATGAAAGAAAGAATTACTCCTTACCTCTTTTGAAAATATTCTGATTAGTCGATGCCTTTGAGTTATGTTTTTCATAAATAAAATCAGCTTTATGCAAAACAGGCATAAAACTTTGAAAGCCTCATCGAGCTAATGCTCTATATAATCTTGCGAGTTCGTCGAACTCAACGTCGTTTGTTTTGTTTCAGAGGAGGACTTCACCGACCTCGAAGGTGGGTTCTTTGTGGACGTCGACGAGTAGTCTGGGGTTCCCAGGTGGCAGCTTGGGACATCCCGGAACAGCTGGCGTGGATGTTTATTTGTAGGCCTCTTAGGCCATAATCTGGATCTTGTTGTTTAGACAACTTAATTTGCTTCCGCTTGTTGTAATGTTGGGTCTGTGACCTCTGGATGTCATTTGCTATCTTTCTCTATTATAAGAGTTGAACTATAATGATTTGTGCCGTAGAGTCTGTGATGTACCAGTTGTTCCACAAGTTTTGATCTCTCTATTATGATTTGATAGTGTGCCTACTGGTATCGGATAACCGGAGACACAGTATCACTGTATAGCAGTCGGGTCGGGGCGCTACAAGCAGGTTTGCAAGATTGTCACTGGGGCCCGTTGGACGCCGATCCTGCTCCAGCAGCTGGCGCTAAAAAGGGCACTTGAAGAAGCCGCACCACTATTTCAGAGCGTGCAGGAGCTGTCAACATGGGCATTGCAGTCCTCCAGACGAGCATGTCTTTTTTATTTAGCATGTCATTGAGGACAAGCCACACAAACGCTTTAAGCTTATTGATGTATTTTGACTTCCATGTAAACCATAAATGCGGGTCCACTGAATGGCGCTGAACAGCTTAGAGACTACAAGAGTTCAGGGCGCCAAGATAGTAAGTGGGTAGAGAGCTGAAGAGCAACATAATGATGTGAATTTTAACGCCAAATGATGCAAAGGAGAAAGATGAGGCAAGCAGCCATTCCAGCTGGTTCAAAAGAGGTGCAGAGTCCTAATAAAGATCATTAGAGGAATTTGCTTGCTCACGAGCACGGAGATGAGTTCAAGTTCAAGTAGACTAGTCAAGGATCATTGCATGATTTATCTACAATTCTGTCTGGAAGCTTGTCTGTTAGAAGTCCAGTAGAAAAACACAATCATTAGACTAATACCTAACCATGTAGCTGCAGCGATTAACTGGACTGGGTTGTTACGGGTCTAGTAGAAAGACACGGAACACTACCACACTAGATTAGGTAACCCAAGTAAGCCTTCTATTGGTCCGGACTATGCTAGGACCATGCTTCCCAGCTAAACCAGTATCACCATCTACTTCAACCTATGAATCTCTCGAGATATTACACCTGTTTTTTCAACTGTTTCCACGATTGACTGAAGAAACTCTCATGCGCTGGAAATGGATATATTTTTTGTTACAATTCGCTACAATTATCCGCCCACCACATCAGGTACGGAGTCATAACATCGAAACAAACCTGTAGATGTCGAGGCTGGGCTCCTCGCAGAATACGTCCGGGAGCTCCTCCCGCAGCGTCCGGATGGCGTACCCCATGTTCACGTAGTACCTCCGCCTCTCTTCCCCATCCTCTTCCGAACGCCGAACCGCCGTCGGAGACCCTGCTGGGGTCTCTGGGGCCGAGAAGAGTGGCGGCGGCAGCCTCCTCTCCCGCACTGGGTCCAAGACTCTAATCACTATCCTCTCCTTCTTCCCGGTCCCCTTCTCCTCCTCCTCTTTCACGGAGCCACCGGGCGACGCGGCGGGTACCTTGAACCTACCGCCGCGGTCACTCCGGAGGACGCGGGCGGCTGGGCGCCGGGCGCCGGCGAGGTTAGGGACCTGGAGAAGGAGGCCCATGTGAGGACGACGAAGGATTTCCTTTCCTCTATCTTATATTGTTAGGAGTATAATTTTTCGTTTTACGAAGCTTATTATGCCACGAAGCGGAGAGCCAACGGGCTGTCGTTTTCCTTTTTCCGAATTTCTGTATTCATTTCCGTGTCTGAATTTCAACCGGAAGAAAGCATATTCTTTTTGGGACATCCACATCCCTACCCAGTGAAATGGTGTTTTTCACAAGCGTAATAGGATATCCTCCCAAATCGTTTTGGGAAATGCTATTGCCCAAATAATGAGCTCCGCGAGCATGCTCATGGGTGCATTTTATTTTGTTTGCTCTTAAATCGTTTTGCGAAATGCTATTGCCCAAATCATGAGCTCCGCGAGCATGCTCATGGGTGCATTTTATTTTGTTTGCTCATAAAGATGGGCGGGTCGTCGGATGTAGCTGGGATGACCTTTTATCCAGGTGTCGACGATTTAGGTCATTTTCAGATTCGAGTTGACGGCCCAACAACTGTGTCAACACTATTGAAATTTGAAATGCATCGGCAAAGGATATCGCTAGTGCAACGAAGTCAGCATCCCCAATAGACCCTCCTAATAGAATTTGAACCCAATTTTTTTATAAATATATGTGGTCTAAATTTTACAAACCGGCAACAAACACCAAAGTCCACTCACATATTAATATTACAACATCGAATGCAAAACATCAAATGTAAGATGTTGATTCCTTCGTCGGTGTCGATGTCGTCTCATCTGTCATTGTCGTTGTAGTTGGCTCCTCCACCGCCGACGTTGTCGTCGTTGTTGGATTATCCGTTGCAAGGTTCGTTTCACGCACAATGCGTTGTTGATTGAGCATGTACCAAGCCCTCACTGGCGAAATCATGGGTGGAATGTCTGCCATCAAAATATTTGCATCCTCTCATTGTTTTGATGGCTAGTTGTGATGCATCCGAAAGCGCCTTGGTTTTTCTATGTCGGCTCTTATCAGACACTTGAGTTTTTGAAAGTGCATGTTGCCCCATGTGTGGTTTTGCTAATTAATGACAATCCTTATGGCCTAATGTTTGTATTGAGTTATTATTATAGGTTTGTCCATAGGCATTTCTTGAACTCCATGTGTTGGATTCAAGGTTGTATGCCATCAATATCATTGATTATAATGGACATATTTTATATGATCAAGTAGAAGAAAAGATACAAGTTTGATCAAGACTAAGTGCAAAGAGTGGATTCAAGTTGATCAACACACAAAGCTAAATGATGTACCATGTGGGATCATGTGATCCAATGGTATGATAAGAAATTATCCATATAGCTTTGTGAATTAACCCATTATGTGTGTGGGGCATTCCTTTGTTGGGTTAGGTATCTCTCCATGGGCTTGCATCAAAAGGAAGATTTCTTATAACTCATGGAGGATGACGTCAAGTGGTGATCGTCATCAAGATTGTGTTGTGCAAGTTCAAAATGGGCATCTAGAAGATATCATATGCTTGAACCTTGCAACCCACTTGGAGATAATGGTCAAGTGAAGATGTGCCTAAGAGAGACGTTCCCATCTTGGTGTCAGGGACGGGCCTAGCTCAAGTCAAGGGTATTCAGTTGAATACCCATTAGTTTCCTAAACTATTATGTACATATAGCATATACTATGTACAAATATGAAAATAACTAGATAGCCACCTCTTGATTATGTATCTCTCTCCCTACTCCTGCACGACTCATCTCTCTTTCTCCAATTCCACTAGCCAAAATCGAAAAAACCAAAATAAGGTTTTAGGCTATCAAAAAACTTTAGCTTTTAAATTTTTGCATAACCACTTTTTAAATCCTGGGCCCGCCGTTGCTTGGTGTAGGGGGGAGCGATATGTGGGTCTTCACCAAGCAAAGCGCAATCAATAAATGTGGTCCACTTGAAGAGATCAAGATCATCATCATCTAGCTCAAGTGAAATGTGCAAGGCAAATGTATGATCTTGATAGGGTTTCTATTTTACCGGTCTCATGGTGTTAGTGGGAGACCGGGTTATAGGATAGACGCCGTACTATCAAGAGGGGCTCTCAAGTGAGTAACTTGATCGCATCTTTTTGGAGAGATCAAACCGTTGCATACTTGGCATATCATTTTTCTTGGTTCTTATTTGGCTTTTCTCCTTGTTGGGTTTTGGTGCTTGTTGTGATCTTCATGACAAGTCCAAGTTCACCGAAAACGGATTTTGTATGGAAAACTTGTTGCGTTTTCGGTTTTGGAGGTTTTACCGGTAATTCTTGTATAGAGAGGTTTTACCTTTCTACATTTGGTTTTATCCTCCCTTGTTGGACTATGATGTTTCTCTGCATGATCTTGTAGTGCTCGTTGTGGTGGTTCCAACGAGCCCAACAACATCGAAAACGGAGTTCGTATGCTCAAGATATGTTCGTTTTCGTGTTGATGTTTTTGCAGTTTTTGTGTAGACCGGAGTATCCGGTGTAAACACACCGGAGTCTCCGGTCCGGACCAAAATTCGCGAATGGTGACACCTACTGGAGTCAGGCCGAAATGTGGCCGGAAAGTTAGGCCGGAAACTCCGGTCTAACGCATTTGTGAGCCTAACGGGCAGATTTTTGGGGACCTATTTAAGGGGGTCTTCTTCCCCAATGTCCCCCAACTCTCAAGCACGAAATTGTCCCCCATTGTTGACCTTCTTGAGATTGGCTTTCTATCTATTCCTCCATGATTCCCGCCTCCAATTAGAGGGAAAAGAGAGCGGAGATCTAGATCTATATTTCCACCAATCCATATCTCTTCTAAGTGAGGGGAAACTTTTATATCTAGATCTTGGAAGGATTTGGTATTCATCTTTGTTCTTCCTCTCTTCTACCCCCATAAGAATTAATTGCTTTTGGTGGGATTTGGGAGTGAAAAACTTACGCACTTCTTGTGTTCTTGCCATTGCATTTGGTGCATCGGTGTATGCTCTCCATGAGGATTCGTGGAAGTTGATTTCTTGTGAGCTTGTTGCTCTTGGGTCGTTGGACCCTAGATGATTCGTGGTTTGGGAGCCCCCAATCTAGTTGTGGGTTGAGCCCCAAGGTTGTTGTAAATGATCCGGATTCCGCCTTGAAGGATTCCGATAGTGGAAAATGAACCGAGCTTTTGTGCCAGGTTCATCAGAGAATAGGGTGAGACCATTTGTGGCTTTTGAGTATCGAAACTCACACCCCTCCAACGAGACGTACTCCCGTAACAAGGAGGAACTCGGGAATACATCATCGTCTCCGCGTGTCTCGGTTATCTCTATACCCGAGCTCCTTACTTATGCACTTTACATTATGATAGCCTTCGTGCTTGAAGTCTTATATCTTGCTATCACCTTGTTACTTTTAGCATAAGTTGTTGGTGCACATAGTTGAGCCTAGTATATTTAGGTTGTGTGCTTGATAAATTAAACACTAAGTTTTATTCCGCATTTATTAAGCCTTAACCGGAAAGTTTTTAAAACGTCTATTCACTCCCCCTCTAGGCGACATCGTTGTCCTTTTAGTTTTGAGCTTGCTGGTTTCAGTTTTCTCCCTCTTAAGTTCATGTTTCTCTTTTGCAGAGCTCTAGACGTTTTCCCATTCTGGCATAACTTTGGATCCTTGTAAATCAGTGCATCATTGTAAAATCTTTGTCGTTTTTGTTGACTTGAAACAACCTCAATGCATCCATTAAGTATGCAAAAAACACACACGACACAAAATAAGTGAGAATGTTTGTATGCCAAATTGAACAAAATCTAGACCATTTACGTTATTCTCCATAGTCTTGCCATTCTCATTTCTTATAAGAATTCGCTCAAAATATCAATGAAATTTGTTGCATTGAATTTGTATGGTTTTTCACATATGCAATAGCATTATCGTTGCGGTTCATATGCATTTTGGCGAACTTACCATTTTTTTCTTTGATCCTAGGCTAATAGCGTCAAATGTTTGTTAGGCACCGGTAATGCGGTCAGTGCTCACGGTCTTCCATGTTATATACAAGCACTCCTCTTGCAAGTTCTTCCACTTCCCCTCGAAACGACCACTATTGTGAATAATTCCGTACAAGCTGTTGGAACATAACCTTATATATAAAGGCGCGACATCTCCGCGGCCTCTCACGCTGCTCTTACTGTAGCTGCAACAGTAGCTACAGTGACATATCCAGACCATTCGTTTCCAAATCAACGGACCACAACACCCGACCTTGGTCAACAGACGACGTGGTGTCACGCTCGCACGAATATTGGCGCACGGCGCGCCACCGGCCAACCGACTGCAGCAGGTTTCCCAGGTCACGCACGGATTTTGACGCAGACCACAGACGGTTACCACGCGCTGCCAGCCGGTCGCCCACCTCCCCACATGATTCTTGACGTGATCCCAGCCGGTCGCTTCGCTGCCTCGCTGCACATTTACAGAAAACCGCCCGCAAAGGTCTAATTTGTAAAATTAGGAAACTTCGGGGACCTACGTGCAAAAACATCCGCATACATCCTTTCCCTCTCCTTCTCTCTCCCCGTGCGACGTCGACGGCGGCGACGGCGACGGACGCCACCGCTGCTCTGCACATCCCCGATCAAATCGAAGCACGCCAGCCGCTCCGCCGCCGCATCTTCGCCAACAGCTACGTCCTGGGGCGCCCGATCGAAGCCGGATTTGGCGCTGCCATGTGCGTGCTCACGCCGCCGTGTTCGGGCGCCGCCGGTTGCGCTCCGAAGACCAAAAGACAGCGGCGCCGCCGCTCTCGGCCACTTTGCGTCCACGGACGACCGCCGCGTGCACGCGCGAATCCTAGCTTGCGCGGATGCGCCACCGTCGTCCTCGCCGTGCCCACTGGGGCAGTGATGTAGCGGCCAGCGATGACGTCATCACGACGTCATCAGTTCGCCCACGTGTCAGTTTTTTTAACAGAGATAGTTTCAGAAATTAATAAATCCCTGACAAATGGGCCCACCCTATTTAAACAAATTCCAAAAAAATGCTAAATGCTGCAAAATCTATAACTTTAAATATATCCACCTAAAAAATATATATACATATATCAAAATGACCACAAAAAACTACCTATTTATGATATATGATTAAATTTCAAATATAAATAATTTAAAATTTTGAACCCTTTCCAAACCTGATCATTTTACAAACATGAAAACAATACAAATCTGCGTGACTTCCCAATTTGAATAATTTTTGAAAACTGAACAATTTTTTAGCGCAAACATTTCTATAATTTCAACAACTTTCAAATCTAGACAATTTTTAAATTTGGACATTTTTTAAAAATTGCATTTTACCACACGGTTAAAATTTAGATACGAAAAGCACTCATAAAAATTTGAATACTTCAAAAAATAATTTCCAAACCGCTAAAACTTTTAAATGCTAATTCAAATGGGAAAAAAAACTTTAAACAAGAAAAGTGTTCAGAAATTTAAAAAAATATTTTAAAAAAAACATCGTAACTTTTAAATCCTGATTCGAATGGAAAAACTTTTAATATGAAAAGTATTCAAGAATATTTGAATACTTCAAATATAAACTTTTTGGAAAGCTTCACAACTTCCAGATACTAACTCAAATGAGGAAAAAAATAGTATAAAAAATGCTCACTAATATCCAGACCATCATAACTTTTAAATACTAATTCAAAAGGAAAAAAATTTAAATAAAAAACCTCAAAAATATAAACTTTTGAAACCTTCATAACTTTCAAAGCCGAAATCGGGAAAAACTTTAAATATAAAAAATGCTAAGAAATATTTAAACTTCCCAAATATAAACTTCTTCCAATTCTTCAGAACTTTTAAATGCTAACCAAAAAAAAAAGGAAAAAAACTTTTAATATGAAAGGTTGCTTTTACGGTTTTCTAACAATAGTTTTCCCCTTTTCCCCACCCCCCCCCCCCCCCCCCCCCCCCCCCCCCCCCCCCCCCGCATTTTTTAAACATCACGCAGAATACTCGCATTTCCCAGAAATTGTGAATCGGTCACCAGAAAAAAAAACATTTCTGCATCACAATCCCCACATTTTCCAAACCCCCCCCCCCCTCTATTAGTTTACCCCTTTTTTCCCGTATTTTTTCTAATACCACTACATATAAAGAAACAACATTTTTTTTTCAAACATTGCACACGAATAGCGATTCACTTTAAAATTCCCACACTACAATATAAGACTACACAAAATTCAGCACCATCTCATTTCAAACTACATATATTTAACTTACTCAAACTTCTCACCGCACTCTAGCAATTTTTCCCTAACAATAACTCGCTTAATTTGACCTCATTTAAATTCTTCCCATAAAAAAAACTTATTACCTACTACGTCATTTACCATCACCACACGGGCGCGGCGTGTCGACGCGCCAAGATGTCTAGTTCATTCTATGCACAAACAAAATAATCACAGTGCCTATGTAAATCTATCACCATGCTATGTACATAGAATATAAAGCCTCGGTTCTCATACATTGTCTGTGCCGAAGCGATAGGATGGCATTCTGCCGAATAGGTTGGTGCTCGCCGCTGTGAGACGGAGTAGGTGTGGTTGAGGTTGGCGCAGATGCCAACTTGACAAAGGTTGACACCAATAGGCAGGCTCGCTCTCACCAATCCTAGAGGAGAATGAAAAAGCGGCATCACCATCAATTCTTTTATTGCATTGGGATGTGCTCTCCGTAGTAATGGTAAGACAATAAGACTAGCCATAGTGGGAGTATCATAGGTAGTATCATGCATGTCATGTTGGCAAAAAGCTGACGTGTCACTGCAATTAATGATGAAAGAGATGGTAGTGGTATCATAGGTAGATACCGTAACATAATGGATTCCAATACAAGATGAGTCTACAAGATAATAAATGCATTGTTGCATGATACTACACATATGTTACCACCCATAATGAAAGTAGTAACATAGACTAGTATCATACGCATGATACTAGTGTATGATACTCCCCACTATGGCTAGTCTAACGTGATAACCTTATGGTGTTGTTGGAAAAATTTAAGTTTGGTGGTTGTGTCAAGGTGCTGCTAGTTAGGTTAGAATATAATAGTTTCTTCTGATTCAGGAAATCTTGATTTTAAAAGAGAGGGAAATATTTGCTGATGGGTTATGTGATCCATTTCACTTGGGATTTTAAACAATTTCTCAGGAAGTAGCATGTACTTTGGGGTTACACGATGCACTTTCAAAAATAAGCCCATGCATAGAACGCTCCCCCGATACACGAACTGGACAATAAAAATGATCGGCCTTTTCCTAGAGCACCTGAAACGAACGTGCAGAAGTTTACTCGAAAAAAACCGAACGCGCACAAGTTTTTTTCCTTTCTTTGGGGGTGTGAATTCGTATTAATACCTACCCTCCGATCCGATATTAGCGTAGGAGAAAAAGAACCGGAAAAAACCTTTTGCTCCCGAGCTCCAGTGCTCTCTGTGATAAAAAAAAATTCAAAAATCATATTTTTAAGTTTCAAAAAATTCTGAAAAAAATCATGCATGTTGCTAATGATGTATCCTACAAACGTGATTTTTTTTATTTGAAATGCTTTATATTCTGGGCTACACAAAAATAACAAATCTTATATATTTTGAAGATTTGAAAATATGTACATTAAGATCCACACATTTGTCATTTTTGTATAGAACAGAATATCCAATATTTCAAACCTATATTTTGCATGTTTGTGTGACATATCATTGAAAACACGCAGGATTTTTTTCAGAATTTTATGAAACTTATATATATGATTTTTATTTTTTTTTTAACTAAAGGGATCACTGAAGCCATCTCTACCGAGAAAGAACTGCCTACGTACAATTCGGAAGTACAGATCGCATCATTTTTCCCGGGTCGGAGGAGACTCAGGAGAGGGTGTAGCTTTTTCTTTTGAGAACTCACACTAGCATATTGTTTTTTTGAGTTTGCAGAACTACCTCGCACTAGCTTAGGAAACATGCGAAGTTTAAACGGGCTGCGTAATAACCTCGGCGCAACCAAGCGACACCGGGCGAGATAGCCGCGAGAGCAGTACTGAGGTGATTCCTGTTTGACGCTCGTTGCGTCGGTTAGCGGCGCAACGCGTACCCCGCGAGTTAGTTGGGCCAGCCCACTGCTTCTTTCTAGACAGCGTCTCATTTCTTCTTCTTTTTGTTATATCTGTTGGATCATCTAGTCTAGATCTTCCACAGTAGCATCTTTAGGAATCGATCTAACTCAAAATGGGCGAGAGAGAACAGAGAGATGGGAGGGGAAGGTGTACCTTCACCTTGGCTCGAAGAGCCTGTCGAGTTGTCCATGGTGAAGGACGGCGGTGATGGCAGAAGGTGGTCGAGGAGGTGGCAGCGGTGCTTCCTGTCACTACTGCGCTGACCTAGATCGGTAGGTGTGTCGGTGGAGTGTGCGGCTCGCGGCGAACCTCGTAGTGCATGCTGCCGGCCCCCACCCTTTATATATAGCGCAGCGCGACAGGGGTCCGTCAACCATAGTGGGCTGGGCGCCCCCGATCAGGGCGCAGGTCAAAGGGCCTGGTGGGCCGTTGGGTCCACATGGTGGAGATCAATCTAACATTCTCCCCCTTGATCTCAACTTTTACTTTTAACCATGTACTTTTACTTTACTCGTTTCATCACAGATCAGTACATAGAGCATGTTTCATCGTCACAGCTCAATTGCCGATAGAATCAGACAGCTACAATATACCTCTCTGTTTTGAAACAAATTATGTTCCTTTTCGGGCCTCTCATGATCCAGGAATCATAGGCTTTCCATTAAACCCATGCCGGCTACGTGTTCCATGAACACACTGGGTGGTAAGCCTTTCGTAAGCGGATCCGCAAGCATATCCTTTGTCCTTATATGCTCGAGACTTATAGTGTGATCCTGGATTTTATCTTTCACAACATAATACTTTATCTCTATTGGTTTGGTAGCATTACTCGACTTGTTGTTGTGAGCATAGAATACTGCGGGCTGGTTGTCACAGTACATCTTTAGTGGTTTGTCAATGCAATCTACCACTTTCAAGTCGGGTATAAATTTTTTTAACCATATCGCCTGCCCGTGGCCTCATAACATGCTATAAATTCTGCATACATCGTGGATGATACAACTATTGACTGTTTGCAGCTTCTCCACGAAATAGCCCCTCCAGCGAGAGTGAACACGTATCCTGACGTGGATTTTCTATCATCTCTGTCTCCCGCAAAATCTGCGTCTGAATACCCTCTTATCTCTAGGGAATCAGATCTTCTGTATGTTAGCATGAGGTCCTTTGTGCCTTGCGCATAACGCAATGCTTTCTTTACCATCTTCCAGTGCTCCATGCCTGGATTCTCTTGATATCTACCGAGTACCCCGGTGATAAAAGCTAAGTCAGGGCGAGTGCACACTTGTGCATACTGTAAGCTTCCAACAGCCGAAGCATATGGTACTGCTTTCATTTGATCGATCTCGTACTGGTTCTTGGGACATTGGAATTTCCCAAAACTGTCGCCCTTGACTATAGGAGCAGGTGTGGCACTACTCTTATGCATATTATACTTTTTAAGAACCTTTTAAATATGCCTTCTGCGATAGTCCTAAACTCCATTTTTCCTATCTCGGTGAATTTCTATGCCCAAAACATATGATGCTTCACCAAGATCTTTCATATCAAAATTTGAGGATAAGAACTTCTTTGTTTCTTGTAGCAGACTAACATCACTGCTAGCAAGCAAGATATCATCCACATACAAGATTAGGAAAATATATTTCCCATTTTTAAACTTTGCATAAATGCAGTTATCCTCAACATTTCTTTAAATCCAAAACTTTAATTGTCTCATTAAACTTTAGATACCACTGTCTAGAGGCTTGCTTTAATCCATAAATGGATTTCTTCAGGCGGCATCCCATATCTTCCTTGCCTTCCATGATAAAACCCTTGGGTTGTTTCATGTAAACATTTTCTTTTAAATCCCCGTTTAGAAATGCGTCTTTACATCCATTTGATGTAGCTCTAAATCAAAATGTGCAACTAGTGCCATTATGATTCTGAAGGAATCCTTACATGAGACTGGGAAAATGTCTCATTGTAATCTACCCCTTCTCTTTGTGTAAATCCTTTTGCCACAAGTCGTGCTTTATACTTTTCTACATTCCTTTGAGTCATACTTAGTTTTGTAGACCCATTTACAGCCTACTGTTTTGGCTCCTTTAGGAATATTTCTAAGTCCCAAACATCGTTGGAACTCATCGATTTCATCTCTCTTCCATTGCCTCCACCCACTTCGATGAGTGAGGGCTTCTCATGGCTTCTTCATATGAAGTGGGATCACCTTCCATATGAGCTATTTCTGTGTTAAACTTTATAATCAGTAGAAATAGCTGATCTTTTAGCTCTTTTAGACCTTCTAGGGCTCATTTTCTAAAAGTGGCTGCTGCACCTCCCTTTCATGCTCAACAACGGGTTCAGTCGGCTCCTGACGGACAGGTTCCGGATCTTCACCCATAGTTGTCACGGGTGGAGTTACAACAGGTGCTTGCACCTCAACCTCAGGATTGTCGGTGCAGGTACAACAGGTAGTGTAAAAATGGCTCCTGAATCATCGGAAAAGGTGCACACACCCTCTTCTCCTCAAGATCAATTTTCCGAGCTACCATGCTCCCCCTCATCATTTCGTCCTCTAAGAAGACTGCATGTCTCGTTTCTACAAACTTTGTGTATCTGTCTGGACAGTAGAAACGAAAACCTTTTGATCTATCAGGATAGCCAATGAAGTGGCAACTGACTGTTTTGGGATCTAACTTTGCAATATTTGGATTAAACACTTTGGCCTCAGCTGGGCTCCCCCACACCCTGAAGTGTTGTAGAGAGGGTACTCTTCCTGTCCACAACTCGTACGGTGTTTTGGGCACCGACTTGCTTGGTACTCTATTGAGAATGTGAATGGCGGTTTTAAGCGCCTCCATCCATAATCCCAATGGCAAGGTGGAGTAACTCATCATACTGCGCACCATATCCATAAGTGTACGGTTACGCCTTTCAGCTACTCCATTTTGCTGAGGGTCGCCCGGCATTGTATACTGGGCCACTATGCCAGTCTCCTGTAAGAACCTCGCAAAAGGTCCAGGGACTTGGCCATATGGAGTGTGCCGACCGTAGTACTCCCCCCCCACGGTCAGATCTCACTTTATTCTTTTATCATGCTGATTTTCTACTTCAGCTTTGAATATCTTAAATTTATCCAACGCTTCAGACTTTTCTTTGATTGGATAAATATATATCGGGAGTAATCATCTGTGAATGTTATAAACGAGTCATAGCCATCCACACTTTTCACAGGAAATGGTCCACAAATGTCAGTGTGAATGATTTCTAGTGTTCCTGTGCTTCGGTTTGCACCCTTTTTGATTTGTTTTACGTACTTTCCTTTAATGCAATCTATGCATTGTTCTAAGTCTGAGAACTCTAATGGAGGAAGAATTTCATTTTTAACTAGACTTTCTATTCTCCCCCTCGAAATATGGCCCAAGCACAGTGCCATAATTTCGATGAGTCATGAGTTCTCTTTCTTTTCTTTTGTTCTTTATCCGGCGGGAAACATGCTCATTCACATTACACACAGAATACACTTTTTCACGTAGGGATAATAAATAAAGCTCATTGTGAAGTAAAGCAACACCCACATAAGCATTATTAAACCATATGGCACACTTGCCATGTCCAAAATAACATTCATAACATCTTTGTCCAAACATGAAACACTAATCAAGTTTCTGTGTAATGAAGGAACATATAAAACATCTCTAAGCAGAATCGTGAATCCATCAGCTAACTCCAGGGAGATGTCGCCGACAGCTTCAACGTCTGCTTGAACTCCATTTGCAACTTCAATGCATCTTTCGCTCTTTGCGTAGTCCGCGTCGAATGGAATCCCTGTAATGAATTTGCAACATGAACAGTTGCACCTGAGTCAATCCACCAAGTAGATTTCGAAAACTGTGTATACAAGGATTCATTTACAAAGGAAACAATGTTGTTACCTCTCTTTGCCATTATGGACTTTAGCCAAACAGGGCAATCTTTCTTGTAATGCCCAGTCTTCTTGCAGTGGAGACATGTATCTTTGTCCACTGGAAGAGACTTCTGCTGATGCTGATAATGCGTGGGAGCTTTTCCATGTGGCTTTGAAGGGGAACCATTGCTACTTTGATTGTAGTTCTTTTTCTTATTATCCTTCACATAGTTCAGAGAACCACCATGTGAGGCTTTAAGTCTTTCCTCTTCTTGCACACACATGGCTATTGTCTTTTCAATGTCCCATTTTTCAGGCGACATGTTATAGTTGACAACAAAAGTGTCAAACTCTTTTGGCAGTGAAGCCATAACCAGGTGAACAAGGAGTGCAGGCTTGAGCTCCAAATCATCGTCCATGGGCTTAAGCTTAGCTGCCATGTTGCTCATCCTGAGGATGTGCTCTCTTATGCCATGTCCACCTCCTGTGTACTTTTCTGTCACCAGCTGCTAAAGCAGCTGGGTAGCATATATCTTTGAAGAACCAGTGAACTGGCTCTTTATCTTTTCAAGAAACTCCCTTACGGAAGCACACTCTGCAATTGAGCCCACAATAGCGTGCTCAATTGTGTTCTTTATGAAAGCCATGCACTTTTTATTGGCGGTGAGCCACTTTTTGTTGTCGAGGGTATACGACATCTCCAATGGAGCATAATCCCTCTTCTTTTTCTCCCATGCATCATCATCATCTTTTGCATCTCTGACTGGCTCTGTAGGTTTGACCGGCTGTGGAGTGTCCACAACCCAGTCCACCTCAGCACAAACAAAAGCCAAGTCGACTTCTTTCTCCATTCAGTGTAGTTGTCACCTCTGAGGGTTGGAACATCCTTGATGCAGCTCATCAAGTAGTACCCTCCTGAAAATCACAATGAAGTGAGATCATAACAACAATTGCATGCATTAATCCAACGTTGGTCAAAATTAAAACATACAATTGTTTATGCAATTAAAACTATATCACCGTTGGGCAGAAAATAGAAATAAATGCACATATAACAACGATGAATCATGATTATGTTACTAACAACGTTGGTCATAAAATAACAGAATCATAATTTTAATCACTTTAATATGCTCTTAAAATTAATTCTTTATTTATATTTACACCTTAAGTGCACTTTTATTTATTTGCAGCGGAAAACATGAATAAAAATTCATGAACTTTATACTTTTCAGAAGTATTTCTGTCACTTTTCAGTTCTCCAAACAAAAATTTCGTTGGATAAATTTGAATAGAAAAAACTGGATGAAAATTTGCCCAAAATTTGGACAAAAACTAATAAAATATGCTTCTGGAAAAATTAACAGAAAACTGTTCTTTTCGGCCCGCTCGGCCCACGACATGTTGAGCGGCCGTTTTCTATCTGCCGCCCGTAGCGACGCGGAGCGAGGAACGCAGCCCACGACCCCCGTACTTTTGGCCCAAAAGCCCGTCTGCGAGCTAGGGTTTTAATCCTGGCCGTCGGATTCAATCCGACGGTCCAGCGTTCATTTCGCTGAATCAAAACTAGAGGAGCAGCCAGCGGAACCAAAACCCTAGCTCATTTTCCCCTTTCTCTGTCTACTCTCTGTCCCGAGCCGCCGCTCTGCTAGGGTTAGGGTTCCGGCGCGCCGCCGGCTAGCCGGCGACGGCGGAACGTCCCCAGCGCGGTCAGCCCTCCCTCTTTTCTCCGTGCACCACCCCGGCTAGTCGGAGACGCATGTGGTGACGGCCGACCACCGGCGACAGCCGCAACCACTTGTGCAGTGGCGGCGCCCACCGGCCACGGCCGCTCTCTGTTGCGCCTGTGCGGCGGCGTGGCGCCGTGGCTTCCCCCCTAGCCGGTCGCGCGTTCCCTTCTCGGTGAGCGCGCCGCCGTCGAGCGGTTAGGCCGCGGTGCCCTTTTCCGGCGAGCCCGAGGCACAACCGGTGAGAATTCCTGTTCTGTTACTTTCGATATAGAAAAAATGATCTCTATTTGATTTCCTTTTCTGTCTACCCGAGAAGAACTAGAACATAGAAAAAGCTCTGATACCAATGTTATATCTGTTGGATCATCTAGTCTAGATCTTCCACAGTAGCATCTTTAGGAATCGATCTAACTCAAAATGGGAGAGAGAGAACAGAGAGATGGGAGGGGAAGGTGTACCTTCACCTTGGCTCGAAGAGCCTGTCGAGTTTTCCATGGTGGAGGACGGCGGTGATGGCAGAAGGTGGTCGAGGCGGTGGCGGCGGTGCTTCCCGTCACTACTGCGCTGACCTAGATGGTGTCGGTGGGGTGTGCGGCTCGCGACGAACCTCGTAGTGCGTGCCGCCGGCCCCCACCCTTTATATATAGCGCAGCGCGACAGGGGCCCGTCAACCATAGTGGGCTGGGCGCCCCCGATCAGGGCGCAGGTCAAAAGGGCCCGGTGGGCCGTTGGGCCCACACGGTGGAGATCAATCTAACACTTTCCTCTTTGACATACGAGAGCTAGCTGGACTCCGGGTCCGGGGGGACCCGAAAAGAGGGTTGGCATTTGGGCACGGCGCTCCCAAAAGCGGCGTCTCCATTTCAGTTCGTCGACCTTTCCAAATCCGCGGCCGCCGCTCGAACTCACCAGCCAATCAGCCATGGCTTCCCAGCCATCGCCATCGCTGCTCAGGGAGATCTTCCTTCGCCTCCCCGACCTTCCTAGCCTCGCCTGTGCTGCCTTCACCTGCCGCGCCTTCCTCGGCGCCGTCCGTTCGTTCCCCGACTTCCACCGCCGCTTCCGCGCACTCCACACGTCCCCCCTCCTCGCCCTCTTCGAAACTTTCGACATGCGCGTCGTACCTGCCTTCACCGCCGCCAGGCGCCCCGCCTACCCTGACCTCGCCGCCGACACCAATCTCTTCGGCACCCTCCTCCGAGAAGACGACGACGATGCTAACATGTGGCACTCGATTCCCTACATCAGCCCCGATGGTTACTTCGCCCTCCACAATTGGGGCACCAAGCAGTATGCTTACTACAACCCCCAAACTAAGGCCCTTGCTCTCCGCCCCAAGGAGCCCCACGACATCGCCCGTGGCACCATCCTTGAGTTCCATACACTCTCCGACGAAGAGGGTCAGAGGCCGTCCGGCGTGATCTGTGTCCGTCACGACGACTCCTGGGCTTCGGTTCGCCTCGCTATCTTCTCATCCAACACCATGAAGTGGCAGATTTTCCCGGAGGCTGCGACGCTGCTGCCCGAGGGCGACAAGAGCACATTTCGCACGGTGTTGGATGGATTTGTCTGCTGGGACTACGAGCGAGAGGGCTACATTTTCGTGCTCAACACAGCTACCTTTCAGCTCTTTCGAATGGATCTGCCGCCGCAGTTGAATGAGGCTAATTCAGGCGGATATTCAGGGTTTAAGATCGGTCAGACTAAGGATGGGATGCTTTGTATCGTAGAAGTAGTGGACCGTAGGCTTGTTGCTTGGATCTGGAGAGTCGACCATGATGGTGGTGAGAGATTTGTGCTAGGCAAAACGTTTCTGTTGAATAACAGGGCCTTTAAGGATATCATGAAGTATTCAGCACAGGGCCAGGTGCAGATTATGGCGGTTCTTCATGGATTTGTGTACCTTTCTGTGAAGAAGTTGAACGGCCATCTCAAATCCTCCGAGTGGTTCCTATTCTTCTCCCTGGAAACAGAGGAGCTGAATAAGATTTTTAAGAAGAAACGCCAGATTCTTGACGGTGTCACTCCTTACATCATGGAGTGGCCTCCTTCTTTGGTGCACAACAAGGTAAGCCCATGCTTATGTATCATGATGCATGTTCATATGTTTGGTCCCTAGATGTATGCATTATGCAATGAAATTACACTTGTGAGCATTGGCCTGTTGTATTGCTTGGATTTTAGTTACAGTAACATGCCTTATCTGCATAACTCATAGTAGATGAGTTCAATTACAGTTTTCATATGTTACTGCAAGTATGCAGTACTTGTAACTTTAGCACAAGGGTTTGTGCAGATTATATTTATAAGATAGCATTAGTATATAAAATGTTGCGTTGCTGATATTTAAGGCTGTAAATCTTTGTCAACTGAAAAATCTCTCTGCGCATAATTTATTATGCTAATCACTATGAGATGGCAGTAGTGTAACAGCATATTAGTTTCTTCACAACTGTCATTATCTTATTTCACCTTCATCGCTTCTGTCAAAGGTAGATAAAATGATCCGTGTCTCTAGAATGTATTGCCTTGAACACAATTTTGTATACAAACACTTGAATTTATCTCTTACTGAATTCTCTTTATTTTTATTTTTTTGCGGGGGACACTGAATTCTCTTTATGTCACAGGAGAATTCAGAATGTGAAGCTGCTGGAGACAGTGGAGAAAATGGTGGTCCTGCGGGCACAGAAGAAGCTCCGTCTATCCTTACCCTAGCATTGAAATCATTCAGAGAAGCTTTGATCAATGATGATGAATTGCAGAGATTGATGCCTTGCTTTGTCTTGACACCTAGGAGCGAGGATGAGAAGGACTCTCTTGTGAGGAAAATCACTACTTCGGATGCAGCACTAATAGCTGTGATGGATCGTGTCTTGAGCGTTAACTACAGGAAGACGACAGAAAGAAAGAGCTGGTGGCGCAAGTGCAAGGGGAAGTTACGGAGAGCTTTCTTTCTAGCTAAATGAACCTATCACGAGTGAGTGAGCTTTTGCTGAACTAGGTTGGGACTTCAGTTTCTAGATTGTGGTAAATGTGAAGAAGGGATCGAGGTTATGGAGAGCTTTAGCTGAATTAGCCTAGCTGTCAGGAGCAAGTGAGCTTCCTCTTTGTTGAACTAGGTTGGTACTTCAGAATTGGATGGTGGCAAATGTGCAAAGAGGGGAGTAAGCTTTCTTTACTACCTATCAGGAGTAAGTGAGCTTTTTTCGAATACGCTGTAAAGTAGTTCAGTCTAGATGGTACGAAGGCGGTATGTGCCAGTTTCATGTACTATGGTTAAAACTATGGTGACAAATATCATGCATTCAGTGTGACTGGCTGGCAAAGAGACTTAACCATGAGTTTCATCTAGTGCTGCATCTGTATTTAGTATGACAGAGTATAATGCCTCCTTTCTTCGTTTGTGCTTTGATTCAGAAGTAAGGCCGACAAAAATAAGAGCAAAAGCTCCCAAACTCAGGTGCTTCTTCACCTCTGTGGTTCTCCATGTACCAACCGCCGCAGTGAACCTGACAAGACAACACCGGTTAACTGGTGCTCGTTACTGACGTGGAGATGCAGAAATCAAGGTGAATGTCGGCGTGAGCGAGGTGCTTTCAGATGAACATCTCGAGGCGCTCAGATACAAGATAGCCACCGCGTAAACCTGCGTTTGGCCCTTTCATCGGCGAGGCACGACGAAGGATGGCGTTGCTTCGGCCGCCTTGAGGCACCACCTGGCGGACCTAAAAACGTCGGAGAAGTTCCGGCCGCCAGCCCTGCTATTCGTGGCGCCACCGATGGATGATGGGTCCATATGACATTATGACCACAGCGACATGCCCTGTAATACCACTACCAGACTGAAAGAAATAGCCGACAACCGGGGGGACACAGATCGGGTGACATGCGGCTTTTGCACATCGGCCAAAAGAGAAACTCAGCACATACATACATCGAGAATAGTCTCTCTACTATTCACATCTGAGTTTCTCTTTTTTGTTTCTCGATGTATGTTTCGAATTTTGATCTGAAATTTCTAGGGGTTATCGGAATATGTGCTGTGAACATGCATGATTTCTTTCAGATTTTTTCGCAATGTTTAAATTTGAATTTTGGCCGCATGTCACCGGGTGACATGCGGCTTTTGCATGTCACCCGATCTGTGTCCCAACCGGGGGTGTCAACGAATCGGAGGATGCAAATGCCAACTCCAGCCGAGATCCTGATATTTTCTTACCGCATCGATCGGATCGCGCAGGAAAAATAGGTACTATGAACGTTCCTACTTGTGAGTATAAATTATAGACGACGTCCATATAAAAGCAAAATCACCTTATGTAAGTTGTCTGTTAAAGATTCAGAGACAGAATTATCTTCTCTCTTTCCTCCGCGTCGATATTTACTGTTGTTCTGCTCTCTTTGTTCAGCATCTAAAAAAAAACTCTACTTGTTCAGATTTTTGATGTGGAAAGGCAACTCCACGGTGGGTTACCGCCTCATGCTCACGCTCAAAATGGACCGGCCCGCTCTACGTTCGAGCGATGGACCGCGTAGCGTGCGCGAGAATGTGAGATTAGTGGTTCAATATTACTTCCTATGCTCACTTACTTTGCCAAATTCCGCTAAAAAAAAAACTTACTGTCGAGGTATTGGTAACGCGGAACTAGATTCATACGTACCGTAGAGGAGGTGGGGAAGAACGTAGAGGGTTCCAGTGACGGGATTGCACACACGATCTTACCCAGCTTCGGATCTCACGACGGTGACGAGATCCTACGTGCTGCTATAATTCACTCAAGGAGAATATGTGTACAGGTTACAATGAGATTGTATGCGTGCCCTAAGGCTGCTGGAAGGCTGGCTTATAAAGACGCCAAGCCTTCCCCTACAAGGAAAGCCTTAACCGACCTAGATCACGAGTCCTAGACTACCACGGTAACAAACCCTAACTTGCTCCCTAAGGCGAACGCAGCCAGGCCTTCGTCTTGGACTTCACTAAGCCAGCCCAGAGCTTATCCTTGCGCTTAAGCCCATGAGGCCTTCTCCATTAAGCCCTCCGGCTTTATCTGATGGGCCTCCTTGGTGGGCCAGGTTTTATCCACCGTGGCAGGTATACCCGTTCGGCATAACCTCCACACTTACTTTGCCAAACGTTTTTATATTAGTGAACGGACGGAGTGTCTCTTTAGGCAATACATGGCTAGAAGATGATGTAGAATTTCTATGTATTTAAGTAGTCGTAAATGATCTCAATTGTGTATTTTCTTTTGAACTATGCCTTATGACAATGATCGTGTTACATCGCGTAATTTATGTTAAATAGTGGCCAGTTTGATCTTTACTATGATTGTTTTGCTTTGCTATTTTCGTTGTACGTGTTCATCTATATTGTAGTATAATACTTGCAATCTATATGCTATGGAGTGGCAACAGAAATACATAATTGGACTTTTCTGTTAAATTGGACTTTTGTATTTGTCTAGTAGGATTACGTGAAGAAGTTATATCAAAATTTTCCTTGAAAAAAGCTATACCATATTTTTTTTCGCATGCCCAAAATGCTTAGTTTGGTCATAAGTTGAGAGCATGGTAACCATTAGAGAGTATAGCATATGATTTAAAAGAAAGTTGTTGTTTGTTCTGGAATAGCTTCCAATATCAGCGGCGAACCCAAGTAGAGCCCAATCAAGACCTAAATTGAATTCACTTAGTAATTGTACATATTTTGAAAGAAAATTATTCTATCACTGAACTTCATAAAAACAATGTCCCAGCTATCTTCTATGGTCTTGCCAGACTCTTAGTGACACATGGTAACATGGTACATGTGGATAAGGAGTCTTCCAGGTAACCTCGGACGATGTGGATATGGTGGGGCCAAAATTGAGGAAAGAAAGCAATACTATCTTTTAGACTTCCCTCCAACCCTTATAGGTGACGTGTAACTTGGCAAATAACTCAATTATCTTGTAAGTTCGATCAAATATATAGAATAAACACATCATAGAATTTGGTATTGTAAATCTTCATATTTTATATGTATACTTGAAAAACAGGCGTGTAGTACTTATTCACCCTTAGTGAAGGATCAGATGAATTAAGTATCAACCAAGTTAACTTAATTTTGCCTAGCTTGTTCGAAACAACAAATGTATAGGTGTTTTCTACATGTAATTAAATAATTATACAGATAAATTCAAATTTTCCCATGATAGTATAATTTTTAGCTTTTGATAGACACAGAATGTTTTTCTACCGCGGAGCAACGCGCGGGCGAGCAGCATATCTTAGCAGATACAGGGTCAAAGCGATATCGCCGTGGAGGTCCCACGATCCCCAAGCCGTCGCCGTCCTGCAATCCTGCTCTCGTCCCTGCTGCGACGCCACCCCGCCACCCTGCCCGCGCACCCCAGGCTTCGAGCTGGGCTCCATCCTACTATCCTAGCACCCCATGGGCTCGGGCACGAGGTGGTCGCCGTGGGCGGCGTTGCTGTTCGCTCCTCGAGCCCACAAGGTAGGCGGAGGGGGACTGGATGGGCTTGTGGCGTTGAGGGCTATCGGGTTGATCCTCTTCGCCGGCGTCTCCTTCCGTCTGCTCTGCTCCTTCTCTCCCGTGTCGTCCCCGACGCCGGAGATTAAGGAAGGTACACGATTTCTCTGCCAGTTCTAAATCTGAGTTGAGTAAGAAAGTTCAGAGATCCGTAGGGTTTAGGTTTATCTGGTCGGGGGTTTCAGGGACGGCGATTTGTTTCGCATTTTGCTTAGGTTGGAACTTGTGCTTTGGTTCCATGAATTGGGACGCCTGAACACCTGCTTTCTTGTCTGAAGACTAGCAATGTTCAGAAAAAAATATTAAAAGCTTGCAGAGGAGTCTGAATGTTTTTGTAGCACACTGAATGCTGGGGAAATTGGTGTTTTCCCTATCACTTTCCCGGTAAAGCGTTATTTTCTGCTGTTCCAGGTGAAGCTCAAAATGGGAGAATTTGACTGACAAAATAAACAGAGCAGCTTGGAACAGTTTTTATTCCGTGTATGTACTTTGTAATATATAAGAGTCGGTCTTTATCTGTCCCCGATAGCCGATATGTCTGCATTGTTTTGTTTTCCCAAGGCAGTTGCCAACTTGAAGTTTGTGTATACATTTGGTATGAGCTGTACTTTTGGTTTGGGTGTAGAAAATAGACCAATCCACCTGTGGCTGTGGTTACAGTTCCTTTTTGCGAGTAAATATTTATGCGAGATACTGAGAATTTTGGTAATGTCGTACAATGTAGTCAACACAAGTTAAGTTAAAAATAAATAACAGAATAAGATTCTATACAATTATATTAAGAGCTTTGCTTCAGCACCCTTCCTAAAAGCATTACATCTTTCGATACAGATCAATGGTTGAGACGTTATTGTACTTCCTTAGTGCCTTAGTTCTTTAATAAGGTATTAGCAGCTCTGTTAATATCTATTTTTCGACAAATTTTGTAAGGAAAAATGTGCATATTTGTGGGCACTGAAAATTAGTAAATAATTTTTATTGACATTTTGGTAGCCTAACCATATGAATGTGACAGTTGATTTCAAGTTGTCAACCTGCGTGGACCTTCCCAAATTTGTGACTTAGGGATAAAGGATGAAGTTATATGTTGGAAGTGCTAAAAAGTAATATTGTTAGTCCTTAGTTGTTAACTTGCCATAACATGCTCACTTATAGGTTCCACATCTTCCATGCGCCGACCTTCCCAAATTAATTTGTGGCTTAGGAAAAAAATGGTGAATGTATATGTTCTACAGGTGCTAACACAAAATATGGGTCATGAGTTGTCATAACTTTACTAACAGGTTCCACCTCTGCCAATGTCATAACTCAAGGAATTCATATATGAAAGATATTGCTGAAAAGGTGATCTGCTGAGCTGTAGAGAAATCAAAATTTACTTTTTAAAGTAACTGTGATACCAAATAGGTAGAACATTTTTATTTTCTGATAGAAAATATCACCATTCGATCTGCTCACTGTACCTTTTGTGTGTTCATTAACACAGTCATTTGCCTTAACTAATCTGTGTAATCATATTCTTCTGTCTGAAGTGCCAAAATTTGTAGCCCATAGGCAGTTATTTTGTTAACTACTTAGTACTTAACTTGTGGCGCGTCACAAATAAGAACATCTTGGGAGAAACGAGAGGTTTCCTGTGTTTTGGAAGAGTAAAGTGCACCTCGGGTACAAACAACTTTGAGGTGTATGCATACAGGTCTCATGGCTTAAGATTTGCTAGTGTCAGTAATCTTTGTTTGAGTGGATAAACGGGTCAAATGCACTGTATTCCCAATGTGTCGCCACTCGCCACTATCCTTGTTTCCCGGATGCAGTTGGCTAGATATAACCTTTTTATGTTTATGCGCATCATGCCTCTAATAGTGTATTTAAATCAAATCCCTCCAAAGTGATCAACACATCTGCGTTTTTCTTTTTCCATCCTATTCTAGTTTGTCATAGTCCTAAGCGGTGCACTTTGTGTCAAAGTCTCACCACGTGGCAAAGAAGAACACATTTGGCACTGACTGGGATTCCATGCTGGCTTAGTTGGTTAGCTTTAGGTTGGAAAAGAGATAGTATGTCACAGTCTTTCTTCGTGTTTCATCCTTGCTCGCAATTTCGGTGATCAACAACCCAGTAAAGCAGTTCATGATGTCCAAGTGAAGAGCAAATGAATGGCCTGTAACATTTCAATGTGGTTGGACTGGTGGAGACAAGAAGCGGAGCGACCAAATGACCTTGACGTTGGTGACAATAAGCAGAGTAAGTGCAGAATGCAGTAGCAATGATGAAGATGCTTGTGACTGTAATGAGCGCTCGGACAATAACCTTCATGAGCATTCATAGACGGAAGCCCTGCATGGTGGACCTTCACCAGCACATCCAGGCAACCTTGCCTCTAGAAATATGGTGATCACCGTGGGCAGGTGGCTTTGTGTCCATATGGACGGTTATTTCCACAGGTGGTCTCCAGGAAGAAAAATTTGGTGAATTTCAGATAAAATCGTTTTACTTACCATAAGAATTTACCAGCAATAATTTCAGATCCAATATTTTCTTGTCGAAACAGAGAGAGGAGCAGGGCAATATGCCATCTTTTTGCAAAATAAAACTAAGCATAAAGTTGAGTATCCCTACTTGTGTCCTGGAGGTTCTCGGTTCGAATCAATCTCCTTGCATAAAAGCAAGGGAAAGGCTGCCTAGAAATTCCCTTCCCCATACCCCCACAATATGTGGGAGCTTTCGGCAAAGGGTACGCCCTGTTAAACAAGCGTGGCTTGCACTTGCCACCGGGTGCCTTCTGTTGCCATGTGTGAGTTCAGATGTAAAATGCACATGGACAAGATTAGTGACTCAGCATCACAGAGCAATTCTTAATTCCTATTACCCGAATGCACCCACCTCACTAGTTGTTTTACTTGCGGATTTACTATCCTGGAAATCTGAAAGAAGAAAAACAATGTAAAGCTGAATTGCTTGTTCTGCAGTGTTCTCATTTCTAGCAGTTCTGAATTTCTATTACCTGAATGCATCTAGTTGTTTTATCTGATGGTTTACTCTCTTGGAAATCCGAAAGAAGAAAAAGCATTGATAGCTGAATTGCTTCTTTCTACAGTGTTCTCATCTTCTAGAATCTGATGTGGATACTATTTGCACAGGAAAATGTGACCTTTTCAATGGGGAATGGCTACCAAACCCCTCAGGCCCAGCCTATACGAATTCAAGCTGTCGATTTATTGATGATCACCAGAACTGCATGATGAATGGTAGGCCAGACAATGGGTATCTTCACTGGAGATGGAAACCTTATGAATGTGATCTGCCACCATTTGACGAAGTGAGATTTCTAGCTGCTATGAAGAACAAAACATGGGGCCTAATTGGTGACTCTATACTTCGTAACCAAGTTCAGTCATTGCTTTGTCTTCTGTCTAAGGTAAATGATAGCACATTACATAGCTCCTCCGTTCAACTTCTCAGTTTGTCATATTGGAGCACTGTAAGTGCTTACTCCGAAGTACCATGCTCATCTCTGTATCTTCTTATTGTCGATGTTTAAACTTCCTTAAAATACCAAGGAAACATGTCCTGGACATTTTATTTCACCTTATTAGGAGGTACTGTTGGAGGAGCATACACTGAATTATGTTGAGAAAAATGTGCAAATGTACAGCAAAATACACTAAACTATTGGCTTGACTCACTTTCCCCCCTCAAACTTTTTCGGGCTCAATTAACCTCCTAAACTATCATATCCGGAGCACTTACCCCTTGGCCAGTTTCTGTAATGCAAAAGTTGCTCCTGAACTTAATAAAAATTCTGAAGAAAATATTGTATGTAGGTTGTGACGTGATGTTTACGCATGCAAATCTTTGTTTGAAAATATGGTCATTTATGGCTCTGTGCAAAAATAATGCAACATATTTACTTTATTTCACGGAGATCGCAAAGTCAAGTTTTATAACCAAAGTTTACACGCATATGTTTCATCCATTAACTTACATGTACGACGTATTTCAGATTTTAAGACCTTTCTAGGCCCGATTTTTCCATTCTAGAAACCAGGGGGTAATGTGCCCTGGCTCATGTTACTTTAGGGACTCAGTGAGCCAAACAATGTTTGAAGGGCCAAGTGAACAAATCCATGTTTTAGGGTCCAAATTGGACTTCTTTCCTCAATTCCAGTTTACATATTGCTTGGTTTAAAAATTGTGTGCACTATTTGAAGCCAATGGATTTGTTGCCATTTTTCAAGAATTTGCGGTCAGTTTATCTTCGATTCCTTAAACAGTGAAAACTGGAACATAATGAGTGTTATACTCCAAACTGCACATAAAGCTGTTTTGCTGGATTAGCATGGGTGATGGTTTGTGACATTGCAGATAATTTTCTTTGCGTTATGTGTATAAATATTTATAATACGTGCAAAGCAATATGATCTGTGACCTTTATCTGTACTTCTGGTTGTTCCTTCATTCCCCATGGGTGTGCTAATCTGGAAATATCTCTGTCATTTTCTTTCATTCGTGCAATTCTTTTTCTTGTCCCAATGTACATTTAGTTGTGTTAGAACAAGGCATCCCTATGTAATATGCTTAGAACTTGCATTTGCAGTGCTATGATATACTTATTGTTGGACCCTGGTTTGCTGTTTGTTTAGGCTGATGAACCTGTTGAGGTCTACCACGATAAAGAATTCAAAAATAGGCGATGGCATTTCCAATCATACAACTTCACTGTGTCCCTCCTTTGGGCCCCCTTCCTCATCAAATCAGAGGTTTCTGAAAATGAGAATGGAGAATCCACCTCTGAAATCCAGCTTCACCTTGACGTACTTGAGCCAACCTGGATAACTCAGTATGAGAGCTTTGACTATGTTATTATTGCTGGCGGACAATGGTTTCTTAAGACTGCGGTCTATTGGGAGAATGGTAAGGTGATAGGCTGTCATTATTGTCAGGACAAGAACCTAACTGAACTTGGCTTTGAGCACCTATATCGCAGGAGTTTACAAGCGGTACTCAGATTCATCTCCTCGACAAACCACAAGCCAGTTGTTCTCTTCAGGACTTGGGCGCCTGATCACTTTGAGAATGGCGAGTGGTTCAGCGGTGGAACCTGTAACAGGCTATCGCCTTACAGGAACGGAGAATACAGTGGAAAATACATGGATAATGTGATGAGGGGGATTGAGCTTGACGAGTTCAACAAGGCCATATCGGTGGTCAATAGTTCAGGGGATGTGGTGAACCTGAAGCTCTTGGACACTTACAGCCTTTCATCGATGAGACCTGACGGCCATGCTGGGCCTTACAGGATGTTCCATCCATTTGCACAAGGAAACGAGGATGCCTCGTCAGTTCAGAATGATTGCCTGCATTGGTGCGTGCCAGGCCCCATTGACACCTGGAATGATCTGATTATGAAGTTCGTTCTGAATTGACGAAACCTGTAGACGTGTAGCTGCGCTGCTTGCTGATCTGAGTCCTAATGCTGGCTGTCATTAAAGTTGCCAATCTTGATTCCGGTTTGGTTCCTGGCATGCTACTGTGTTTAGCTGGAAGTGGCAAAGAACAAACAGCTTTTGCTCCTTATAGAGGTGTATACAATATGGTTGTGGATGGTTGGCACCCTCGAGCTTCTGTAAAAAAATGTGCGTTTGTTTGGATGCGGTAACATAAACTCTTATCTGGAATCTCTCCATACAAATTTAGAAGTACTCATTTTCACCTTCATTTCCATTGTTTCTTCTTTTGCGTTGAAGTCCTAGTTTTTTCGAGTGTACGCCAAGGCATACCAACGCAAAGAGTCTACCCTAAGCTAAGCATCAAAGCCCCGTCACGTTGGCCTCCTCCAAAGATCAACTGTTCCAACCTAAGTTTCCCGTGTTGACACATCATCCACCCTTGATGCTGAGAAGGTGGCAAGGTAATGTCGGGATCGGTCCCGAGAAAGACATCGTCTTGTACTACCTGCCGATGGTGTACATTGCGCCCTTCATGATCAGCCTTAGATAACGACGGCCATCAGAGGAAAGCAACAAAGAACTACAAGCCGTGTCTCCGTCAATGAAAGCGAGGGAAAAACCGAAAAAATACATGTAAACAAAAAAAATACTGATAAAGCTATATGTTACAGCCGTTGTCTCTATCTCCTCCTTTTACATCTTGACATTTCTCCCAAGATCCAAGTGAACATATCACCGAAAACCAAGCCTACATAGATTGCACTAACCGAGTGTCGTCTCCAGAAAATTGGGGCCCTAGTGTGAAGTGCTAAATGGGGCCCAAACACGAGTGTTCCGCGTCTTCTAGTCATATGATCTCTGTGATGGTGATTTGCAATATCGATAGAACATCAAGGGGTTGGGGTTGACGGCGTTAGTTGAAGATCGTGATGGATTCATCTTTGGGAGGGGCGAACGGAGAAACGTCGGGGAGTTAGGGAGTCTCCTGATCGGGGGCTCGTGGCATCGGGACAAGCCAGCGAAAAGAAAAACGTCTCACGAAACGACAAACAGGCACTAGGCGTGCTACGATGGACTCGGCACGCCTGAGACTCCAGTGTAATGTGTGTCACCGTATCACTTGTGTCGTACAAACGTTTTATTACTAGGAGACGCACGCTATGCCTGCAACATCGAGTTGGGTGCTTGGCCACTAGCCTAAGTCCTTGTTGTTTACTTTCAGGATATATTTTTCCCGAGCAATCAGCAGAGCACTGCCTTTCATTCAATAACAAGAAGAGAGTTGTGAAGTGGCCAATTTATTTAGGAAAATTGGGAGAAAATCAGATAACAAAGTCACCGACGAAGCGATGAGAACCACAGAGAAACGCACCAACTAAACACTAACAGACAAAATGAAGCCGCCCAAGAAAAACCCCGCGCACCTTGCCCACGCCACACCCTCGATCGGGCAAGCCAGATCCAACGTGGCATGCTCAAGCAGAGGTGGAAAGGCCCGACAGGCTCCAGAAGGAGAACAGGAGACGCCTCGCGAAGCACCGCATCATCAAACGCCGTATTCACTATCGCCGAAGGGAGGAGAAGCCAACCAGCTATGGGGGGCCAGGATAGGTCTCCCCGACAAACAAGGAGGATAAAGCGCACCACTGGAAACCTCTGCCCTCTGTAGCTCTAGCACTTCGAGGAACGTCGCAATCCGGGACCGCTATCCCGACATACAGCAACCCTGCCGCTCCCTGTGCAGCCCTCCACTACCACCTTCCTGAGCCACCGCCCCGACATCCACTATCCAAGACCGCCGTCTCGACTCTCAACTTCCCTCCGTCCCACGCCATGAACTGTCCTCTGGGACCACCTTCCGAGGCCGCCGTCCCGACATCTGTCCATTCGTGCCAATGACCCTCGGAGCCGACACCACGCCGACAATCACGTCAGGGAACACCGCATCATAGAGTATCCGCCGACTCACTTTTCGAGGCGCCGCCTCGGCTTCCCCACACAGGGCCGCTGCCAGGGTGTCCACTTCCCATCAGCGGCAAGAACACCGCCTCCATATTTCACGGCCAAGAACCTCCCCACTCTCCGCGGGATAGAGCCACGCCACTCCCGAGCTGACCCGAGGAGAGGACGCGGCCAGTCTGGAGGTACTGTGGCCCCCCAACTCCGGTGCCAGAGCCACCGTCCCGACATGTATAATGCCAAGACTCGGCAATCAGCCTAGCGCACCGCACCGGCGTGCGACTCGAACCCCACGGCACAACTCAGGAGCACCACCAAGCCTTTGTTATTGCTTCTATTAGAAACCAAGAATCGACATGCAAATTGGTTGGGCAAATTTGCAAGCAGCGACACTTTACTGATCTGTCAAGAACATAGTTTTTTGTATGCAGTGCTTAATGTTGTTGTTTGTTGCAGTTTTGTTGGATAATTAGATCCAAATTTACCATAAAGAAGGGCCATGCATTATGTTTTGTCAACTGTCTCTAATTTGCATTAGATCTGCATTAGATCTGTGTTCTTTATTTAGGATTCCCAATATATTCATGGACAAATACATATAAACATATAAATATCTTAAAACTCATTTAAACTAAAAATTTACAAGAAATTTTGTTTTTAAAAATATAGACGTGCGTTAATTAAATCACAAAGGAGACCTAGATCGAGACCTCCCCTCGCTGCTATTAGATTCTGGAGAAGGCAAGTAGCATCTCGCAGTTTGCAAGCCGACGGTCTACTCGTGAAGATGCCAAATTTGTCTTGTTGGTGGATCTGGATCAGAGATCAGGCAACAATGGCGCCAAACGGCACATTCACATTCTGTAATCAACTGGCTAACGCTGTATTTCGTCACGTCGTGCAACTACAAAACCTGATGAGGAATCATGTGGCATACATGATTAGCAAATAAAACTTGATATACAACAAAACCTGATGAGGAGGCTCTCAAAGTTAAATCTCGGAAGTACTCTACCAAGGCAAGAACACCCAAACATTCCAGTCTGCTCCCGAGTCCCAACGCTTCCCGAACCACCGCTCACGTCGCACGCGGCGCCATGGGAGGTGACCGGGAACCATTGCCGGCGAGCGCTCGGCCGCATGTGCTTCTCCTCTGTAGCCCGTGCATGGGCCACCTCATCCCTTTCGCCGAGCTTGCGCGCCGGCTCGTCGCCGACCACGGCCTGGGCGCCACGCTCCTCTTCGCCGCGGCCACGGATTCCCCCTCGGAGCAGTACGCTGACCTGGCCGCGTCTGTGCCCGACGGCGTCGACCTGGTGGCGCTTCCCGCACCGCCCGCCCTGCCGCCCACTGCCACCGTGCGCGAACGCGCTGTGCACGCCGCCGCCTCCAGTGTCCCGCGCGTCCGGGACATCGCCCAGTCACTAACCTCGACCGCGCCACTCGCCGCCCTCGTGGTGGACATGGTCAGCGTGCCGGCGCGTGAGGTCGCCACGGAGCTAGGCGTCCCGTGCTACATGTTCTTCACCTCACCGTGGATACTGATGTCTCTATTCCTGCACCTCCCGGAGCTCGACGCCGGGCTCGTCGGGGAGTACAGGGACGCGACGGAGCCGATCCGGCTGCCGGGCTGCGCGCCGATCCACGCGCACGACCTCCCGGATTCGATGCTTGCCGGCCGGAGCAGCGACGCGCACGCCTGGTTCTTGTCCATGGGCAAGAACGCCGCGAGAGTCGACGGGATCCTGGTGAATACGTTCCGTGCGCTGGAACCCGGGGTGGGCGACGGCACGGACGGCGTGAAGCTGCCGGTGCACGCGGTCGGGCCGTTGGTCTGGAACAGGACGGCGAGCGTGAACCGCGACCACTCGCGCGTCATCCGATGGCTGGACAAGCAGCCAAGCGGATCCGTGGTGTACGTGTCGTTCGGAAGCGGTGGCACGCTCACGTGGCGACAGACGACCGAGCTAGCGCTCGCGCTGGAGATGACCCAGCGTCGGTTCGTCTGGGTCGCCAAGAGGCCAGACGAAAACACGGCGAACGGCGCTTTCTTCGGGACCCGGCAAGGAGGAGAGGACGACGACGAAGCGCTTGCCTTCCTGCCGAGGGGCTTCGTCGAGAGGACGTCGGAGGTGGGGCTCGTTCTCCCGTCGTGGGCGCCACAGACGGCGATCCTCGCGCACGCTGCCGTCGGGTGCTTCGTGACACACTGCGGCTGGAACTCGAGTCTCGAGACCATCGTTAATGGCGTGCCGATGGTCGCATGGCCGCTCTACGCGGAGCAGAAGATGAATGCTGCGATGCTGGAGGTCCAGGCAGGGGTGGCCGTCCGCGTCCACGCTGATCCTGACGGCTTTTTCAGCAAGGAAGAGATAGCCGGCGTGATTCGAGGTGTGATGGACGAGAAAGAAGGTGCAGATATAAGGAAGCGTGTTGGCGAATTCAGAGAAAAAGCGGAACAGGCTCTAACAAAAGATGGTTCTTCAGCTCTTGCATTAGCGCAGGTCGCCGGTACATGGATATCTTCTAGTAGTGGTGAAAACTGAAAAGTAAATGGGACAAAAAATGTTTTTCCACTGGGTTAAGTACCATGAGTTATTTAGGGTCCGATTTGGAAGCTCTGTTATTTTGAGTTATGCTGTTAATACTTCAGTTGAAGTATTGAATACTTCATTGCGTTTGGGTCAGATGAATAGTGTGGTTTTATAAACGGTTTTGCTAAGGATTAGCTTAGAGCTCAGTCAAATTTCTAACCGTACAATCTTGCGCTAAGATTCTTATTGTTTTGTTCCCTTCGTCTTATCGCGCGACATGCGCATGCGAGCAAGCAGCTACCAGCGCAAAAGGAAATCGATCGATCCAGGCTTTGCATGATGGGCTTGTGGGCTTTTTTGTCTACAGATTTGGGCCACATGCACGTTTGTGTTTTTTGCCCTTTGTTTGGTTGATTTTCTATTGCAAGGAGAGCAGGGTACTCTTGCTTTTTTTTGTATTGTATTTCCTTGTACTTATTTTTTTCTCATAATATTTTCGGTTTCGCTAATCAGAAAATTAGTTTCGCGCTCAATTAACTGTACAACCGTCAGATCTTGTGCGGAGATGCGTACGAATTTTGTTTTTTTGTTTTAGGTTATTTTGCACATGCTACTAACAGTATAATGAAAGATTGGCGAAAACAACTCCTGTTCGCTAGAATCAAACTTGCGACTTCCAGTGGTCCACATGAATATTAGAAACCGACGCACTTTGGTTTGTATTTTCCTTTTTTGGTCTTATTCCTTTTTTAATGTTGTTTATAAATACTAATTTTTAGCCTACTAAAGCCATAAAAAGAGTGGTGTCGATGTAGAAGGCGACCGATTGGTGTTGTTGAGGACTCCTGTCGATTGTCGTGGTGATCCGACGAGGCTTATCGAACTCCGACGAGGTTTGTGTGGACTGGTGATGCTTGTCTAGATTGGTGATGCTTGTCTAGGGTCGGTGTTACTTGTCGAGGGATGGAGATGGCTAGTGAGTGTCACAGCGGGGTGGTCTTAAAGAAGTTGGCATGATCAGGGTGTTCGACAATGAACAACGTCCCCAGCAAGTTACCCTCGGGATACCGGCCACCCGACTTGATGTGGGGCCGTCCCGACGAGGCGAAAGGTGGTCTTTTCTTTGCGATTGTGTTGTTTTGCCATTGAAGAGAGCAAGGAACCGTAGGTTTGTTTTTATTTCTTTTTGCTGATTCTCAAAAGAAAAATATGATTTGCTTTGTATTTCATTATAGTTTTTTATTGTTTATTTTCCTCTTCCCCTACTAATTTGTCTCTATATTATTATTTGTGTGTGTCAAGCGGTGCACAGATTTGTTTCTTTGAGACTTAAGTGTTCTTAAATATTGTTCATTCATGTTTTTAGAATCTATTTTTCTTAATTGCTTTTCTTGTGTTACTAATTCCTAGTCGTATCGTGCAAGTGGCGGCGAGTGGCGAGGGGAGAAGGAGGAGTCAAATCGTGCAAGTGGCGGCGACTCCGGCAGGCTGCGTTCGTGCTCTGTGCAGGGATGGTTGGAGGTTGGGTGGTTGCGGGGAGGAGGCACCATGGCTGTGCGCTTTCAGCGTTTCTTCGACTCCGTTGATTGCGGCGGACGACATATGCAATCTCTACATGAGTGGGGTGTTTTCCTTCCTCGGGATGGCGGCGGCCTGGTGTCTCCTTCTCCGGCGAGCTCGGCGATGGAGGTCTTCTGGCGACGCGGTGGTCCAGCGGCGTCTTCGGGTGCTGCTGTTGCGCTGAGCTCGATGGCTTGTTTCTACTGCGTTTTCCTATGCTTTATTTTCTTTGTTTGTTCTGTTGATTTCGTAGTGTAAGATCCTTTCAAAAAAAAATTCCTAGTCGTATGAGAATTAGTTAAAGTTTTGTCTACTTTTTAGCCATTGGATCTAGGCCACCAAGATTTGTGTGAGCAATTGTTTGTTTGTGGATTTGTTCTTCTTTTATTGTTCCATTTGCAACTGCACTTGCAACTGAGATTTTCTTTATTTTTTTGATTCCAGTTGCAACTACACTTGCAACTGAGATTTTTCTCGGGGGATTCCCCTAGTTGAAACTGCACGTGCAACTGAGATTTTTTCTTTTTTTGTCCCCAGTTGCAAGTGCAGTTGCAACTGAATTTTTTTTTCTATTTTTGTTTCCTAGTTAGAACTGTACTTGCAATAGAGATTTTCTGGAGGTATGTCCGAGTTACAACTGCACTTGCAACTGAAATTTTCTTGTTTTTTGTTCCAGTTCCAATTACACTTGCAACTGAGATTATTCCCGTGTAATTCCCCCAGTTGCAACTGCACGTGCAACTGAGATTTCTTTTCTTCGCCCTCAGTTGCAACTGCACTTACAACTAAGATTTTTTTCTATTTTTGTTTCCTAGTTGCAACTGTACTTGTAACTGAAATTTTCTTGAGAGATGTCCCAGTTACAACTACACTTGCAACTGAGATTTCTTTTTTGTTCCAGTTGCAACTACACTTGCAACTGAGATTTTTCTCGGGGATGCCCCCTAGTTGCAACTGGACGTGCAATTGAGATTTTTTCTTTTTTACTCTCACTTGCAACTACACTTGTAACTGAGATTTTTTCTATTTTTTTTCCCCAGTTGCAACTGAGATTTTCTTGAGAGACATACCAGTTACAGCTACACTTGCAACTGAGATTTTCTAAAGTATGCCCCAGTTACAACTACAATTGCAACTGAGATTTTTTTACTTTTTATTTACTTCTTTCCTTTTTATATTTTGTATTTTTGTTTTGTATTATTTTGGCAAAAAAACCTATGAATAATATTTTATACTGTAGAAGAAGTGAATATTTTTACATCCCGTGACTAATATTTTTTGAATTTGTGTCAAAATATTTTTGAACTTGTCAACAATTTTTCATAAGCGTGTGAATTTTTTATCTCATGAAACTATTTTCGAATTGGCAGAAATATATTTTCAACTAGCGAACACTTCTTTTTACTAGCGAACATATTTTTAATTTGCAATAGAAATATCCACGTGGGCTATTTTTTTTGAACTAGTAATTTTTTTTAAATTCATGATTTGGTATTGAAATATATGAATTTTCTTCAAATCATGTTAATATTGTTTCTTACCTTTTAAAAAACAAACTTAAAAAGAAATAACTCATGATGTTCAAAATAATGGTTAACGGGTTGAAAATAATGTTCATTTATAGTAGACATTTATTATTTGTATGATTTTAGAAACAAAAAAATCAACGAAAAATTAGAAAGGTAAAAAACATATGAAATAGGAGAATAAAAAGAAAAACTTTCATTTGTATAAATACAAAAACACATGTTATATAAATTTTAAGTATATGAGAATTATAAGAATAATTAAAAAAATTATAGTTGTAAAAAAAGCGAGGCGTTTAGGTGAATTATTACCTAGGGAGTAGTTCGGTTTGTAATGTAATGTTCGTGGGTGCGGCCGAGTGAGACCTCTTCGTCTCTCTCGGTCCGAGATGTAAAAAACTTCTTCTTAATAAATCGAATGGGGCAAAGCTTTTGCCCCCCTTTCGAAAAAAATTTATAGTTGTGTTAATTTTTTTGCACCAAATATACGCGGTTTTGCTAATTCTCATCTAGCTTAGAGCTCAGTCAACTCACAACCATCAGATCTCGTGCTAAGATCCGTGAAGATTTTGTTTTTTGTGTTTCCTTTTTCGTTGCTTAGCACAGCCTGCTAGCATATTTGACTTGGCCCAACAAAACAAAATTGTTGTGACACAAAAACAGTAGCTTTCATTGAGTTTTGAACTCATAAGCTACACATTTCACACATCCATACTTACCACCAAACAAACTCGCCTACTTGTGCCATTAATTACCATGATTATTTATATCATAAATTCGCGCTTTTTAATTTGCAATAAACTCTCCTACTTTGTATTTGTTTTCTTTTTTGTCCTCATGTTGTGTTGACTTTTGTCTTACCTTAAAATCCTTTTGACCTCTTTGTTTTTTTTTTAAGTTATAAATATCTTTGTTACCACCCGTTTTTGGCAGATTGCCAGTTTCAAGTTCAAGGAAGATTTGGCGGCTTAAAGAAGGCAGCAAAGAAGGCTAAAATGGTGATCTGGGAAACTTTCCAGAAAAAGATGGCCGGAATAGGCCGCCAATAATCCGGCAACTGGAACAAGACGGAAGCTGGATTCAGGAGTGCAAAGTTGCCTGAAGACATAGCGAGCTAAGTCAAAGGAAAGCAATAAAGGTGGATGAAAAGGAAGCTCACTTTGTCAAAACAAGGTGGCAAAAAGGAAGTTAACGTTGTCAACATCTAACAAATTGGACAGCAATGACCAATTCTAAGACCGACGCTGCCAGCATCAGCACCGACAACATCATCCAGCCAACTCTCGAGAAGTTGTTGGAAGAACAACGCCAAGGTCTGGAGGCGTGGAAGAAGAGAAGAGACGAGGAATTCGAGGCACTGCGAGACAAGCGGGATCAAGAAGATCAAGACCTGTACTTATCCAGCTTCAAGGTAGATCGGCAAGGTATAATCTCGCCGATCATACCTCTGGACGTCAACATCGACAAACCCGCTGTAAGCAATAGCCTTTTTTTCCTCTGAACAAATAGCCGAAATTCAATTTCATGTTTCGCAAGGTACTGCCAATGTCTATGATCTTATGCTAGAACATGAAAAGGCTAAGAAGAACACGCCCCATGATCAACCATCGGACAAACAGCCGATCGGTCAAAGCAGGGAAAACCAACTTGTGCCTACGCTGCCATGTCCAACTCCTATCCAGAGTCTTCCTAACCCGGCAAGCCAAACAAGGCGGATTTTGGGTCACGAGTCAATGCCGAATCAAAATTCGGCTACTTGGGTGCAAGCTGGCCCTGCCGCCAATTCTTCTCTTGTGACAACTCAATCGGCCGTTATGGACGATTCGTTAGCCGGATTCAGGAGAAGGTTGGACCAAATAGCTTTTAACAAACTCGGGGTGATGCCAAAACATAGGACTTACACTAAGCCTTACCCCGATTATTTTGATCTGCAACCTTATCCACCTGGTTATAGAGTCCCTGAATTTGCCAAATTTAATGGGGTGGATAGTAAGACTATTTTGATCTGCCAAAAACAGGTGCTAACAAAGCTAAAGTTGTCCCATCTTACATCGGTTAAGCAAAAGCATGATGAATTGGTATCCGATTACATCAAAAGGTTTAGAAACACTAGAAACAATGTTATAGCTTGGTGATAACTGAAAGAGACATGGCTGACTTGGTTTTCAATGGGCTAAGGTCCTACCTGAAGGAGAGGTTAGAAGGATGATAACCCACAAGTATAGGGGATCGCGTGTAGCCTTTTCGATAAGTAAGAGTGTCGAACTCAACGAGGAGCTAAAGGTAGGATAAGTATTCTCTCAAGTTCTATCAACCGCTGATACAACTCTACGCACACTAAACGTTTGCATTATCTAGAAAATAAAACTACAGTAGCAATACGGGTATGAGAGGTAGTTTTGCAAGATAATAAGTACATGAAAGTAAAAGTTAGTGCTGCAGCAATAAAGTACACTAAGTAACCATATACTAACAGTACCATGAGTGTGGAAAAGTGGTGGTAATTGTGGTGGGTTTGTCCTAGATTAATTAATGAAGGTAGTTGGTGCATTGTCTTCAATGCAGTTTTCTATGTGGGAGAGGCTAAATATACATGCACTCCACTACTTGGGATTACAAGTACTATATGATTGGATTGTTAGAAAGCATCTGTAAATACTAACAATGCATTAAGGTTTCCCCAACCATAGCCTTAAGTTCAAGGTCCTCTTACTCCCATACGTGCAACTAATCGGTTCGCGTTTCAGGTTTCTGTCACTCCGGCAGAACTTCCCCCGCTTCGTTACAAATACTACCAACCCTAGGGTGTTTGATCCATGCGCGCACAAGTATAATGGACACCAAAGGACAGCACCATATAGACATACAACTCTAATGAACCTCATGCATTCAATTAACCAATCAAAAGACAAATAAACTACGGAAACATGATGTAAATCATAGGATAAATATTATAGCATCAAACACCATGTTTACATAGGACGGTACAGAGGTTTGTGGGAGGATGAACCACTGAATACAAGGAGAAGATGGTGATGGAGATGGCGGTGAAGACGGCGGAGAGGGGCAGCGCGGCGGCGCAGGGCGGCGGCGGCGCCGGCAGTGCGGGGAACTCCTTTCCCCGCCGCCAGCAAGCTTGGGGAGCGCCGCCCCTTAGCCTCCCTCCTTCATGGCTTCTTGGGAGCCCTCCCCCATGGAGATGGGATCCATGGGGGAGGCAAAAACATGGCTTTTGGTGGCTGAAATTCGTTGGTGGAGGAGTCCTCCACGAGTTAGGTTTTCTCTCTTTATATATCTTCTCGGATTTCCGTCACCCCTTTTAGGGTTCCACCAAAACGGGCCTACAGGCCGCGTCCGAACTCCGATTGGGCTGATCTAGGGCTTAAAATCTTCGTATGGAAAATTGTGACAACTTTTGTAACAGCCAGGTCTCCATTTGACGTCATCTTCGAGGGTAAAACTGGCAAACTTCGTAAAAAGTTCTCATACAGATTTCAGGAAAGTCCCAATTCGACTCCAGCAAGGTTTCCTCTTGTATTCTTGATAATTTCGACACATCAAAGAGTAAAACAAGAACATTGTGCATTTTTGCAACTATTAGTAGGTTAGTCCAAATAAATAATAAACTTAATATAAAACAAGTGCTAAAAGCATAAATATGGCATAAAACAATCAAAAATTATAGATACGTTTTGGACGTATCAACATCCCCAAGCTTAATTCATGCTCGTCCTCGAGTAGGTAAATGATAACAAAATAATTTTTGATTGTAAATGCTATGATCAGATCTTTAACAATTGCATGATGTATGGATAATAAAACTTAGCAACCATGTTACCTAATGAAAAGTATCAACGAACTAAGAGTTTATAACATGAAATTTATAAACATCAACAAGATTGTAATGACCATAATAAAGCATGATAGAGTGGTATCTCGCTTGCACTTAATTGTGGAGAAAAACATAAATGCCAAGGCACCTCTGAAGTTCAAGTGAAGACTAGATATAGAGATATCAAAGATAAAAGCATCATGGTTATACCTCAATTAATCGTATTCTGGGACAAGCACATTACACTAAGAACGACAGCTATGCTCTCGAAGAAGTGCTCAAAGAAAGGATGGTGACTCAACATAAAAAATAAAAGATTGGCCATTCGCAGAGGGAAGCAGGGATTAACACGTGCTAGAGCTTTTTGTTTTTAAAAACAGAGGTAAAAATGTTTTGAGAGGTGTTTGCTAATTGTCAACGAATGGTAGCGGGTGAGAACAGTATTCTACCTATCAAACGAACTTTTAAGAGCGGCTCCCATGAAGGACGTTATTTCTACCAGCAAGGCAGACCATCCCCTTTCTCTTTGGTTTACAGACATGCAGGTATTTCACTGTTTGTCATTGCTTACTGATGAATCAGGGCAAGTGTGAAGAGAATTAATGGTTAAAGTTGTAATTAATTGGGGCTGGGCACCCCGTTGCCAGCTCTTTTTGCAAGTTATTGGATAAGCGGATGTATATGCCACTAGTCCAGGTGTAAAAGTCCATTTGACAAATAGAATAAAGAATAACTACACTAATTCCTCATGAGCTAGTAAACATTGACACAAAAAGAGAAATATTTTGAAGGTTTTAAAGGTAGCACATGCAAATTTACTTGGAATGGCTTGAAATACCATGCATAGGAATTTTTTGGTGGACTCTTTGGGATAACTTGGTTTAAGGATTTGGATGCACGAGCAGCATTCCCGCTCAGTACAAGTGAAAGCTAGCAATAGACTGGGAAGCAACAACCACGAGAGCGATAACGGTCATAATCATGCTTGCGACAAAATAAAATTAACGGAGGCATAAAAACGATACTAAAACTCTGAGGCAAAATAGATCATCAAGGATTAATTAACTTTTATTTTTCAGTCATAACATGTGTGAGCATGTGCCAAATCGATTCAAGTGAATTATTCAGAGGAGGATACCACAATACCATACCATCTTATGAAGAGGACAATGCATGTTGATATCAAAATAACATAATATGCACTATTAGCTAGCTGAGACTAACCATAAGAAAACATAAAATACTAAACAGTATTATTCACACATCATTTTTAAGTTTCAACAAGTAATCCATTAACCAAGTAAACATTGAAAACAGAGGATAAATAAAATATGTGACGATCCACTTATTAATGTAACTGGTGTTTGATGCTAAGATAAGTAGATAATAAAATACAGCTGCTTCAAGTTTAGTTAAGTTCCTATGTTGCTCAAAAAACAAAGTTTAAAGGTTTGCAAACCATGGGGTTATTGATGAAGAGGGATGCGGGGACATGCCCAAGCTTATGACTTTGGTAATTCTTCAATATTCCATAGTTTGGTGTTCCTTCATTCTCTGTGAAAAAACTCATGTTAGTTGATGAATAGGGGGATGACTCGGGCATCCCCAAGCTTAGAAGATTGTATCTTCTTGAATATGTTCTTGGGATCCATCTACACATCCCCAAGCTTGAGCTCTTGCGTCTTCTTTATTCATCTCATATCACCATATTGATTAGATCTTATAAGCTACATCCACATAAAACTTCACAAAACTCATTATTAGGGTTAGTACTCACTAAATAAAATCCACTCATGTTCAAGCATTGACAAGTTTTATAATTTTTACTCAACATTAGCCACTGTATATACTAAGGTGTTCATGATTTTCGTTGTCCGTCGAAAAACTAATGAAACTAACAACACCAAGTACAATATTGAATAAACAAAGAAATCTGTCAAAACTGAACAGTCCTTAAAGATGGCATTCAACGAGATAGTTAAGTAGCTCAAATCGAAAAACTTTAGTCTAATGAAATAAAGATAATAATCTCAGGTTTATGCACAAAAATTTTCAAGTCAAAATACTATTCTGAGATTTATCACGATTTTATTTACAGAGAAGCACAAAATCTGTCTAAACAGAACAGTCAGTAAAGATCGAATTTTTCGACCTATCTACGTACCTTAAATCAAAAAAAAGTTAGTCTAATGAAAGAAAGCTAATAAGCATCACTTTGCACTCAAGAATTTTCGGATCAAGATCACGTTCTGGTGATTTTAAACATTTAATACGGTGGAGCACAGAAAATCTGTTTCTGGACAGCAAAGGAAAACTATCAACTTTCAATTAACTAAAGACTATAATTAGCATTTTATTTTTATGTACAGAGGTATATACACAATATTTACAATATTTACATGTTTTTAATGAAAAGCTTCCATGGAAAAATTTGTTTTGATTTCATAGGCATGAACACAAGTGTTCAAGGTCGACCCCCATTTAACCATTACTCATCTTTCCAATCACTTTTCTTTTTGAAAACGTTTTAGATAACAACTACACCTAATTTTTTTTTGTAATTCGCATTCCCTATCCATAGTAAGATAAAGAACAACTTAATACTTAAAATAAAAACTACTTAGAGATAAAGCAAACAAATGCACACAAAAACATTAACCTACGCTATGGCTCCCCGGCAACGGCGCCAGAAAAGGTCTTGATAACCCACAAGTATAGGGGATCGCGTGTAGCCTTTTCGATAAGTAAGAGTGTCGAACCCAACGAGGAGCTAAAGGTAGGATAAGTATTCTCTCAAGTTCTATCAACCGCTGATACAACTCTACGCACACTAAACGTTTGCATTATCTAGAAAATAAAACTACAGTAGCAATACGGGTATGAGAGGTAGTTTTGCAAGATAATAAATACATGAAAGTAAAAGTTAGTGCTGCAGCAATAAAGTACACTAAGTAACCATATACTAACAGTACCATGAGTGTGGAAAAGTGATGGTAATTGTGGTGGGTTTGTCCTCGATTAATTAATGAAGGTACTTGGTTCATTGTCTTCAATGCAGTTTTCTATGTGGGAGAGGCTAAATATACATGCATTCCACTACTTGGGATTACAAGTACTATATGATTGGATTGTTAGAAAGCATTCGCAAATACTAACAATGCATTAAGGTTTCCCCAACCATAGCTTTAAGTTCAAGGTCCTGTTACTCCCATACGTGCAACTAATCGGTTCGCGTTTTCAGGTTTCTGTCACTCCGGCAGAACTTCCTCCGCTTCGTTACAAATACTACCAACCCTAGGGTGTTTGATCCATGCGCGCACAAGTATAATGGACACCAAAGGACAACACCATATAGACATACAACTCTAATGAACCTCACGCATTCAATTAAGCAATCAAAAGACAAATAAACTACGGAAACATGATGTAAATCATAGGATAAATATTATAGCATCAAACACCATGTTTACATAGGACGGTACAGAGGTTTGTGGGAGGATGAACCACTGAATACAAGGAAGAGATGGTGATGGAGATGGCGGTGAAGACGGCGGAGAGGGGCAGCGCGGCGGCGCAGGGCGGCGGCGCCGGCGGTGCGGGGAACTCCTTTCCCCGCCGCCGGCAAGCTTGGGGAGCGCCGCCCCTTAGCCTCCCTCCTTCATGGCTTCTTGGGAGCCCTCCCCCATGGAGAAGGGATCCATGGGGGAGGCAAAAACGTGGCTTTTGGTGGCTGAAATTCGTGGGTGGAGGAGTCCTCCACGAGTTAGGTTTCCTCTCTTTATATATCTTCTCGGATTTCCGTCACCCCTTTTAGGGTTCCACCAAAACGGGCCTACAGGCCGCGTCCGAACTCCGATTGGGCTGATCTCGGGCTTAAAATCTTCGTATGGAAAATTGTGACAACTTTCGTAACAGCCAGGTCTCCATTTGACGTCATATTCGAGGGTAAAACTGGAAAACTTCGTAAAAAGTTCTCATACAGATTTCAGGAAAGTCCCAATTCGACTCCAGCAAGGTTTCCTCTTGTATTCTTGATAATTTCTACACATCAAAGAGTAAAACAAGAACATTGTGCACTTTTACAACTATTAGTAGGTTAGTCTAAATAAATAATAAACTTAATATAAAACAAGTGCTAAAAGCATAAAAATGGCATGAAACAATCAAAAATTATAGATACGTTTTGGACGTATCAAAGGACATGAATTTTTGTCTGTTGGCCAAGTCCAAGAGAGAGCTCTGGCCCAAGAAAGCCGGTCAATGAGTCTAAAGACTCACATCAGATGAGCAGGAGACGGCTTAATATTGTTGAAAATGAGGCCGACTCCGGTGATGAAGCCGATGGTTACGCTGCCGAGTTTGTTTGGCCCAACAAGGCCAAACCTTACATGTGTGATGACTTGAAGCCGATTCGTAAGAATCGGGATGATGAAATAAGATGCAGCTTTGACGTAGGTAAGTGTGATATAATATTTGATGCCTTGTTGAAGGATAAAGTGATAAGGATCAATCATGTTATACCATCGCCTGATGAATTAAGGCGGCGGGCTTATTGCAAGTATCACAATTCTTTCTATCATGCTACTAATGATTGCAATGTCTTTCGTAAACAGATCCAATCGGCCCTCAATGACGGACGATTGAGCTTTGCAGGCATGGCGATTGACACACAGCCGTTTCAAGTAAACGTGCTAGACCTGGAGGGAAAGAAAGTTCTACTTCGGCCAGAGGCAGCCGAAGCCGCTAATAAGTCTAATGTTGTTATTGGTGAACCCAGGAAAGTAGCCGGTAGCAAGGCGGCAGGAAGACAAGTTACAGTGAGCCGGCAACCCGATGGAGGCGAAGTCATCAAGATTACTATCAATAACCCTGCACTCGGAGGGCAAGGACCACGTTCAGACAATTTGCCGCCTAAATTTATCAAGCCCAAGAGCCCAGAAGTTGGCAGATGGAAGACAAACGAGGTTGAATATAGACCAAGGAAGACAAAGCCAACTTTTGACATGCTGCTGAACAAGTACGTGCGCCAGGCCGGGTCAAGGTCACGCCAGTGGCAGTATGGGAAACGACCAAGGTCACCTTCCGCAGAGGAAAATAGCCGGCACCAGAGGCCGGCTGGCGAGGTCAAACGCAGGGCAATCCGGCCATCTATGCAAAGCTGGCTTGTGTATCCCAGAGACGCGTCATATTGGCGAATCAAGGAGCAAGGTTCTAAAAAAGCTGAGCCAGAAGGTGGATTGGTTGCGGACAACTTGTTGATCGTTGGAACTCATGTGATAAAGATAAAAGACCCGGTCACAGAATCGACAAACAGCGAGCCAATACTTGTTATCGGTCTGAAGGCAACAATCAATGATCACGAAGCCAGCTCCAGTCAAGCCATGAAAGCTCAACCCCGGGATCCAAAATATACTCAGCCAAGGTGGTGCCCGTCAGGTATAACGAAGACACAAAGGCAGAAACTACAAAGGGCAAGAAATCAAGAGAAGGCAGATGAAGGAGCTGAGCGATCCAGGGACGTCAAATTCAATGCTGAGCGACCAATGTTGCCAGCTCAAAGGTGAATTCCTAGGCTTGTCCTTATGGCAGCTTCCGTACCAACTACCATGAGTCCTGCTGTCGATAGTGAAATAGAGCTGGCAGCTACGCCGGCTATCACCTATTCTTCATGGGCTGACGAAGTCGAAGCAGCAGACTTGGCAATGGCAAGTTTGGCAAAGGAGCTGGAAATCCGAGAACTGGCTACAACGAGCCGGCAAGTGAAGACATCGCAATTCATGACCTCGCAATGGAGGAAAAAACAGAAGAACCAGCAATGTCAGAGTCGGTAATGGATGAGTCAGGCAATTTGATAGACGAATATCTGCTGGATTATGAAGAATCGCCGGCTCGAACGGGCATGGACATCAACATGGCATATTACTTGCCGGCTGAGTTCCGTGCTGTCGAGGAAGAAGGCGAGGTTGCACAAATCAACTTTGGACCCAAAAATGTTGTCTTCGAAAAACCTGACAAGCCGGTGAAACACCTCAAACCTCTGTACGTCAGAGGACACATTGATGGCAAGCCGGTCACCAGGATGATGGTGGATGGCGGCGCTGTGGTAAACTTGATGCCATATTCTGTCTTCAAGAAGCTACAACTAGATGATGGCGACCTGATGAAGACAAACATGGTGTTAAATGGGTTCGAAGGAGGAGAAGGAGTAGAAGCAAAAGGAGTTATCAGCTTGGAGCTCACAGTGGGAAGCAAGACTTTGGCTACCGCCTTCTTTGTTGCTGAGGTGCAGGGAAACTACAATGTGTTGCTGGGACGAGATTGGCTTCATGCAACCAGTGTGTTCCGTCTACTATGCACTAGCAACTCGTACAATGGGTTGACGATGAAATTGAAGTCATCCATGCTGACGAATCGGCGTGCATTGCATTAGCCGAGTCGATTGTTGATTGGCAACATTCTAATGTCACATGCCTTTCTGGGCGTGATCTATCCGGATTCGACTTCCTGGGTGCTACCAGGGACGGATTCGTGCCAGTGTCTCTAAACCCAATTGGTAGCAATCGGTTACCGCTCAAGTAGATGGATCAAAATGACGAGTGGTTGCAGAAGCGTCTGAACAAGTATCGGGCCGAAAGGAATGATATGTACGAGGCAATTGAAGAACGAGACGACATGGATAAGTTGGGACAAGGCTTTACATCGGCTGACTTGCTGGAAGAAGTTGACATTGGGGATGACACTGTCCCTAGCCGACATTTGTCAAGCAAAAGTTGGCGGCCGATTACAAGTCTAATTAATCGCGCTAGTCAAGGAGTACGTGGATTGCTTTGCATGGGAATACCACGAGATGCCTGGGTTAATCCGAGTTGGTCGAACATCGGTTGCCATCAAAGCCGGCTTTAGACCATACAAGCAGCCGGCTCAAATTTAAACCGCTGATCTATGATCGGATAAAGGCGGAAATTGGCCGGCTTTAAAAGCCAACTTTATTCGGCCCTGTAAGTATGCCGAATGGTTATCAACATTGTGCCGGTCGAAAAGAAAGGATCCGACAAGATCAGGGCATGTATTGATTTCAGGGATTTGAATCGAGTCACGCCAAAGGATGAGTACCCTATGCCAATAGCCGACATGCTTATCAACGAAGCCTCAGGTCACAAAGTTATCAGCTTCTTGGATGGCAACGCAGGTTACAACCAAATATTTATGGCCGAAGAAGATTCAGCTAAGACGGCATTTCGCTGCCCAGGCTTTGTTGGCTTGTTCGAATGGACCGTGATGACTTTTGGATTGAAGAATGCCGGAGCCACCTATCAAAGAGCGATGAACCTGATATTCCATGATCTTCTGGGAGTCGTACTGGAGGTATATATTGATGACGTGGTGGTTAAGTCGGACGGCGAGTCAAATCACTTGGCCGACTTGCGGCTGGCGTTTGAAAGAATGAGGAAGTACGGGCTCAAGATGAATCCTTTGAAGTGTGCCTTTGGCGTGTCGGCTGGGAGATTCCTTGGTTTCATCATACATGAACATGGCATAGAAGTTGATCCGGCAAAGATTGAAGCCATCCAGAAGATACAGGCGCCGGGTTGCAAAAATGACATGCAGAAGTTTCTGGGCAAGGTAAACTATTTGAGAAGATTCATTGCTAACTTGTCTGGAAAAGTTGATGCATTTACACAGATCCTTCGGCTCAAGAATGATGATGAATTCACCTGGGGGGCAAAGCAGCAAGAGGCGTTTGACAAGATAAAAACTTGCCTGTCTACTCCTCCAGTTCTCAGGAAGCCGGCTCATGGTCAACCTTTCCGGCTTTATATTGCTGCTGAGGACAAAGTGATCGGAGCTGCCTTAACTCAGGAAGCCGAAGGACAAGAGTTATCACATATCTGAGTAGACGTTTGCTGGATGCCGAGTCAAGGTACAGCTTTGTAGAAAGGTTGTGTTTGTCTCTTTACTTTGCCTGCACCAAATTGCGCCATTATCTGCTGTCCAGTGAATGCAAAGTCTTTGGTCAGACCGATGTTCTCAAACACATGATACAAAGGCCGATTCTCAGTGGACGAATCGGCAAGTGGGCGTACGGGTTGATTGAATATGATTTGGCTTATGAACCACTAAAATCTATGAAAGGCCAAATTGTAGCTGACTTTATTGTTGAACATCGGATTGACCTGGAGGAAGAAGCCGGCTTAAATATTGTGTCGGCTGTACCGTGGAAGCTTTATTTTGACGGCTCAGTCTGCAGCAGACAGGAGTTGGCATTGTGTACATCTCACCACACGGTACTGTTTTTGAAGCCTCTTGTCGTCTTGACTATTTATGTACTAACAATGAAGCCGAATACGAAGCACTTTATTCGGGCTAGAAATCTTAGTGACGCAGGGGTAACTCATGTCGAGGCATATGGAGATTCGTTGCTTATTGTCCAGCAAGTGGCCAAGATTTGTCAATGCAACAGGGATCCTCAACATGTATCTTGATAGATGCCTGGATATGATTTCAACGTTGGATTATTTCCACATATCTCATGTTCCTAGGCAAGACAATTGGCTTGCGAATGAGTTGGCACAACAGCATCTGGCTATCACGTCAGTCGTGGTTTATTCTTTATCAAGGAACAACCACAATGTGTTGCCAACTTGGAGGAAGCCAGTCAGGAAGCCGGCTTGTTGGAGCCGGCTAAGGAGAAAGCCAGACAGAAGCCGGCTAAGGAGGAGTCAAGTGACAACTTGGCAGATGACTGGAGACAACCTTACATTGATTATTTACAGATCCAAGTCGAAAAACAGACAGAGCAGTTCGGCGCCTATCTCTCAAGTATACATTGGTGGATGCCGCCTTATATCGCCGAACAGCTGATGGTCTTCTTCTAAAGTGCTTGAATGAAGACGAAGCTAGAGTTGCCATGGGAGAGGTACATGATGGTTTATGTGGAACACATCAGTCGGCCCACAAGATGAAGTGGATGCTTAAGCGAGTAGGATTTTATTGGCCAACATGATCAATGATTGCTTCAGATACTACAGGGGATGCGAAGCCTGCCAGAAGTTTGGAGACATTCAGTTGGTGCCGGCTTCCCACTTAATCCAATTATAAAACTGTGGCCTTTCCGGGTTGGGCGCTTGACTTTGTCGGCATGATCCATCCGCCTTCATCCAAGGGGCATCGGTTCGTATTGGTTGCCACTGATTATTTCACCAAGTGGTCTGAATCAGTACCTCTCAGAAACATGACCCACAAGGAGGTGATTCAGTTTATTACAGAACATATCATCCATCGATTCGGCATTCCGCAGACTCTTACCACAGATCAAGGCACTTCCTTCATGGCTAAGGAGGTGAAGCAATTAGCCGAATCACTTGGAATCAAGATGCTCAGTTCATCTCCCTACTATGCACAAGCCAACGGACAAGCCGAGTCAAGCAATAAAATTTTGATCAATCTAATCAAGAAGAAGGTACAGGACCATCCAAGGAGGTGGCATGAAGTACTGTCCGAAGCATTGTGGGCTCACAGGATCTCAAGGCATGGAGCAACTAAGGCAACTCCTTTTGAGTTGGTGTATGGACAAGAAGCCGTTTTGCCAGTAGAAGTGAATCTGGCTGCCTTGAGGTTTGCAAAGCAAGATGACTTGTCGGCTGAAGACTACTGCAGCTTGATGATGGACAATGTTGATGAAGTAGCCGACACGCGTGTTATTGCTTTGAGAAAATGAGAAGGAGAAGTTGCGGGTGGCAAAAACTTACAATAAGAAGGTCCAGCTTAAAGACTTTCAAATTGGCGACTTGGTCTGGAAAGTTATATTGCCAGTTGGCTCCAGAAGCCGGAAATTTGGCAAATGGTCCCCAAACTGGGAAGGGCCGCTGCGAGTCGCGAGAATAGTACCCGGCAACTCTTATCTGGTGGAGACATTGGAAGGCGGCATGCTGCCTCGAGCTATCAATGGGAAATACTTGAAGAAGTTCCACCCGAGCGTGTGGCAAACTGCATAGGTTGCACGTATGGCCGATATACGTATATCGCCCTTAGCATATGGCCGATGAGCTTAAGCATTGCCCTTAGACAAAAACTTCTACATTGAATATTTTCTAGTACGCAAGTTCTACTAGAAAACATGGGGGCATATGTTAGCACCCGTTTTTGTCAGATTGCCAGTTTCAAGTTCAAGAAAGATTTGACGGCTTAAAGAAGGTAGCAAAGAAGGCTAAAATGGTGATCTGGGAAACTTTCCAGTAAAAGACGGCCGGAAGAAGGCCGCCAATAATTCGGCAACTGAAACAAGGCGGAAGCTGGATTCGGGAGTGCAAAGTTGCCTGAAGACATAGCGAGCTAAGTCAAAGGAAAGCAATAAAGGTGGCTGAAAAGAAGCTAACTTTGTCAAAACAAGGTGGCAAAAAGGAAGTTAATGTTGTCAAGACAAGGCGGCAGAAAATAAGTCAACATTGTCAAGACAAGGCGGCATAAAAGAAGCCAACTTTGTCAATACAGGCCGGCAAGTCAACTTTCCACCGATCAAGGCAGAAAAATAGAAGACAACTTTCAAGGTCAAGATCAAGCGAAAAAAGAGAAGACAACTTTCTAAGATCAAGGCTGAAAAATGGAAGGCAACTTTCTAAAAGAAGCCGGACAGATGCTGAAATCCGGGTCTAATATGAAGCCGATCAAGATATCTCGTCTCTAAGGAAGAAGGCAAGTTTGAAGCCAATACGAAAGGAAAAAAAGGCAACTTTCCAAGTAGCCAGCAAGTTGGAAGCCAACACGGAAGGCAAAAGGTAGCTTTCCAAAGTTGCCAGCAAGTTTGAAGCCAACGAAGCCGGCCAAGAAGTTGCCTAGTTTAGAGATGGATTCGACTTAGACTAAGATTTTAACCTTGTAGAAGTCCAATACTTGTACGGGAAGTCCAGCCGCCTCATATATATGTGAGAGGTGATGGCCGATCGAAATTAAGCAAACAATCGACAACCTATCAATACAACCTATTTTTATCTCCTCAAACCCTTGTTCATGCTTCCGTTGTTCGGCGACTTCGTCTAGATTTTGCCGGGTATCGAAAACCGAGCTAAGAGCGGCCAAGTCCAGCTTAGTTCAGCCAATCGTCGCTGGCTTTCTCAGATGGGGCTTCCCGAGGAGCTGGGCGTCTGGTATCAAAAGCGTCGGCTTGCTGTCTTGCGTATCGCGCTGGAGGCCGGCCTCCCGCGGGGCGAGTTGCGGAGTATCTCCCCCGGCACCGCGGTTACACGAGGACGTGTTCGTGTGACGCGTTTCGAGCGCAACAATCTTATTTTCAATCCACTAAAATCCTTTGTGGATATCGTTCATAAAAAAATTCTAAATAATTTATTGTGAGTTCATTATTTATATTTTGATGGGTTTTACTCGTTCCTCGGTAACCTAATTTAAGCTAGACCCCGGCCGCCTCCGTAACTGTTGGAACTGGGATTTGTATTAAGCGAGTCGGGTTGCAACTGAGATTTGTTTCCCAGATGCAAGTCGGGTTGCAACTGAGACTTTTTTTCTAGTTGCAAGTCATGTTGCAACTAAGATTTTTTTCCAGTTGCAAGTCGGGTTGCAACTGAGATGTTTTTTCCCAGTTGCAAGTCGGGTTGCAACTAAGAATTTTTTTCATGTTGGAAATCCAACAGAGTTTTTTTCCGGGTTACAACTTGGGTTGCAACTGAGTTTTTTTTTCTAGTTGCAAAGTCGAGTTGTAACTGAGGTTTTTTTCCAGTTGTAAGTCGAGTTATAATTGAGCATTTTAAAGTTGCAAGTCTGGTTGCAACTTTTTTTTCGAGTTGCAAATACAACTGAGATTTTTTTTTTGAGTTGCAAGTGGAGTTGTAACTGATTTTTTTCCATTTGCAAGTCGAGTTGTAACTGAGCCTTACAGTTGCAAGTCTGGATTGCACCTGAGATTTTCAAGTTGCAAGTCGGGTTGCAACTAAGATTTTTTCGCATTGCAAGTAGGGTTGCAAATGAGAAAAAATGTGATTGGATGTGGATTTGCGTCGTGATCTCAGTTTTTAACTAAATCCAACTGGAAGAAAAAACTCCATTGGGAGTGGGACACATATATAACTGGATAATCTCAGTTCCTATTATTTTCCACTCACTAGTTTTTTTTTTTTAAGTTTGTCTCCCATTTCCTAGTGTATTTCGTTCGCCTGTGTTAAGAAAAGGACGAAGGAAAGCCACAATATTGTATGGTATAGCCGTATCATTATTCTACCAATTTTAGTTGTGCCACGCTTCCGAGAGGTGACGAGGGGCGCGATGATGACCGAGGGCGCTTGTTGACGTAGTCGTGGGGCTCAATGACAGGCGGCGGCCAGTGACGCCTGTCGATTGTCGAGGTGATCTGGTGAGGCTTATCGAGCTCTGGTGAGGCTTGTATGGGTTAGTGATGCTTGTCGAGAATTGGCAATGCTTGCCGAGAGTCGGCGATGCTTGTCAAGAGTCGGCGATACTTTTCGAGGGTCGAGAAAGGCTGGCGAGGATCCGAGCCCACCCAGACGAGGTCCCGGATGGGCAACGTCACGCTTCTGAGAGCCGGCGAGGTGCGCAGCAGGGTAGTCGTAGAGAACTTGGCATCATGGGGGGGGGGGGGGGGGGGGGGGTTCAGCAATAAACGACGTCCCCTGGCGAGAACCCGTCAGGACACCCACCCGACTTGAGCTGGGCACGATCCCGACGAGTTGAGAGGTGGTCTTCGACCATTATGCATAAATACATTCGGACCACTCGACGACGTCTCGGTGAGATGGCGTCGTAGTCGGCAACGCAATCGAGCAAAATATCGGTGTGGCCGACCGGCTGACAAACACGTACCAATACAACTATACACATGCACGTACACGTATCGACTACATACAACACATACCAATACAACTATACACATGCACGTACACGTATCAACTACACATGGAAACAGCTAGCTAGCTATCCAGTACTCGTATAACAATACTAGCAGCACATGCGAACAAATAAAAAAAGCAACTAGCGAGTAGACCAACGGCAGCGAACAAGAAAAGGAGGAACGTGCGAATTAGCTACGCGTCGAGTTAGCTGGGTCGGCCCATGCTATCTACGCTTCACAAAATCAGTACGAATATCGTGAGTCAACGATAAGTCTAGACTGTGGAAAATCGCTCTACAAATACGTGGATGATGTCAGCTGGCTGGGAATTAGCTTAATTCTCAACAAGCTGAGCCTGATACGGACCCTTTTATAAACTTAAGTATACTACAAAACTGCATTTTTCGCCATATTAGCAAATTCACTCCGTACCACTTTTTTCGAAACTAAAGTATTGTACAAAACTGCAGTATTCTTTTGCCAAACACTTCAATACTTTGTTTTGCTCCCGACGCTATGTCCCCGGTGGTGTGGTGCTAGATCGATGTCGTATGCTTCGACGAATCCATGTTGGAGCAGGAGCTGGAAGAAGAGCCAGATCTGATTGCTTGTGTTACTTTTGTCCCAGGGTCTTCAGTGCAAAAGTTAGGGCCCATGTAGTACTTTCTATTTTCTTTGGGGTCCTTTATGTAAAATGTACTCCACTAGGGTTGACTTAATGTAGCTTCGGGGTCCTTCGTGACCCCTCTACACGTTCAAAAAAAGAATACAGTGGTTTTAAACAAACTAGGCTCCCAAATTAGCCCTTAATATTTCATCTACAAAGGAGTTATTGCCATTTAATCTGGGCTAAGGTGGATTTTACTTTCAAAACTTGTTACTCACTCTGTTCACTTTTGTAAGACGCGGAAGGATTTTCTGACAGCGCCCAACACAAAGTGAAAGTATGGTAGTACCCCTGATCAACGGCGTCACCATAATTAGTTCGAATCGCACCGCCGGCCAGATCATGATCACCCAGCTTCTTTCCCGTGTTGATGCCCAGGTGCTGCTAGCAAATTGCTCAGCTTCCTCCCTGCATCGCTGCCTAGCTGGTGCTCATGCTCATCTTCTTCCCCACGTATCCGCCCATCTGTTGGGGTTGGCGATCTTACCAGGTGATTATCATGTCCCGTTGGGGATTGACACCTCAATCACTAAGATAAATCACTCAACTCACAGAAGAAGACGAAGGAATGGTGGGGAATTGCACCGCATGATACGCATCTTACTAGGGTTCAGGACTCTATGCGTATGAGTATATGGGAAAGTTTCCCTTACAAGCAATTAGCCAACTGAGATAAGAATGCTAGGCGTAGCTGGTCTTCAGAAGTGTCACTCGTCTTGTCTCGTAAAGGACAAAGCTAACAACCACTCGTGCTTCGCTGTCACCATCTCAGCCGTAGGATCTTGTCCTCAAGTAACAGCTGCAGGAGTGAACCACGCAGTGACAATGGTTTTGAAGAATTCAGGGAATACCTTCTTTATGAAATCTGCATCTTCCCAATTTGCCTCCTATGGTGCGAGCCCTTCCCAGTGAATCAACCATTGTAGGACCCGCCACATTTTGGCGTGGAATTTGTCTTGTTTGCAACATAGCCAAGGTTTAGTCTTTATATTCCCATCCGCAGCAATCAACGGCTATGTAATAGATGGCATTGCATGAGATCCAGCATGTTTTTTCAGTTGACTAACATGAAACATCGTGTAGATCTGCACTCCATCTGGAAGTAAAAGCTTGTAAGCTCTGTTTCCCACCTTCTGAATGATGCGGAATGGACCATAATATTTACCGTGTAACTTGATCGCGCCTCTCAGCCCAAATGCTGCCATGCAGTAGGGTTGCATCTTCAAGTATGACATGTCTCCCAGTTCAAACAAGCGCTCAGTGTGTTTTGCATCAGCATATTTGTTCATGCGCACCTGAGCCTGCTCCAATTTCTTCTTGATCAGTGTGAGCATCTGTTGCTTAGCTTCCAAGAATGACTTAGCATCCAAATCAATTGGGCCTCCAGCTCACAGTTGACTGATCAATGGAGGAGGAAAACTGTAGAGTGCCTAAAACGGTGTCATGCCCAGAGAGTTATGATAAGTGGTATTATACCAAAACTCAGCCAAAGACAACCATGAGCACCACTTCTTTGGTTCCTCAAAAGCCATGCAACGCAAATATGTCTCCAAGCACTGGTTTACGCGCTTCGTTTGCCCATCGGACTGTGGGTGATATGCTGAACTGTAACGCAAATTCACTTGTAATGCACTGTGGGTGATATGCTTCTCCACGTGTTACTTGTAACTATGTTGTCTCTGTCTGAGATGATGCACAATGGTGGTCCATGTAGCTTAAGCACATTATCAATGAATGCTTGTGCTACAGTTTCACAGAGTAAGGATGTACCAGTGGAATAAAATGTGCTGATTTAGTCAAACGGTCCACTATCACTAAATATTGTTGGAGATATGCCCTAGAGACAATAATAATTTAGTTATTATTTATCTCCAAGTTTATTATTAATGTTTATATCTTTATGCTATAACTGTATTGGGCACTTGAATAGCAAATACAACGTGTTCAAGAGGAAAACCTCCAATACAGGTGTAGAGATACGAACAAGTAAAAGCGTTTCTGGTCTTGTCTCTAAGACTAGCCTATCTTGTTGTTTGATGATCATGTTTTCCTGATCATGGACTTTGTATAAGTCACACAACTATAGGAGTTTATTGTCGTAATGACAATAGTACTGAATCGACCCATTGTATGATCTTGCTAAGAGACTAATCATCAACGATGAAGGTAGCAATTGATCATATGTTTTGTTTTCATTAGCTGTATTCCTTTGCTATGAGAATATCTGTTGACCGCTTATTCGACACTCATGCTTTGATTGTCACCTAACGTCTGGCCGTAACTGGGGACCTTAACGGTGACTTTTGGGCGTGGACTAGAATAATGTATTGGAACAGAGATTATTCAAGAATGTCACTTACTCTTCGAGACGATGGAGAGATACATCCTCTAGGCCATCTCAGTATTATTTTTATCACCCAATCGTCTGGCCAGACACAACGTTATTAATCACGGGACAATGAAAATACGGAATGAGAAAAGAGAATGATATTGGTATGAGAATTATATGTGTTATGATCAAAGGGTTTGATCACACTATAGCACATTGTCTCAATCTCGAGATACCATTGGTATCGTGTACGTAAGGGGATTAGCGTAATGAGAAACACACAGGTTCTGTCGTTCACTCGTGAACACATAGGAGCTAGTACGGCCGTCTAGGTCCCAATGCTAGTTATTGTCTGGTAAGCTCCCGGACATGTCTATGTGTTACCGAACCTTTCGGGTCACACACTTAAGCTGTGAGTCAATCTTTTATTTAGAGAATAAAGTTGTAGTTTTTGTGGTTATGAGAAGTGGTCGGAGTCCCTCCGATGTCACAGGAAAAACTCCGGAGTAATTCGGAGAAGTTCCGGTGAAGTTATCATGAGAGGGAAATAATGCCGGTATAGGGCAGAATTTCCCGAGAGAGAAACAGGATGCCTGTCGGGGGCTGCCCCCGGGTAGGGCAAAGATGATGAGTTATGAGCAGTTAAGGTCTAACCGGATCAAGAGCCGGCTAAGTTATCCGGGTCGGATCTCAAGGCGATTCGGTCAGTCCTACTTCAAGCCAGTGAAAGAAAAGACCAAAGGGGATCCGGTGAGGTTTAACCGGATCCAGGAAAGAAGAGCCGGCTAAGTTATCCGGGTCGGTCAGGAAGGACCCGGGTAGGGCAACTCGGATGATGCACAGGGGCCAAGTAATGTCAGTAAAAGTCACGGGCACTGTAAGGTTACTGACCGGGGCTCAGAAGACAGCAAGGTGCTGCCACAGGTTTTCCGGGTCACAAGCCCCTAGGCGCTGACTCGGCCTATTCGGGAAAGGGGCAGTGGCTAGGCTACTGTGGTCTACACTGCCTTAAGCTCAAAGAGGAAAGATAAGCCTGTGGTGAACAGAGGGTGAGCTGGGCTGAGTGACAGTGGCCAGTGTTTGTCCTGTTCTCCTTGTCCATGCCATTGTCCTCTGCGGCCAGGGGCAAAAGGGTAATTCGGTTACTGTATATAGGCAACACCACCTCCTCTGTGGGGAGGATCGACCATTGTGAGCATCATTTCCCCCCCAAGCTTCATCTTCTACCTAGAGCCCGTTCCTTTGTTCATCATACAGCTCAAGGAGCGCTCTGTACTTGTAAACACTTGAGATATAAGAGAGTAGGCTAGAGCTGCAGTAGGGGTGTTACCTCCACAAGAGGGCCCCGAAGCAGGGTACATCGTGGTGTTCTTCGCTGTTCTTGGTTTGCTTTGTTCTTGTTGATTCCTGCGAGGTTCTTGTTTGGTCTTCATGCGTGCTTCGTAGGCGCGCAAACCCTCCCCGGTTCCCCCAACGCCCAAGCGAGCCCACACTTAAGCCATACCCATGGCATCTGCCGTGACACCACCACGACAGTTGGCGCCCACCGTGGGGCAAGCATTGGCGTTGGCTGGGGTTTCCATCCGGACGGGCTCCGTCACTGGTGCCGGCGAGCGGGTCCTCTCCGGGCTCGTGTGCAAGCTCGGCGAGTTCAACTTCATCAGCGACAACGCGGGGTGCTTCTCCAACAAGCCCTTCCCCGCGGATGGCTTCCTCATGACGCTGGGCAGCTTCGTCACCTACGTCGCCACCGAGCCAGTTCGCGAGTACCCGGCGCAGGTGCTCGTGGCTGCGATCCTCCTCTTTCCGCGCAGCTCGCGGAGGGCGTAGCGCTCGCCCTGGGAGCAGCGTGGAGGTCATGGTGGCTGCCGCAAACGCTGCTGCAGGCAAAGGAGGTGCCAGCACGAGCGTGCCAGAGGAGCTGGCCACGCCAGTCGATCCGGATGACATGCCGACTCGGACAGCTAAGTTCCCTAAGGAGAAACCCGATCCGGTTGGTCCCCTTGGCACGTCAAGCAGGGGTGCTTCCTTAGAGGGTATCTTGGAAAAGCTAGCTCGGCCAGTGGCTCCTGGAGCAAATGTTGATCTTACTGTAGCTCAGCTAGAGGCAGAGCGCCTGAGGTTGCAAAAAGAGGCTCGGTTAGTGATAGAGTCTAGGCAAGAGTTTGATAGAGACCTGAGAGAATACAATGCTGCCAATGGTATCACAGATGGCTTTACTCCTGTAGTGCACCGCTCGCGCAAGAAAGCCGAGCTACGTAACAGAGGCAAGGACCTCAACGACGAGTTGGCTAGAGCTGCAGGTTCGAGCTCAAGTAAAGCCACTAGTCATAGGTCCGGAACAGGCAAGCCGGTTTATAGCTCCCCGGCTAAGAATCTTAGGGCTGCAGCAGCAGCGCGAGCTGAATTAAGTAACCTGACCGGGGATGCTTGGCGCAAGCAGGCGGAGAGAGTGAATGAGCTAGTGGATGTGTGCAACAGGCAGAATGAGGCCTACAGGAAAGCTAATCCGGATGCTGGTGGTTCCCGGGTAGTTGTCTCGGTTAGGGCTGCTAGCCAGAAGTCTAAGGGGCAAGCGTCCTCTCCGCATGTTGGGATTGACCGAGCCCAAAGTGTGAACTCGGGTAAGAGCAAGCAGCTGCAAACTTATGATGCGGTATACGCAAGCAAGCAACTTGCAGCCCAAGGAAAAGGCGGACAAGGCAGAAACAGTGGTGGTCAAGGCAATCCGGGTACTGGAAGGGAGAATTCGGCTGGCCGAGGTCAACCGCCTCGCCACCCCGGACAGCAAATGATGGCACAGGTGCAGCAGCAGAGTGGTGGCCAGGTGGGCTACCGTTATGACGATGGCAATTCGGCTATGGCGCGAGCCGGATACCAGACGTATGACAATGCACTGGCGTCGAGACTGGGGCCTCGGATGTTGGATCCGGATGATCAGCGTCTCAAATTGGACAGAATCTACCAGTCCGAGAAGCTGGAAGAGCAGGGCCCACCGGGTCCACCATGCTTTGGACCTCGGATAATGAATGAGCCAAGTGTGCCTTTGTTTCAGCTCGGCCGCAACACGAAGCCGTATAATGGGCACCAAGCCACAGGATTGGCTGACGGACTATGTATCATCAGTGCACATTGCGGGGGGCAATCGCCGATGGGCGGTCCGGTATCTCCCGCATATGTTAGAAGGTCCAGCCCGGATCTGGTTGAATAACTTGCCGCCGGGTAGTATCAATTGTTGGATGGATTTGGAACAGGCGTTTAACAGCAACTTCTCCAGCACCTACAAGAGGCCAAACCGACCTCAGCTCCTGGCTGCGTGCAAGCAGGAAGAGAGGGAGACAGACCGAGAGTATTTGACTCGGTGGAGCAACATGCGCAATTCTTGCGAAGGTGTAGTGGAGGAGCAGGCCATTTCATGGTTTGCACAGGGATGCAGGCATGGTACACCACTTTGGCAGAAACTCCAAAGAGATATGCCGAAAACCCTGGCAGATATGATCCGGATAGCAGACACGTATGCGCTGGGTGATCCAACACAGCCCGCATTGGATGCAGTGGGAGCAAACAGGAGGCAACCAGTTAATAACCGAGTTGGACCATTAAGGCCTAGTGACCGACATGAATTCGGTTACAAGAGAAGAGATCCGGATTACAGATACGGTTCTGATCAAGTTGCTGCGGTAAACATGGATCAACCCGGTGGAGGAGATGCGCAGAGGCAGAAAACTGATGGTCCAGCTTGGAGGCCGAATCAAGGTGCTTGGCCGAAGAAAGTGTGGGAGGGACCAAGTCCACCTCTGACTTTTGAGTCCAGATTAGATGGGCCTTGCTGTTATCACACCACCGATCCGCGCAAACCGGCTAATCATTCGACCCGGAACTGTAGTTGGCATCACCGCATTCAGGCGGAAGGTCAAAGAGGACCACCTCAAAGAGGTGCTCCTAGACCGAATTTCAGGCCAAACATGCCGCTAACCGGAGCCAATGCGACCCCGGTCAACGCTGGAACTCCAAGGCCAGCAGCAACGAAGCCGGTTAACCTGGTGAACATGGGAGGCAGTGACAATGGTGATGGCCCAAGTAGGCAAGGTGGATACCCTGGGAATGATTACAAGGAAGCACATCAGAGTTATGTGGTTTTCGTGACCGAGCCAACTGACAAGAAAAGTCAGTTGAGACGAGCAAAGGAGGTGAATGCCGTGATGCCAGCAGTTCCAAAGTACTTGAACTGGTCTGAGCAGGAGATCACTTGGAGCAGGGCGGATAACCCAAGGATCATGCCAAGCCCAGGGAACTATGCACTGGTGGTGGATCCAACTTTGGTTGGACCCAAGCTGAACGTGAAATTTAGCCGAGTCTTGGTCGACAATGGCAGTGCCATAAACATCATGTATCGGGACACAATGATCAAGTTGGGTATTTCGCCGAATCAGTTGCAACAGAGCAGCTGTACTTTCCATGGCATAGTACCCGGGGTATCTTGTTCCCCCATGGGTAAGATCTGGGTAGATGTGTTGTTCGGTACCAGGGACAATCACAGGCTTGAGAGTCTCGAGTTCGAGGTGGTGGATTTGGAAAGCCCATACCATGCTCTGCTTGGCAGGCCAGCATTAGCCAAGTTCATGATATCTACTCATGTGGCCTACCTCAAGATGAAAATGCCTGGCCCGAATGGTGTTATCACCGTTGCGGGAGACTACAAGAAGGCCATACAGTGTGCTACAGTTGGTTCCAACTTAGCCGAATCACTGGTGATACAAGCTGAAAAGAGCAAGATGCACGAGGTGGTGGCAATGGCGAAGTCGGCTCAGTTAGGCGTGCTGGCCATGACCAATCCGGATGGCGGCGCAACCTTTGAAGTGCCCAAGGAGACAAAGAAGATCCCCATTGACCCGGAGAACCCAGAGCGCATGGCCATCATTGGAGCCGGTTTGGGCGAGAAATAGGAAAGCGCGCTCTGCCATTTCCTCCGTGAGAATCGGGATATCTTTGCATGGTCGGCTAAGGACCTGCCTGGTGTTCCGAGGGAATTGGCAGAGCACTCTTTGTTTGTCAGGCCAGAAGTAAAACCGGTTAAGCAACCGACTAGGCGTCTCTCAGAAGATAGAAGAAAAGTGGTGCTCGATGAGCTGGCTAAGCTACTGGCAGCCGGATTCATTATGGAGGTGCTGCATCCAGACTGGATATCCAATCCGGTTCTGGTAGAGAAGAAGAAGGACGAACCAGCTGTGGTCAAGGTGTGGCGCATGTGTATCGACTTCACCAATCTGAACAAGGCGTGTCCGAAGGATCCATTTCCTTTACCTCGGATTGATCAAGTGATCGATTCCACTGCTGGGTGTGAGTTGTTGTCTTTTATTGATGCGTACTCTGGTTTTCACCAGATACCACTGAACCCTAAAGATCAAATAAAGACTGCTTTTATTACCCCGTATGGGGCGTATTGCTATCGTGTCATGTGTTTCGGTTTGAGAAATGCCGGTGCTACTTATCAGAGATGTATGCAGAAATGCTACACTCCCAATGGGCAAAAATGTGCAGGTCTATGTCGATGATATTGTTATCAAAACTAAAGAGAAACATACTCTCCTCGGGATCTCGAGGAACATTTGTGAACTTGAGAAAATATCGGTTGAAATTGAATCCGGATAAATGCACCTTTGGTGTCCCGGCTGGAAAGTTGCTTGGCTTCCTTGTATCAAGCCGAGGCATTGAAGTTAACCCGGCTAAGATCCGAGCCATAGAAAACATGAAATTGCCTAAGTGTCTAAAAGATGTGCAAAAATTCACCGGGTGCTTAGCCTCATTAAGCCGGTTTGTGAGTCGGTTAGGAGAGAAAGCTTGCCCTTATATCAATTGATGAAAAGAGCACCGGGTTCACATGGACCCCACAGGCAGATTCGGCTTTCAATGAGTTGAAAAAGATGTTGTCCACTGCTCCAGTTTTGGCATCACCTTTGCCGAGTGAACCGATGTTGCTTTACATTGCGGCCACTAACCGGGTCGTAAGTGTGGTTATTGTGGTAGAAAGAGAGGAAGAGGGCAAATCCGTGCAGAGGCCGGTGTACTATTTGAGTGAGGTGATCTCAACTTCGAAGCAAAATTATCCTCACTACCAAAGATGACATATGGTGTGTACCTGGCGGTCAAGAAATTGAAACATTACTTCCAAGAGCACCCGATTACAGTGGTGTGTGAAGCTCCAATTGCGGAGATCATTGGGTGCAAAGATGCAACTGGCCGAGTTGCCAAATGGGCGATAGAAGTGTCTCCTTACACACCGCATTATGAGAGAAGAGACGCTATCAAGTCTCAGGCTTTGCCGGATTTCCTTTGTGACTGGGCTGAGATGCAATATGAGCCACCTAAACCGGATTACAATTACTGGAGGTTGCACTTTGACGGTTCCAAATGCAAAATCGGGCTAGGTGCTGGAGTGGTGCTCACATCACCAAAACAGGATCAATTGCGATATGTATTGCAGATTCATTTCTCAGCGTCAAACAATGTAGCCGAGTATGAGGCACTGATCCATGGGCTTAATGTGGCTCGGGACATCGGCGTTCGCCGAATTGAATGTTTCGGTGATTCGGATTTGGTCGTACAGCAATCTTCTGGAAATTGGGATGCTCTTGATGCCAATATGGCACTGTATCGGTTTCATGTTCAGAAAATTTCGGGATTTTTTGAAGGCTGTGAATACAAGCATATACCTCGGCTGGAAAACCAAGCTGCAGATGTTCTGTCAAAACTCGGGTCGTCTAGGGAGGCAATCCCACCCGGAATATCCTTGAATCATCTAAGGGTCCCTTCAATCAAACCGTCGCCTGATTCCGAGTCGATTTTTATTCCCAAGCAAGAATCCGAAGCTATTCCTATGAATGTTGACGTTGAGTATATCGAGGAAGACCCGGGGACTGCATGCCCGGACTCGGGGACTGCTCACGCAGATTCGGAAAATGCTAACCGAGTCTTGGGAAAGAGGAGTAGAGATGATGATGCTAACCGGATTGTGGGGAATGGACAGAAGCTGATAGAAGAGATAATGGCGGCCAAACCTGTGGAAGAAAATGAGCACTTGTTCCCTTTGCATCCAGTACCAGAGTGGGCTGAAGAGATCATGAAGTTCATCGAGGAAGGAAGCTTGCCAAGCGATGAGACCAAGGCTAGGCGTGTCCAGAGGAGATCCAAGGCTTATACCATCATCAACAAGGAGTTATACAAAAGAAGTGTAACCGAGGTGTTGCAGCGCTGCGTGGAGCCAGCAGAGGGCAAGGAGATGCTCCTAGAGATACACCAAGGTGAATGTGGACATCATTGCAGTACAAGAGCCCTGGTGGCTAAAGTGTTCCGGCATGGATTTTATTGGCCCACTGCTCATGCAGATGCGGAGGACATAGTCCGCAGGTGTGAAGGATGCCAGAGATTTGCTAAGCAAACACACTTACCCGCATCGGCACTGAAGACAATTCCTATTACTTGGCCATTTGCGGTGTGGTGTTTGGATATGGTGGGAGATTTCAAGCCGGCTAGGGGCAACATGACACATATGCTGGTGATGGTGGATAAGTTCACCAAGTGGATAGAGGTGAAACCAATACGGAAAGTGGATGGCCGTTCGGCTGTAATCTTCTTGAAAGAAATCATTTTGAGATACGGATACCCTCATAGCATCATCTCGGATAACGGCACAAACTTTGCTGTCGGAGAGTTTGCCCGATTCTGCATGAATAAGGGGATCCGGTTAGACATAGCCTCAGTGGCACATCCAGAGTCCAATGGGCAAGTGGAAAGATCAAATGCTCTAGTGTTAGCCGGCATCAAGGCTCGTCTCATTGAACCATTGTTGAAAACTCCAGGGTGCTGGATAGATGAAATCCCATCAGTTCTATGGGGTCTAAGGACTACACCGAATCGGTCGACAGGCTATACGCCATTCTTTCTGGTGTATGGGGCAGAAGCTGTCCTACCCACTGACATAGAATATGATGCACCAAGGGTGGCAATGTACACTGAAACCGAGGCAAAGGAGGCCCGGGAAGATGCAGTGGATCTGCTAGAGGAAGCAAGAGAGTTGGCCCTGTCTCGGACAGCAATATACCAGCAAAATCTCAGGCGTTATCATAGCCGAAAATCAGTCCTCGAGTGTTTCATGAGGGTGATCTAGTGCTGAGGCTGGTGCAGCGCAGCAAAGGCCGACACAAATTGTCACCTCCATGGGAGGGACCATTCATTGTGAGCAGGGCTATGCACAATGACTCGTACTATCTTATAGATGTACAGGAACCAAGGGAGGATGGCTTGGACAGACCCGGACAGGAAACCAAGCGACCTTGGAATGTAGCTCTGCTTCGACCCTTCTACTCTTAAAGGGCGCAATGTATGTATTTCAATTTATCATGAATGAAATCGCAGTAATCCGAGTCTGGACTCGGGGACTGCTTCGTCCTTATGCGTGTGTTGTTTATTACGGCTTTGTTTGTTGCCGTTCATGTGCCGAATCGCTTTGAACCTTGTTCTGAGTTTCAAGTAATGTATGTTGTGTTGTTGATCTCGTGACTCGACTGACAAACACCAAAATGGTAGTCAAGAGCAGAGATGAGGAATATGGGAAACATGAAAATGGACACGGGGACTCGGTCCAAAACCGATTCGGCACATGTCGTTTACTAACCCCTGTTATTTATTTTTTCGTTTATGTTGAATGATTCTAAACCACAACTCGCATGTTTCAAGTACTGTATGCTATGATTCCTATCTTGTGACTCGACTGTCAAAACACCCAAAGAGGTAGACAAGAGCAAAGATTTGGCAAAAGTAGTAAACAAGAAAACAGACTCGGGGACTCGGTTTAAGATGATCCAACATAAACCTTGTCCGGATCACGTTAAGCATGATAAGCATAGTCTCGAAAGAACCCTCGCGAAAGGAGCGCACTTTGGCAAGGTCAATCAGCTCGTACCAGGACATGATGAATAACAAAGCTGCGTCAGCACCAGCGCGGGCAGACGAAGACCTCCACTGTTTTAACCGGGTCATTGCTTGATCCAGGTCTCTGATCAGCTCCTCCACGGGCACAACTTGCCGCGCTTCAGGAAACAAGATTCGGTGAGCCTTGAGACTTGCATTAAGCAGACCAATGTGGGAATCCTTCAGAGGAGCAATCCGAGCCTTAAGTGCTGTAATATGATCTTCGATGTCCCATGTCTCGGATAGGGGAGCCTCGGTTAATTTAGCTCTCTCAGCTCGGGCGTTTCGCACAGCCTTGGCGGCTTGAAGCCGAATGCTGGTAAACTCTCCTACAAACAAATAAGCTAATACTGAGTTCAGCAAGAAGGAACGCAATCATATGTATCGGTTAAGAGCAGAAAGAAAAAAGGGGATTCGGTGAACTTACGATCCATGTCATCGTTAAGGCTAGCAAGTTGAGCCAGCCATTTCGCACTGGCCGCTTGGTGAGCAGCCAGTTCTTCTTTAGCAGCTTTCAGTTCAGCTTCAGACTCGGCCACTGTGGTTTGAATCTGCTTATCCATTTCGGCTCGCCTCTGTAGCCCGGCGTGCAAAGTGTCTCGCTCCTTCTGAATTGTATCTTTCTCCTTTTGGAGCGTGTCTCTCTCCCTCCGCAGTGCATCCCGCTCTCCTTTAACTTTGTTCTTCACTTTTTCAACCCGGTCAAGCTCCCGCTGGACTCGGGCTACCTCTGATTTTTCCTCGGATAAAGCACGCTTCTGCTCTTCCTCTTTGTTATTCATCTTGAGGACCAAGGCATCAAATGATTTTTGGAGCTTGTGGTACTGGTTGGCAAGCTGCTTAAAGAGGTCGCTGCGAGTGCCCGTGCTTTCCTGAAAGAAAGTAGATAGCGTCAAAAGAGACTCGGGGACTGATACCCGAGACAAGGTGGAGCCAAAACAAATCTCGGAGATTGGCCGAGACTGACCGAATCGGTTAAAAAGAAACCCGGGGACTGGGGGTCTCACAGTTTTTTCAGTTAAGAAAAAGATCATGATCAAATTTTTTAAAAGATTCAAGCCGAATGACTTTCTTACTTCAAAGAGTATCAGTCGTTCGACCCGAATCTCGGGGACTGGGTGTATACTATTTGATCATGACGAACTAAAAGCAAGATTCGGCAAACTTACCTCGAAGACTTGGTGCGATGCAGTAAACGCAACCTTCACTGAATGAAGAGATTGCATCATTCGGCTAGGACCAGCAGGGTGCGGTGTTGCAGCGGAAAAGCCTGGTGCAAGGTCCACGGCGTTCCAGGCCTCAATAAAGTCATTGGCAGTGCTGAGCTTAGGCTTGGCTTGGCCGGATTGAATGGCAGAGGAGGTAGCGGTGGTTTGCTTGACAGCAATCACTTGCTTATCCGGAGTGGAGGAAGTTGCGCCAAAGACAACTTGAGTCGGCTGGGGTGGAGGTGATGCACCCGGGGTCTGTCTCTGATGTTGCGGTTTCTGTGGTTTCTCGGAAGTTTGTTGCTGTTGTTGCTGCTGTTGCTGCTCTTCAGGGGTTACTTGTGGTTGTTGCTGCCTCGGTTTCTTCTTCTTCTGCTGCTGCTCTTGGCTCAGTGCAGATTGAGTTGCAGGAGCAGGACGGGAATCCGGCTTAGGTGTGGACTTAACCGATGTCTTAGCCTTTTCCTTCTCCAGCTCCTTCAAAGGACGTGGCCAGCTTGAATCTCGGATTGGAGCCGAGGTTTCCTCACTCTCCAAGTCGATAACCGGCTCTGAGATGGGAGTCGGCTGGGGAATATTGGTAGTTGGGACACGCGTGGGTGAGGTGGCAGTTCGGTCAGGAGACTGGGTTTCCATGGCCGTATCCAATGGAGGAATGGGAGAAGAGATGGATGAATGAGTCTGCGTGGTGATGAGGACATCACTGCATAAAGCAAAGCAAACAGTTAACTCGGATAGATATGACTCAGTTAATAGAGGAAGAAAGCAAATAAAGTTCGGTCAATGTTACCCCTTGGTGGTGGGCATCGGTTTGACACGGCTCGGCTTGTCGCCGGATTTCTTTCTTCGCTTGGTCTCTGGGGCATTTGTCTCGGGCGCCTCAGCGCGTTTCCGAGATGTCTCTTGGGTATCATCTTTGGCTGGAACATAAGGTGGTGGTAACCATGAAATCGGAATAGCATTGATGGGTTCTAAGATGCAGCAATCTTCATCTTCCTCGTCGGAAAGGTGGTGAGTGTTTGATTGCTTACCCTTGCGGACTGGCTTGGCACGGGGAATGGGCAAATAGTCATCCGTATCCGGATCTTCTTCGCCCTCGCGCGGCGGGCTGAGATCCGGTGTCCATGCCTTGGTGGAGAGATCTCCGTCTTCAGTAAGTTGGCGATCAAACAGCTACAAAGAAGGTAATGCGAATCCAGATCAGGCCGCGGTTATGCGGATGAAGTAGGGTTGGGTTCGGAGAGTGGTGAGCTAACCTGTGGAGGAAGTTTTTCCCGGTAGAATGGCTTTACACCCCACCGCCATTTGTCCGACATCTCATTGACAGCAATGGCGTTTACCCGTCTGAAGACGGAAGCTTTGTTAAGCTCGTGCTTGCTGATCCGGGTAGGATCTAGTGCGCCACGCATGTGGCATATCTTGTGGTCACGCCTTTGAAGAGGGCTGACCCGGCGAGAGATGAAGGTCCGGAGGAGGTCGTCAGAGATCATGCCATTCTTCAAAAAATCCTCCAGAGCGGTGTGCACTGTCTGGAGTTCAGCAATCGTTTCAGCCGGATTGTAACCGAAGTTCAGCTCGGCTCTGGGCGGCTCCATCCTGAATTCGGGCAGATTAAGAGCGTCATGGCCCTCAGCGCTCTTTATGTAAAACCAGGTCCTTTGCCATTTCTTCACCGTCTCTAGGCCGGTGACTCGGGGAAAGGCGGATCCCTGCCGTGGCGTGATGCTAACCGAACCGCAAGCGGTCAGCTCTTTCGGCTTGGTACCCGGGATGGTGTGCTTGCGAAGGTGGAAGTACTTTGCCTATATATCCACACTCGGCCAAAGACCGAGATAGCCTTCGCAGAAGGAAGAGAAAGCTGATAAAGAGACGAAGGCGTTCGCCGGGAGGTGGTGAAGCTGTAATCCGAAGAAGTCCAGAAAGGCCCGGAAGAAGTCACTGGCAGGTAACCCGAGCCCGCGCTCGAAGTGTGCTATGAATACCACGCGTTCACCGGGTTCGGGCGCCGGTGCCAGTTCTTTTCCGGGTCGGCGGCAGATGGCTTGGGGCGTTATGCGTCGGGTGGCTCGTAGCCATTCCAAGTCATTTTTGGTAACATCAGATCCTTCCCATCGGCCAGGGGGAAGTTTGGCCATAACCGAATCGGTCCTGCAGCAAAGAGTCGGATAACCGGGTCAGGAAATTCGGAATCCATGGGACCAAAGAAGAATCGGATAACATTAAAGCCGAATCCGATCTATGGTGACTCGGCTAATCCTATCCCGGGTAGGGCTAACCGGGTCCGGTGGAGAAGGTGAAGCGGTTGGAAGTCGCAAACATCTTTCCGCAAGTTTCTAGGGTTGGGAAGATCTACAGCGGTGGTAAAAAAGAAAGAAAATCACGGGTAAAAACATGGTTGAACTGCTCCAACGGGGACAGGTGTATCTAGGCCAGTCTATTGCGGAACTTGGAGAGAAAATTTGCGGAGTGTGCTACGGCAGGAACACGGGCTTAGATACGCATCAATCTACCAAGAACAGGTGTGTGTATTCCGAGAGTATGAACTCGTCACGGTGGCTATGGCGAGAGGAGGAAGAACTTACAGTGCGAGTCGCTCGAAGGAGGAGTTCGACGGAGAAACGTCGGAGATGGGCGCGAGGCGCGGCTCCGATGGTCTTGCTCTGGTACGCTGTGCGTCCCTGGCGCGGCAACCTTGAATGGCGAGGTTGCGGCGGCGTCGATGGAGCGGGTTAGTGAGAGTTGAGAGGAAGAAGAAGGGGAAAAACCACCGCGCCCTCTTTATAGCCTCCAGCGGTAACTGCCCCCCACTACCGCGCGGTTACCGGAGCACGGTTAGATCCCTTGCGTCGCGGAACTCTGTGGCAGCTGCTGTGGCCGTGTATTTCAAGCACTCGTGGCCACGCCGCAGAATTGGAAGCGGTGGAGCGGATCCTATGTGCCGGTCAACGGAGAAAACGAGGAGACGTGGTCTTCTGGTCAAACACACTCGAATACCCGGTGGATCCGGATAACGAGCTGACAACCCGGGTTATACGGCTTTGCACAGGCTTTTCCTGCCATATGTCCCGGAAAATTCGGAGACAGCTAGAGGTGATCCGGTTAGTGATGTTGGTTTAGAATCTGGAACGGCCCTTCAGCCGATGCCGTAGGACCGCACCAGCTTCGGGGACTACTGTCGGGGGGCTGCCCCCGGGTAGGGCAAAGATGATGAGTTATGAGCAGTTAAGGTCTAACCGGATCAAGAGCCGGCTAAGTTATCCGGGTCGGATCTCAAGGCGATTCGGTCAGTCCTACTTCAAGCCGTGAAAGAAAAGACCAAAGGGGATCCGGTGAGGTTTAACCGGATCCAGGAAAGAAGAGCCGGCTAAGTTATCCGGGTCGGTCAGGAAGGACCCGGGTAGGGCAACTCGGATGATGCACAGGGGCCAAGTAATGTCAGTAAAAGTCACGGGCACTGTAAGGTTGCTGACCGGGGCTCAGAAGACAGCAAGGTGCTGCCACAGGTTTTCCGGGTCACAAGCCCCTAGGCGCTGACTCGGCCTATTCGGGAAAGGGGCAGTGGCTAGGCTACTGTGGTCTACACTGCCTTAAGCTCAAAGAGGAAAGATAAGCCTGTGGTGAACAGAGGGTGAGCTGGGCTGAGTGACAGTGGCCAGTGTTTGTCCTGTTCTCCTTGTCCATGCCATTGTCCTCTGCGGCCAGGGGCAAAAGGGTAATTCGGTTACTGTATATAGGCAACACCACCTCCTACTGTGGGGAGGATCGACGATTGTGAGCGTCTTTTCCCCCCCAAGCTTCATCTTCTACCTAGAGCCCGTTCCTTTGTTCACCATACAGCTCAAGGAGCGCTCTGTACTTGTAAACACTTGAGATATAAGAGAGTAGGCTAGAGCTGCAGTAGGGGTGTTACCTCCACAAGAGGGCCCCGAAGCAGGGTACATCGTGGTGTTCTTCGCTGTTCTTGGTTTGCTTTGTTCTTGTTGATTCCTGCGAGGTTCTTGTTTGGTCTTCATGCGTGCTTCGTAGGCGCGCAAACCCTCCCCGGTTCCCCCAACGCCCAAGCGAGCCCACACTTAAGCCATACCCATGGCATCTGCCGTGACACCACCACGACAATGCCGGGAAGTGTTTCCAACATCAGTGGATAGAGTCGATGATTTTATCTAAAGAGTATATATGGTTCCGGAAGAGTTTCGGAGGTTTGCCGGAAAGGGGAGATGCGCCGAAGAAGAGAGGGGGGTGCCCATGTGGATGCGCCATACCTAGTATGGGCCGGCCGCTTGGCCCCACCCTCCAGGCTGGCGACACCAAGTCTCCCTCTCTCCTTCCTTTTTTAAATTGGAGATTTAAAAGAGTCCGACTTGAACTAGGAAAGGAATAAAGGAAATTAGCAAAAAGGAAAAAGGAGGGGAGGAGTCCTTGTTGGACAAGGACTCCACAACCGACTTGGGCAAGGGGTCGGCCGACCCTCCTAGGTCTGGCGCACCACCTCCCCCTCTCCCCCTTATATACTCCCCCTTTCCCCAAGTAGAACACATCAAAACTTGTATAAGTTCCTCTCTCTAGATATTGTGCAATTAGACAATGCTCTAATTTAGACGACGCTCTAATTAGACTTTGATCCAATCTCTCTCTAGTAGATCTCATGTGTTGAGAATTAGATCTCTCTAGTCTCATATAGCTCTTATGAAGCTCGATTAGATCTACCACCAAATCTACGCCGAAAGGCAGTCACTCTTCGTTGGTGCTAGTACCTCTAGGCGGCGAACGTGCTTGACGGATTGGCACGGTGTACGTGTGGATACTATTAGAGCGGGCTGCGCAAGTAGTTCCTCGATGACGGACCGGCAATAATCTCACCTCCCGGCGTGGACGTGAGATTCTTCATCAGGCTTCACTGACATCTACTTCGACAAACACAAGATCTTCCGCAACGGTGTTTGTAAGCATCTAGATCTAGCATTATGGGGTGCAGTATATCTTCATAGAATAGTCTTGGCGGCAAGTTTTTATCGCAACCCAATAAATATTACCTCTTTCCCATGTGATTTGGGCAACCCTTCGATAATATTCATGGAAATGTGTGTCCATGCCATGTCTGGTGTTGGTAATGGGTCTACAAGACTGGTTAGTTGCAATTCTCTTGTTTAGAATGCTGACAGACAGGACAGGTTGCAGCCCTTGTTTTTACTCACAGCTTGTGTCCAGGCCAGTGAAACAGTTTCTTGATTCTTTGATATGTGGCACGCATGCCAGAGTGTCCTCCTACTGCAGATGAATGGAGAGCAGTGAATATTCTGTCCTTGAGCTCGTAACTATTACCAATCATAGTTCTTCCTTGAAATCTGAGGATACCCTGATGAAATATGTGTGGAGCATTACTGTCAGGTGTAGTTGTAGAGAATTTCTGAACCTAGACTGACGTTATTGGATCAGATACATAGTTGTCAGCAATTTATCGTAACCACTGGGGTTGAACAACAGAGATAGCCATTATTTTGATGTGTTTTCATGACAATGCATCCGCATCATCACTGTTCTCCTTGCCTTTCTTGTACTCCACCACATAATCAAATTCAAGAAGCTTCATCATCAGTTTGTGTTGAATCCCATCTATAACTCGTTGGTCAGTGATGAATTTTAAACTTTGGTGATCAGACCTAATGATCACCTTGCCACCTAGGAAATAGTGGCGCCACCTCTTTAGAGCCGCTAAAACGGCCAATGCCTCTTTTTCATAAACTGACCTAGCATCATTTCTTGGTCCCAGTGTTGTGTTCTAATATGCAAGAGCCCTACCCTTTTGCATCAGGACTGCTCCGAGTCCAGTATATGAAGCATCAGTTTCTAGTATGAAGTCCTCCTTGAAGTTGGGCAGTGCCAACACTGGTGCAGTGATAAGGGCTAGTTTTAGTTTCTCAAAGGCAACATCATGAATTGGTAACCAGTGAAATTGCCATTTCTTAAGTAAATCATGCAGATGTCGACATATGATACCATAATCTTTGATAAAACGCCTGTAATAGCCAGCTAATCCCAAGAAACTCTGCAACAGTGCTAGTGTAGTGGGAGTAACCAAGTTGCAATTGATTCAATTTTCTTTGGATTGGTTGCTATTCCAGCTCCAGAAATGACATGACCAAGGTATTGAACTTGAGGAACAACAAAGACACACTTTGATTCTTTAGCAAATAGCTTGTTTGCTTTGAGCAATTGCAAGACTATTTTCAAGTGTGAGATGTGTGTCTACATATCTGGGCTATACACCAATATATCATCAAAAAAATACTAAGACAAACTTCCTCAAGTAATGTTGAAATATCTGGTTCATTAATGCTTGGAACGTTGCAGGAGCATTAGATAATCTAAAGGGCATTACTTAATACTCCAAATGACCACAGAAGGTTCTAAATGCAGTTTTATGGATATCCTCTGGCTTCATAAGGATTTGATGGTAACCAGAACGCGAATCTAGCTTGGAAAAAACACAAGCTCCATGTAATACATCCAATAGGTCCTCTATAATGGGAATATGGAATTTATCCTTAATGATCTGAGCATCTACCTTTCTAAAGTCCACACAGAGGCGCTTGGCAGTTTCTTTTTTGTCAACTAATATTCACTAGAAGAAATTCATCCATAAACCACGGGTCAGTTTCGTGATAGAAAGGTCGTTTTTCGTGGCTAAAGGTTTTAGCAACGAGGGGTACCGTGGTGGATACTGCGTGGCTGATGTATTAACCACGGCGGCGGGATTTCGTGGTAGATGGTCCCATCATCAACCATGAACAGGTTGTCGTGGTAAAACATAAACCTAACATGAAAATTAAATCACAAAGGGGACCTAGATCGAGACCTCCCCTCGCTAGTAGATTCTGGAGAAGGCAAGTAGCATCTCGAAGTTTGTAAGCCGACGGTTTACTCGTCAAGATGACAAATTTGTCTTGTTCTTTTTTGACAAATTTGTCTTGTTGGTGGTAGGCACTATCGTTAGCCGATCTGGATAAGAGATTAGGCAACAATGACGCTACACAGCAGATTGACATTCTGTAAACAACTAGCTAGCGCTGTATTTCGTCACGTCGTACAACTAGAAAACCTGAAGATGATTGAGGAGGCGCTCAAAGTCAAATCTCGGAAGTACTACCAAGGCAAGAACAACCCAAACACTTTATTCCCAAGTCCCAACGCTCCCCGAAACACCGCTCATGTCGCACGCCACGCCATGGGAGGTGACCGGGAACCATTGCCGGCGACCGCCTAGCCGCACATGCCGCGCCAGCATCTGATAAGGGCACAACATCGGATGAAGGCACATGCAGATAAACACCGCTCTGAGAGAGAGTTTGCGGTGGGAGACAGTGTTTATCTTCGCCTACAGCTTACGTGCAGACCTCAGTGGCGGACAAAACTTGTCAGAAGCTTGCATTCAAATACTTTGGGCCATACCTTGTGCTCCAACGTGTGGGCAATGTAGCATATAACCTCCAGCTACCTCCATCATCGCGCATATATCCAGTTGTGCTTGTATCCCAACTGAAGAAGGCCTAGCCTACTGATGCTCAGGTGTGTACTGCTTTACCAAATTATATGTTTGCAGCTGTCGACATGATTCCTGCAGAGGTGCGTGGAGGACGCATGGTGCGCCGCGGCAACAAGGACGTGCCCCAGCTGTTGATCAAGTGGGCAGGTTTACCGGAGCAATGCCTAGGAGCTGCCCTTCTCGGTGGTGCGCGCCCACCCGACTGCACCGGCCTGGGGACATGCCGGTACTCCAGGAGGGGAAAATGTCACGGACCGGGAAATGTCACGGACCGTACATGGCGGTGGCGCTGAAGCAGATAAGGCGTGCCAGATGGAAGTATCTTTTCTACTAAATGACCCTTAATCGGACATTAAGCTAATCATGGCCTTTCGCAAAACTTTCACGCGGATATGACCCTCGGTCCAAAACGTCATACGCTGAGGCGTTCCGAAAATATCAGAGGCTCTAGAAATCTCAGAAACGCCACATAGTTTGACGTATCCTGAGCCAGAAAAACGTAAAAATATCTAAGTCATTTTGATAAAGCCAAATGATATGACTTTTCTCGGGTACAGAGCTCTGAGAATCTCAGAGAACGTCATATCAGTTGGCGTATTCTGAGATTCTCAGAGCCTCTGTACTCGAGAAAAGCCATATCACTTGGCTTTACCCAAATGAATTAGAAATTTTTACTTTTTCTACATTAGCATAAGCCAAAATGTATGTGTTTTCTGAGATTTCCGGAGCCTCTGATATTTTCGAAACGCCAAACGCTATGGCGTTTTAAAAAAGGGTCATAGTTGGCTGAAAGTTTTGCGAAGGGCCATGATCAGCTTAATGTCCGATTAAGGGCCATATAGTAAAAATACCAGATGGCAGGAAGACCAGCGCAAGGATGTTACCCTGACGAGTGGGGCCCGCCAGGTGCAGCTACTCAGCAGCGACTCGGCACGGCACGGAAGCACATAAGGATGGTGGCGACAGAGAGGACGGCATCGAATTAGAATGAACTAACTGCCTTTGGCATTTTCCTCTCAACCTGCGTGCTGCTTTTGGCTTGCGAGACGCGAGTCTGTATCCACTCCACGATCTGGATCTCGATCCGAATTCGCTAATACACTAACAAGTAACAAGGCAAAAACAACCCAAACTCTGCTCCCAACGCTCCCCGAACCACCGCTCACGTCGCACGCGGCGCCATGGGAGGTGACCGGGAACCGTTGCCGGCGAGCGCCCGGCCGCAGGTGCTGCTCCTGTGCAGCCCGTGCATGGGCCACCTCATCCCTTTCGCCGAGCTTGCGCGCCGGCTCGTCGCCGACCACGGTCTGGACGCCACGCTCCTCTTCGCCGCGGCCACGGATTCCCCCTCGGAGCAGTACGCTGACCTGGCCGCGTCCGTGCCCGACGGCGTCGACCTGGTGGCGCTTCCCGCACCGCCCGCCCTGCCGCCCACTGCCACCGTGCGCGAACGCGCCGTGCACGCCGCCGCCTCCAGCGTCCCGCGCGTCCGGGACATCGCCCAGTCGCTGACCTCGACCGCGCCACTCGCCGCGCTCGTGGTGGACATGGTCAGCGTGCCGGCGCGTGAGGTCGCCACGGAGCTAGGCGTCCCGTGCTACATGTTCTGCACGTCGCCGTGGATACTGATGTCCCTGCTCCTGCACCTCCCGGAGCTCGACGCCGGGTTCGTCGGGGAGTACAGGGACGCGACGGAGCCGATCCGGTTGCCGGGCTGCGTGCCGATCCACGCGCACGAGCTCCCGGATTTGATGCTCGTCCGCCGGAGCAGCGACGACCACGCCTGGTTCCTGTCCATGGCCAAGGACGCCGCGAGAGTCGACGGGATCCTGGTGAACACGTTCCGTGCCCTGGAACCCGGGGTGGGCGACGACGTCACGGACGGCGTGAAGGTGAAGCTGCCGGTGCACACGGTCGGGCCGTTGGTCTGGACAAGGCCGGTGGGCGTGAACCGCGAACACTCGCGCGTCATCCGATGGCTGGACAAGCAGCCACGCGGATCCGTGGTGTACGTGTCGTTCGGGAGCGGCGGCACGCTCACGTGGCGGCAGACGACGGAGCTAGCGCTCGCGCTGGAGACGACGCAGCGTCGGTTCGTCTGGGTCGTCAAGAGGCCAGACGAAGACACGGCGAACGGCGCTTTCTTCGGGACCCGGCGAGGAGAAGACGACGACGACGAGGCGCTTGGCTTCCTGCCGAGGGGCTTCGTCGAGAGGACATCGGGGTGGGGCTCGTTCTCCCGTCGTGGGCGCCGCAGACGGCGATCCTCGCGCACGCCGCTGTCGGGTGCTTCGTGACGCACTGCGGTTGGAACTCGAGCCTGGAGAGCATCCTTAATGGCGTGCCGATGGTTGCGTGGCCGCTCTACGCGGAGCAGAAGATGAATGCCGCGATGCTGGAGGTCCAGGCAGGGGTGGCCGTCCGCGTCCACGCTGGTCCTGACGGCTTTTTCAGCAAGGAGGAGATTACCGGCGTGATCCGAGGTGTGATGGACGAGGAAGAAGGTGCAGACATGAGGAAGCGTGTTGCCGAATTCAGAGGCAAAGCGGAACACGCTCTAACCAAAGATGGTTCTTCTGCTCTTGCATTAGCGCAGGTACTTGATCTAAGATCTTCTAGAAGTGGTGGAAAGTAAATGGGCAAAAATGTTTTTCCACTACTCCAAGTACCATGAGTTATTTAATTTTTCATCTAAACAAAGAGTTATTTAAATTTCTAAAACCATTTAATTCGGTCTGTGGACTGTACTTTCGAAATGCTGTTACTCCCTTGGACACGAGATTTTTACATGGAAAACACTTTCAATAAGGAAGAGAAAAAACTATGGACGACCAGCAAATTTTCACTATCCGACTTATCCCAAACAAACAGCTTACAAGATATATATAAAGAGGTGGAACCCTAAGTCAGCAACAGTCCGACTCTCGGCCCAAGCCTTCCAGCGACGGGTCTCCTTCGCTACGGTAGGAGTTAGGCTTAATCTTCATATGATTTTGGATCACAATAAAACAACATCCCTCCGTTCACTTTTGTACGATGCGGAATGATTTTTCCGACAGCGCCCAAAACACAGTGAAAGTACGGTAGTACCCCCGATCGATCATGTTGCCCAAAACAGTGTGAATCGCATCGCTGTCGGTCATGACTTCTCGGCTTCTTCCCCGCATCGCCGCCGAGGTGCTGCTCCCCTAGCACATCGCCCGGATTCATCCCTGCATCGCCGCCCCAGCTAATGCTCATGCTCGCCCAGATCCCCTTGCTCCTGCTAGCCCACAACCTCACCGCCCCTACGAGCGTGTCTATTGGGGGGCCGGCAAGGTGTTCCCGACGCCGACAAGGTCCATCCTCGTTGTCACCGAGTATCAACAACAGCTATGGTGATGTCGGACTTAACTTTGCTCCTCCCGAAGAAGATAACGGTCCTCACGAAGAACATAATTAATGCTCCTCCCGATGAAATTGAAGGTACTATCGGGCTTGTTATCAGCAATATTGCCAATTTAATGCAAATTTCAATGATGAAACTAATCAGTACCGATGAACTTGAAGTCTAGTTTGTACTCCCTCCGTTTCAAATTAGATGACTTGCTATCCACCACCACAGTAATTCAGGTTGTTATCTAGTTTGTAAATGAAGTGAACTGCCATGTTGCTATCTAGTTTGTAAATGAAGTGAACTGCCATGTTGCTGTCTAGTTTGTAATTCAGTATAAGTACAAGATGTAAGTTAGGTGGCACTATAATACGTTTGCTGGGCTAGGGGTGACAGTGTCACCATATCTGACACATTTAAGGCGACTAAAGCTTCATTTTATGGGTCTGTTTCATGGAAATAGCTATATGTGCAGATGTGCTGCATGGAACATCTGGAAGGAGAAAATGGTTTCATATTTGAAAATCAGGAGCCAAGTTTTCGAGGTGGAAGATTCTTTTCAATGAGGACATTCACTGCCTATTTGTCCACCCTGTAACCTGCATTCACCTCTGTTTTTCTGCAGCTTGAATTTCTTTTGGGGTTGAACCTCTCAATCCTTTTCTCCTTCCCCATGCCTCTGATGTTAATTCTGTAAAAATGATTTTGGTTCTTTCTTATAATAAATTAAATCATACTGTGGGGGACTCCCCCTACGGTTTTCATGGTAAAAACAAAAGACTTGGTTTATGTCCCTGGGTACTGGCCCATGCAAATTCAATGTCAGCCTTTGCAACAGCCTTCTTACTCCGTATATCTGACGGTAGTAATTTTTATTGTCACGTTCTCTATTGTCAATATCAATCGTGTTTTGGACGGGAAGGTAGTTACAAAATTCAGCGAAAAAATGCTTGGAAATGCAATCATTGAAAATGACAACTGAATGCAAAAAAGGTGATCAAGATATGCATTGCTCTTTGGCGCCTCCACGACACATATTTTTCCTCTCCCGTCGCAACGCACGGGCACATTTCCTAGTCCAAGGTCAAGACAGTTGGTTCAAACAAAACCATCCTAACATGCCACAACACTTCTTCGCCCGCACAGGGCCAAAGATCCCAATGTGAGGCAAACAAGAGCATTCAACTCGCAGCAGCAGTAGGTACGTCGGCTGGCTTCGAATCCTCTGTCTTCTCGTGTTCCTTGTTTAGCATCTGCAGCCACATCAGAATTTAAAGAAGATGAAAAAAGGGAAATAAGGAACTTCATAAATGTGGCCAGTGCGAAGACGATGCAGATTATAGGGAAGGATTGGACGGATTATAAACAGCTTACCTTGTTGTTTATCAAGTTGTGGAGTGCAATAACACTCCTGATGACCGAAGAGAGGTATATGACAAGCATCATATCATTTGTTTTCACTGAGAATAACAGTAAACATTAAGCTGCTGATGTAAGAGCCAAGGCAATGAACGTTAAAAAATAGGTCAATTCTGGAAACCGATGGCAACATGCAAGATTACCTGCGAAAGCTTTAATAAGCTCATTTACATTGAGATTGGGGAGCAGATTAAACACATCCTGCAGAAAACAATCGAAATGAATAGGTTTATTGACACCATCAGCAAAATTGATTGGCCAGAAGAACTTATTATGGACTTCAAAATTGTTGAAATACCAACGTACTGCCTACGACATGAAAACATGAAGCATAACTAACGTGTCGTAGGACAACTAAGCCTTTTGTCCCAAGCAAGTTGGGATAGGCTAGATATGAAACCCACATAGAAACTAACGTGTTGTGGGACATATAGAAATTATCATTTCCTTATTCCAAGTATTAGTGCCCCCATCAGATGTCCATTCAATTGTAAGGAATCCTCAGTGTTTAGGAAAAATGATCAGACAAATTACTGGTCTGAAGATAGGATAGCAAACATATACTCCCTCCGTTCCAAATTAGTTGACTTGCATTTGTACAAATATGGATGTATCTATTCTTGTTTAGTGTCTAGATACATCAATATCTAGATAAATGTGTGTCAATTAATTTGGAACGGAGGGAGTAGAAAGGACACTTTGACCACCCAACATAAGTGTTTTCTCCAACCCAAGTATCATGTACTGAAGAGCCCTCCCTGTTTTCGATGTGTCTTTACATTGTGGTGAAAATTACTAGTGGTATCACAGGGCTCTAAACATGGGACTCCAATTTCTGAGCAACCTCTTAACTTTCATATAAAGCTTAAAGGAAACATGTATCTTAAAAGCACATTTATATTTTCTTTGGGAGTTTGATCCGGGTAGCAAAAAGAATGTAGGTGTATCAACATTTTGTAAAACTGAACGGCAGCACCGCATGATAAAGTTGACAGAGAATAAATACAGGATTACTCAGACACGAGAAAGATAATTTATCAAATACAGGAGCTCGGAATAAGAAAATAACATAAAACATAAGAAATCACAAGAGATGTGAACCTGCAAGTGGTACAAAATCTCATGGTTCAGCGGGAGCTTCGCATCAATTACAAGATCAAGATAGCCCCGGATCTCCGTGAGCCTAGCATCAAGTCCTTTCAAGGCTGCAAGCTTGCTCGATACCTTTGTTTGCAAAGGATAAATTAGAGGTGTTGCATAAACGAAGCAACTTGCAAAACTGAATCCTCCCTCATGAAACATTACCTCTGTTGCAAGTGTGCTTATCGTTGTGTCTTTCACATCCCTCAGAAGGTGCTCAACTCCTGAAGGTACGATGAAGCGTATATCAGTTAGAATTTAGAAGTAAACTCGAAAACCTGTCAACCATAATTATAGTTGTTGCTCAAGGTGAACTAGCTAACAGAAAGGATCTCTATGACCAAAAATTGGTTCCATAATGTCTAAACTGATACATTAATATGCCCTTTTTCATTCAAATTCAGACGAACAAATCTTACCAATTTCCTCAACTTCATGAGCAGCAATTTCTGAAGGAACATGGACAAACACCTTTTGACTTTTCTGGGTGGCATTCTGTAAATAAAAAAATGTATGTTAGTGAAGCTGAAGAAGCAGGCATGAATAACTTCTTAGATTCGAGTCTTACCTCTTTAACCTCTTCCACAGCATAGTATGCTTTGGTAGGTATTCCCAACTCCTTCGGTTGCACATCGATAATCACCAGGACAGGATTAGGAACATAGCTGCATAATGTAAAGGAATAATATACGTCAACTACAGGAAGAAACATGACCCAACGGGAAACAAGATAAGCACCCTGGGACCTATGCAAGAAGTTAAAGAGTATTGACATTTAGCATTTTTCTTTATGCTTCCAAACCAGCAGAAGGACTAAGCGTCTGTAATTAAACAGATAGATTTGACTAAGCAAATTTGATTATTTTAGTGATGGAGAATGTGGTAAAAGGTAGTAGGTCATATCTAATATAAATATCACTTTGCTAATAGTTCTTTATAACACCTAACGATGGCAATACTTTCATCCTATCATCAGACAAATTTCAGTGTTAGGCTAGTAGCAGACAAAATAAAAGGAAAACGTGAAGAGTAAGCTAAGAGAATACATGAGTAACTACAATTATTTGGAAGCTTAGCAATTATTACTGTGGTAGTAAGGTTTTGTGCACAAGTGAGGTGATATTGTCCAAGTTCAAAGGCATCAGTAACAGTAGTAAGTCATAGAGAGATTGAAACTGAAAGGAAGTTATTGACTGACACATCACGAAGTTAATTAAAAGTAGCACGGGATCGTACTTATTGAACAAGGCGTGAACATCCAAATCATTCTCCTTTAGTTTTGGACCAGTGCTATACCAGCCAACAACATGCTCCTTAGCTGCATCCAAAACAGCCCATCAGCACGACAGAAACAACGAGCTCAACGCATATATATCTTAGAATGAATCAGAAACAGCATACCATTGATCCTCTTGAACATGGAGAACATTGACTCGTGGTAGTTATGGTCGAGGAACCAGATCCTGGGGTCTTTGTCTTCCTCCTCGAACGGAACTGAAAAATTACAGAGTCAGAAACCTAGCAGGCTACCACCGCAACAAATTGACTTATAGATCCAATCATGGAAGGGAAAGGAGATTCACTCCCGTAGATCTAACTAATTCTACAGCCGCATCCGATTCCGTGCGCCCTAGGCCCGCGGGAATCCTCCGCAGGGAACCGGCGCGCTGCGCAAACCCTAGAAGAGACGGGGGATAGAGGGTTACCCGCGTAGGAGTTGGTGACGTCGACGACGCCGCGGGAGGAGCTGCCGAGGAGCACGCCGACGACGCGCTTGCGGGTGTCGCGGGCGACGCGGTTGTAGTGGTCGACGATGCTGAGCAGCACGAGCGGGTGCACCACCACCCGCTCCAGCGTCCGCCCCGAGAGCTGCGCCGCCTTCACCACGTCCATCTCCTCCTCCTCTTCCTTCTCTCCCTCTCACGGATCTGCGGGAGCGTCTGGGTTCGACTCGAGGTTGTGTTGCTGCTGCTGCTGCCTGCGGAAGCGGAAGCAGAAGGACCCAGCTGCTGGGAGTTGGCTCGCGGCTGCGCCTGCGAGGCGAGTACGAGTACGAGCGAGGCTCGCTAGCTGGGCTGGGCCTTTGTGCTGCCTCGGTTGGGCCTTCGGTGGGCTGGTGCGGCTGGGTAGCACATCGAGAAAAGCAAATACTCCAACCGAGCCGCACCGACAGAAGAACTCTTTCATACAATTCTGTTAACAGAACTCATGATCAGATAGATGAGCTCATGAGCACTTGTATTTTGTGATAGGGCAACCGACAGCATCAGAGTGCTTAGTGCCTACCTGTTACTTGAAATGGTAGTCATCACAGCATCAGACAAACTTATTCGTCTGCAAGAATGGTAGTCATCACAGCATTAGTTCTTCCGCATGAACAAAAGCAATTGTTCTTGTATCAGATATATATATATATATATATATATATATATATATATATATATTTACGCATCAGATCTAAGTCAGCTAACGAACCTTAGTGTCTCCTCCGGTAATGCAGTCCTTTGAAGTGCATCAAGAATCAAAAGAAAACTGAAAAGTGTAATTTGGTGCCTTCATGACCTGTAAGAATATTCAAACTGGAGCACTACGTAATATAAAATGTGAGCAACAAAACGAAGACTGCTTAGAATACAAGAAACAAGAATAAATAGAGAAGACATGTACTCCCTCCGTTTTTTATAAGATGTTTTAGCATTTGTCCACATGCATATGTACATAAATGTATGTAGACATGTATTAGTTTGCATGTTCACTCACTTTAGTATGTATCTAGACACTATGTGCAACACCTAAAACATCTTATATTAAAAAAGGAGGGAGTAGGCCGGTAACACCAGATGTAATCGGACTCCTGTAAATACTTTCCTCCCAATTTTAATGAAAAGACGGGCAATGCTCTTGCATGTTCTATAAAATCCCTTTCCCCCGCAAAAGAAAAGGAACAGACACCCTTTCACACGAAACTGATGCTCACCTGAAAAAACAAATAAGACACCCTTTCAAGCGAAACTGATGCTCACCATCTACTATATTTTTATATGCATGACACTCACCTTTTCTTGGAACCAATTGCTTGGTATCAAAGATTTTATATGTAGCATGGCAACTACAGCACATATTCAGGATTACTGGTATTTGTCAGTTTATTACTACCTCCGGTTCAAAAAACAAAGGCGTTTAAATTTAAACAAAAGTAAAAGCTTGCAAAGTTTGACCAAACATATACAAGGCAATAACAACATTTACAATATTTAATAAATACATTATGAAAATATATTTTATGGTGGATCTATTGATATTGATTTGCTATTGTAGATATTCATATTTGTGTCTATAAACATGCTCAAACTTAGAAAATGTTGACTTTTGACTGAATTTATATGCCTTGTTTGAACGGAGGGAGTAAACCATTACTGACAATAACAACACTGGTTACACTACGTCGTGAGAAATAGCACACAAATTACTTATGGTCATGGGAACCAACAGAGCCCGGTTCTATACTGGCAGCAAGACAACTTGCACTCCAAGAGAACTGCAGAATGCTCATGTGGGAACAATCAAGAAACAAAATGTGAATCAATAGGTTGTCATAATAACATTTACTCAAGATCATCAATTAGTTACAGAGCTTACTGAATGCAACAGAATATCTAACACTTTTCTTTTTACCAGACAAATGCAGTTGTTCGTTACAAGTTGTAAGCAATAGCATCAGTCTTTATTAGAAGAACAGAAATTTTCTACAATCAGATAAGGATGCATGATGAATCATATATATGGCCGCTTCTTAACAAGTAAAAAGTGAAGAACGAACAACATTAATTGTTTTTCACCATTTTCTTTTCCTGGGGATCAACAAGTTCCATTCGTTAGCAACAGCTAAGGTAATGAAACACTTTCATTGTTACTCAATACCTTTATAGATTATAGTCAAGCAAATCCTACAGTTGGACACCATATCTCACTATCTTATAGAGAGAATAGGTGCTAACATCACGGATGGATGGACCAGAAACAAACATGAAAGCTTTTGACATTCTTGTACATACTGGTTTGAATTAATTAAATAGATGCTGGGAAAAAAGTATGAAAGACCATGTCATCCATATTGGACGTTTACAGTCTTGCGGAAAACTATGCCATGTTTAGTATGAACAGGAAAACAATGCGGTCCTACTACTTATATTCCACCCTAGTGGTTTGAGCAGTATCTTCCATTTTCCCACTTTAAACAACTATCGTGCATTAACAGGAAAACAATGCGGTCCTACTACTTATATTCCACCCTAGTGGTTTGAGCAGTATCTTCCATTTTCCCACTTTAAACAACTATCGTGCATTATAAATAGCCTGCTCATCGTTGTAAACTACAAACCTGGGCAAGTCTATTTTCTGTGGCAAGACAAAACCTTCAGCCCAAAACAATGCTCCCTGATCTACATGTAACAACGGGGATTATAGGTCATTTTCAGTTCACTAGCTACTTACTTCATTTGCTTCTTCTTTTAATGTCATCGTGTTCTTTTCTTGCAGGAAGCGTAGTTTGCCTTCTCCTTTATGCAGCACCAATGTACTATATGACTACATCATAAGCTCTCATGGCCAGCTTAGAGTGTATGATGCATTACTTAACCCTTTCTATTTTTTTGTTTCCCAGATTAACATTCAAAAAAGTGATACAGAAGGGCAGTGTACAAGAATACTCATGCATACCGTATATCTTAACTTTGTTTAGTAGCCTCATATATACTTGGTACGGCCTTCCAGTAGTGAGCTCTGGCTGGGAGAACTGGACCCTCTCTGGCATCAGCTCACTAGGTGTGCTCTTTGAAAGCACATTTATTATTATATACACGTGGTTTGCACCACGAGGGAAAAAGGTAAGTTTTTTTCTGAAGATCGGCGATGCTGTTCCTTTAGCATTTATTAACTTCCAGAATAAATAAGAATTGACAGCCCACAAACACTCGAACAAATATAAGCATGTGCTGAGGCCTAACCTTTGCACATTAACAGTCTTGGTGACCAATGAGGTTGTGTACTTAATTATATATGTATTTAATTAATAAGTTTTAGTAATATAGTGATGGCTTCCTTCAGGCACCAAATGCATGAATGTAAATACAATCTGGAGCAAAGCAGTTGTTGTTTTGGGAAATGAATTAAAATAATCTAGCCAGTAGTGAGTAGAGAATATCAGAATACAAAATATATACATGTAAGAATGGTTGCCTAAGGACAAGAAAAATTACACATTCAATTCATAAATGTCACTAACTCTTTCTTAACCATGTGAGGAAGAACAAACACCAGCATTCTGATGCAACATAAAGAGAATGATGTTGTTTCATAGATACACCGAGTAGTTATAGATAAAATGGTGAAAAATTGATGTTTACATGCATATAAGATGTTACAAGAATTATTATCTGTTAGTAATTCAAACACTGTATCTCATTTTATTTTGCAGAAACTTGTCATGCTGATGGTATCTCCAATTCTAATAATCTTTGGCACGGCTGTATTTTTCTCAAGCTTCTCAATCCACACCCACCATATGCGGAAAGTATTCGTTGGTAGCATTGGTCTGGTGACTTCCGTATTAATGTATGGCTCTCCGTTTGTGGCTGTGGTGAGTGTTGTCACTTATTGTCGCTCCAGAGTTATGGATCATAGATGAAGAGAACATGTTTCATCATAGTAACTTGCAACAATTATCTGTGTCTGACAAAATGATTCAATAAAACAAGCTCAAGTGATAAGTACTAAAAACTATCAGTATGTTCCACAATATTTAATAATGATTCAATGCAACAATTTTCATATTTAAAAGTAATGCAGCAAAAAAAACTTTCAGTTAAGACAGAAAACATGTGCACATGGCGAGAAAATTAACTTTGTGTCAACCTTGCAGCAACAAGTTATCAGGACAAAAAGTGTGGAGTTCATGCCATTCTACTTGTCATTGTTTAGCTTCTTAACAAGTTTACTCTGGATGTTATATGGGATCCTAGGAAGGGATCCTTTTCTCACGGTTAGAACAGAACCAAATTTTAGCACAAAAGAAACTATTTATTATACTGACGTACTTGTTTTCTTATGAAGGCACCAAGCGCCATTGGCAGTGTAATGGGTATCCTTCAGTTGGTTGTGTACCACATTTACAGCAAATGCAAGGAAGCACCCAAAACGAATCCTGATATTGAGCAAGCAGATGTAATGAAAGTTTCAACTAGTCAAGAAGACACGAAGGGACAAAAGCCATAATCTGAACCTAAGCTACCTAATCTGAAAATCCGGACTAGTTATATTTCTGTGACAGCTACATCTTGTCCCCCAGGCAAAGTGTCTCTTGTACCCATATAATGTGAGAAGAAATAATCTCAAATATGTTTCTAGTCCAATATTGCAAAGATAAAATATTTGTTAACAAGGTGGCTGCAATTTCGTGGAAGTGCATGTTCAGTGTACAGTACGGTTCCTTATGCACACAGTTAGAGCTGAAACCGGATTTAAAATCGGTACAAAGTAAAGCTAGAACTGAGAGAAACCTGCAAATTGGCAAGTTAACTTGTATAGAATCTTTTAAATTTGACCATATTATAAATGCAGGGAAAACAATTACCTCTTTGACAGCTCAAAGTCCAAGACCAGAACATTCAATAGGTGGCCATTGTCTAAACTTTTATGAATCATGCCCTTGCGCTTGATTTTATGTTGGGAGTGTAGAAGCATAATGTTTGCATAAAGTAATGAAAGTTATATTCCTTCCAACCTGTGTTGCCTTATCTTTACTTTCACCCAGTGGAAATCATTAAGAAGGCTAACAATTCATATAGGTTTCTCATATTATTCTGTGATATTCTGCTTTAGCATTACCTTAATTTCAAAAATCTTTCAATGAAGACAATACAAACCTAGTTTTGACATTTCAAATGTGTACATACGCAAGAAAGGAAGACAAATGCATGAAGCAGATTTTTCTACAAGTCATTGATACAAAAGATAAACCTAATTTAATGAAACAAATTGATTCCAACTCCAACAATTAAAACTTGCTTAGAAGCAGTAGTGACAAACACGTGACAATTATTTACATCGTTACCACCAATATAAAAACCAAGATCTAGCTTCAAGTCATTAACAAACACCAGCTAAATTGGTATCTAATCTATTCGATATAAATAATCATACATTACCAATGTCCTCTCTTGTCTAAATTGGTGGAAGTGCAACTTTAGAACACCATCCATTGATTTACCATGTGCCAAGTATAAATTGAAATAGAACAGTATACGTACTCAAATTTCTAGCATAACTTACGGATATATTGTCTATATGATCAGTTTTTACCATGCTCCTCACTATTCTGACAACAGCTTTCAACCTTCCAATGCTCGAGAAAAGCTTTCATCTTCTAATGGCATCAACAAGAATGTGTGTCCCCAGTTTTGTGGCCCGTGATCACTGGTGAGTACATCAGTCTGGCAGCTTCCATATGGATACAATATTCTCTGCTGATTTTTGCAGTGAGTTCTTGCCCAGACATTTTTCTGGTTAGCTGCATTACAAGGTTCAGTCAATTGACTCGAGTCTACTGTGCGACGACCGGAAAAGAAATGCAAACAGATGCTTGGCTTTATAAAACCGAATAGTATTAACCCAACTGAAGTTCAGCATCATGGTGAGTATTGATGGTGGTTCTTCATAAATTAAGGTTAACAAGAGGAATCTGCAAAAATCATCATTGGTTAATTTGTGATGATAGCAAAACAAAAGCCTTTGCATTCGTCACTGTATTTACCGTGGAGTAATGAACCACCAGACTATTATCGCATCATGCTAGTCACTGATATATTCATGATCCATAGATAATCAGTGTAACACCCCGATTTTCACTAACCGGTTTTTCTGAAAAAGGGGTGAACTAAATTTTTTCGAAAACCTTTTTACTTGGATTTCTCTGGGTTTTATCAAAACTCATTTGAACTTTTGATGATTGATGTATCTCTCTTTGTCCCAACCCTGGAAATATTCTCTGAATATTTCTGATCACCTTTGATTCCGTTCGTTAGGGTTTTCTTTATAAAACCTTAATGCCTTTTCTATAGAAAACGAAAACCGATATCTCGCCTCTCAAAAGCAACTCCCATTTATCTTGCTTAGAAAATTCCGCCAAAAATCCCAGAGACACCTATCATCATTTATATCCCATATATGCATGAACATAGCCATGACCTATGCAACTTTTTAGATTGAGGAAATTACCAAATCTGCCACTGCCGGGCCATTTAATACAAAACCCTACTTACACTCCACCATAAATCTTGTCCACTTGAGGAAGTGTTTCATATCCCATTATAAGCCATCCCAAGAAATTTGGGATCATTTGGACCAAATTTTTCTTGTAGGACACCCATCGAACACCTTCTGCCCTTTTCGAAACCCAAAAATGTGTACACATGAAACTTTCTCCAAATTGAGTGAAACTGGACCACATTGCTCACATACCAGTAGAACATCACCAGCAGAAATCCTAGCTCCATTGGGTTAGTGGAAGTCCCTTTTCTTTGCATCGAACACCTTGAGGGCATTTGAAGTTTTCTAAACTTTGCACTGGACTTTTGCTCCTATTTGATGTTTTGCTTGCTGTGTGTGGTGTGTAGTGGTAGTGCAACCCCGTGACGTGACCCGTTTTCTTTTTAGTACCCTAGATCATCGGGAACGCGAAGATGTCGATCACGGCGTGCTCTGGACATGCCACTGTCGGCATGAGCCAAACCCTAACCCTAGCCCTGCCCTTATCCCTTGCTGCAGTAGACCCCGTGCGGTACTGTACGTCCAGCTCGGCCCTTCCTATCCTCTCCCCCTCCTTATCCCTCTCCTGTGGCCGGATTGACGTGAGCCATGACCTCAAGGAGGGATTTAATGGCCACCACGGCCAGCACCTAATTCTCCTCCTCTCCCTCCTTATAAGGCCACCTCCGAGCAGCCCAGCAAACCCGAGCCAGTCCACCCCATTCCCTCTCCCCTGCCCTTCTCGTTCAGTGCAGGAACGTGAGGGGAAGACCTCAAAATTTTTCCCCACCGAGACCACCATGGCCGAAGCTCGAAAAGCTCAGGAAGGTGACCCCCGCCTCCGGTTCCCCCTCCCACGGCCGCGGAACGCCGCCCCGGCCCGTCCCCGCCGCCGGCCGCCTCCTGGCGCCCTCCGTGGCTGTCCCCGGCCCTCCCCTGCTCGCTTCCGTGCGTGTCCAGAGGAGGAAGACAAGCATCGATATGTTCGTCATTTTTTTTTCTTTCTTTTTTTTCCTTCGGCTACGAACCGTTTTCTCCGCTCGATCCAGCAACCAGCAGCAGCCCGGCTGGCCCAGCCCAGCAGCGGCCCGCCCAGCGCTGGCGCAAGCGTGCACGGCGCACATCGCGCTCGCGGCCCGTTTACGGCCCGTGGAGTTTTTTTTCCGGAATCTTTTTCTTTTTCTGCTGGACAAATCTTCAAACGTCGATATCTTTTGAACCGTAGCTCCGATTGGAGTGATTCAAATTTCTAAATTCCTATCTTTGCGAGATCTGTCAAATGGTATGGATTTCACATTTTTCTAGTAAAGTTTCCGGGTGGCGGATTTTGTGTATAATACCACCCCGTCAGCGCGGTAAAGGGCTACCGGTGCCCGATTTCCGTGACGTCTTCACTTCATCGGCGAACCAGAGCACAACCACGTGACCCTGAGGCAAGCTAACCACTTGCTATGAGCCCAGTCTGTTTATCTAGTTATGTTTTGCTTGCTAGTCGATGTTGGTGATCGTTCCTGTTATTTCATGTGTGTACCTGCCTGCAATGTTTATTTCGAGCTTAGATATCAATGCCATGTTTAGTCTCCGAGCATAGATAGCGATACCTTGTTGCATTAAATTGTCTCATTACTTTATAATTGCTTATCTGTGCCTAACCCCCATTCCCGAGGCGATGGGCCGAGGAACCGCCACAGTCAAGGGAATGGGAATTAATACAACTGTGCGTCTCACACTTGCGTGGCTATGTTTGCTTCTTCTTATTCGCCAATGTGAGGAGCGGACGAATGTCGTCTTATGATCCTCGGAGTTGGGGCATTTGCCAAAAGAGTTATTTGCTTCCTATCCCTCCGTCAAATATGGTTGGCGTAAGCCACCCGGACTGCGACGCTTGGGAGCTGACTTTCCATTTGGTTCTTTTGCCAAGATTGCTGACACCACGTCAGGTTATTCCTCGAGTGGAATGGATGCTTTCTTTCTTATGATTGCTTTTCGGTTCATTGTTTGGAGGCTACATGCCTCACCAACTTTGTAATTAATCTGCGAGGGCGCTGGCTGGAGGAACCGGCACAGTCGTCTGATTGACCCACTGTGTTATCTTTTGTAGTTGATCTGTGAAGGCGCTGGTCAGCGGAAGACCGCTGCCACAGTCTTCCGGTTGACGTTTCTTTTTCCTTGTCAAACGAGAAGGCGCTTGCCAGCGGAAGACCGCTGCCACAGTCATCTGGTTGACGTTTCTTTTCTTTTGTCAAACGAGAAGGCGCTGGTCGGCGGGATCGCCACCGTAGTCATCCGGTTGACGCCATTATTTTGCTAAGTTTGGACATGGATACTACTATTGCTTGAGATATTATGTTGTAATGTCTTGATGTTTGATGATGTATATTATTATGATATTGTGATTGTTGTGTTGGACTAACCCTCTGTTGTTTGGACTTGTTATGATGAAACTTGATTAAATGAAACACCCCTCCAAACTTCGATAGGGTCAGTCCATAGTGCCACTAATCTGAGCATCGAAAGCACTACCACTGTCGCTCATATGGGCGGGCCTTGACCTACGTAATCCTATTGAGCCTCCTTTGATGCCACCCTTTTGGCAAGTCTAGTCGGTTACCATAGTTGGTCGGGGCTAGTCTTGAGAAGGTTCCGGAGCTAGGCGTCGCTCATGGTTGGGGACGTGCCGGATTCACTTCTGCATAAGGCATATAGTTATGTCGGTGGCTATATAGGGAGTGTCTTGATGGCGTGAATGATCCACTTGGATGAGTGAAGTATTGCAACCTCTCTCGAGTGTAAATCTGGATATCTAGCCTAGTTCCAAGGTTATGGAACAACAGTTCAGTGTCGGTCACACTATTGTCTTTGTCGAGTCAGGAGGTTAAACATAAAGATCTGTTTGAAAGAAAGATGAACAACCTGATTTCACTAAATGAACAATAAGTTGATGCAGGGAATGCTACTTGAGATGTGATTGTGAACCAGGTTTAGGGATGGCGGTGTGATGCGTTGGGGAGCATATAGTTAGGCCAAGCCCACATCAACCGTGCGTGCCCAGAGTGAAATGATGAGGCCAGTGGGCCTAGCAGTGATCACAGGTGTTGTTGATTATTATTTGGTACCAACTTGGTACACCCGTCTTCTCGTCACAGGTAAGCCCTTTGTATGATTGCCGGTGCACGATCCAACCCCACCTGGCTTGGACTCTGTACGGTGATACCCCCGTTGCTTGCTTATGACATGTTTGGTTGTCAATGCCATGCTACTTTTATGTCATGTATCTAGAGTACACCTTGACATGTTGTAGGATTTTATTTCCAGTGTATACCTTGTTGCATGATTGTTGGATTGTTTGTGGTGAGGGGCGATACTTGCTGAGTGCATAATAATGTACTCACGGGCCTTGTGATTGTGGCCAGATTTTGGCGAGGACTCAACTTCCACCTTAGCATGGATAAGGAGAAGAAGCGTGCTAGGATCAGTAGCCAAGCCAGATACCTGTGGAGTGGAGCCGCTCCAAGCCGTTGCCTTAGCCGTCTTCCGCTGCCAGTTAAACTCTGTCCTGGGCCATGCTTGGCAAGATATTTGTAATGCCTCGATGACCTTGTAAACCATTTGTAGCACTTTTTGTGCCTGATTGTGTAATGATTTCCGCTATGTTGCATTGTCGTAACGTGCGGCCAGATATCTTGGGCTGGCGCACGGGGCGACCGCCTCTCTGGAAATATGTGCCAGAGCAGGTGCCACAATCAGCCAAGAGTAAGTTCATGTCTCAAATTCGAAGTGGTATCTCAATCACGATTCACGAGAAAACATGGTGACAAACCAAATACGTGTTCCATAAAAGACACAACTAATAACAGGCGTACATGAACACATTAGGTCATACAGAAGCCAGAGCGTTAAGATCTAGAAACCATTAGATGTTATAACAAAATGTAAAGAAACAATTAGGTTAAGCTTTCTGCTATGGAGTTCTTGATGAACTGTGATATTGCTTTAACAGCTTCTATTTCAACATCATGTTGATTTACTCCAGCAGTTTTTTGGTATTTTTGTCCGACTTTGAAAGAGTGGTTGTCGTGGGTAATCACGGCAGATGCCATACGGGGTGGCTTAACTCGGGTGTGAGCCAGGCGACGTAGGATTCATAGAGAGATAGCACACGCAGAGTTTACCCAGGTTCGGCCCCTCTGTATGAGGTAAAGACCTACTCCTGCTTGTATGTATTTGGATCTGAATGGGGTGTACAATGGTGTGCGCACCAGAGCTTGCGGGTGCTCCGGAGGCTATGGAATGAGATGAGTCTGCTCTAGGGTTGCTCCTTGCCGGCTTTATATAGGGAGCCGGCTAGGGTTTACAGGGAATGACGGGTTCCGCTGGCGGCGCTAGCTATCCTGCCTACAAGTGCGGCTTCGTGGAGCGCACTCTTCGGGATACACAATCGCAGACTGATTCGAAGATATCTGCTGCCGCCTCCCCGAGCCGTCATACCGGGATCCTCGGGGACCCGGTATCCTGGAAGATGTACATCGGGTGGGCTTTGGGCCACCCGGCCTTGAGGGCCGACTCGGGGTCCTGGGCCTACCCGGTTGGGCATCCCCCATCATTAGCCCCCGAGTTCGTCAGGGACTCGTCTCCGGCTTGGTCTTCGTCTTGCGAACTGCCGGGTCGTGTCGTTGAACGAACTCCTGAAACAGAGAAAAAGAAACAACGGCTCGGAGTGGTGGATTTTGGCTTTTAACGCCCGGTCTAACTCAAGTTTTTGTTTGATGCCGGCTTGTGCCCGTTGGGACGTTTGCCATCCGACTCGCCTCTGTGTGGGTTGTCTCCTCGTCTTCTCCGCCTGACGTCACGGCATCTTTGACCGCTTGTCCTGTAGTGTCTGTCTGTCTGACGCCGAGTCGACTGATGGGACTTGACGGCGCATCGACTGCCTCCACCTCGGGATGGAGCAATGGTAATGATGATGTCTCTTGACCCACACGCGCCTGATCCATCGGTCCGAAACATCGTGACAGGGTGACGTGGCCAAATCTGAGCCGCGTTTTCGGCACGCTCCCGTGGAAACCGAGGCGTCGTGCGGGAACCGAGGCGTCGTGCGACGTGGCGATAGTGGACGACGTGGGCGGCGCCATTTACTGCGGTAACGGCTCCACTCACAGTGCCTATTAAAGCGGCAAGGGAGCGCGGCTGGTGAGTTCACGCTCCACTTCTTCCTCGCGCTCGCCGTTTCTCCTCAAACAGTTCGCGCCCGAGCTCTTCGCCGCACCGCCACCGCAGCCATTGGACATTCCTGCTCCTCCCCCTCTCTTCCGGCCAAGATGGTGGCGCCCAAGAACAAGTGGGAGAGGTCGTCGGTGACGACGCAGGCGTTGGAGCAAGCCGCCAACGAGGGTTTGTTGCCGCCGGCGTCGGAGCGTCGGTGGCGCATCGCCTCCGCGGATCCACGCCCGCGGCCGTCGCCGGGCGAGTTCGTCGCCTTCCTCGCGTTCCTCGAGCGCGGGCTGGGCTTCCCCACGTCGGAGTTCTTCCGGCGCTTCCTTGACTTCTACGGGCTACAGGTACATGACCTGACGCCCAACTCGATCCTCCACCTCGCCTGCTTCGTTACCCTGTGCGAGGGTTACTTCGGGTGCGCCCCGTTCTTCCCACTGTGGCTGTGGATCTTCCACGGCAAGCTGGGGAAGGGGGACATGCGCCTTGCGGCGGCCTCAACTTCCAAGTCCGCGGCGACGTCGACTACCTGGATCTCGGCCTCCCCTCCAAAGTGTATTGGAGGAAGTCAGGCTTCTACATGCGGGAGCCGGCGCCTGACGGCGAGATCGGGATTCCTTCCTTCTCGCCATCGCCGAGCCGGCCACGCAATCTTCAAGAGCTGCCGCGCGACGCCGACTTGCCCATGGTGCGCCGGCTGATGGCGCGACTCCAGGAGTTGAAGAAAGAGGGGCTGACGGGTCTGAACCTCATCGCCACCTGGGTGAAGAGGAAGATCGCGCCTCTGCAGCACCGGCCCTCGCTGATCTGCGAGTACACGGGGACGAAGGACCCGCAGCGCCATGACCCGACATTGTTCGAGTCGGTAGAGCAATTCACGCTGCGGATGAAGCGATCACGGTCCACCCGGCTCCCGAGTGGATCGTGGGCGGCTTGGAGGCCTTCCCGCCAAGCATCCGGCTCCTGAGGTGAGTCCCTTTGCTTGACGATTCGATACTTTCCTTTTCTTGGTCTTTTTATACCGATCCTTCCTGCTCGTCGAATTCAGGAGTTCGATCGCTTGTTGGGCTGCCTCCGACCCGCGGAGACGCTCCCACGGTGCTTGCCGGCCCCAACGACGTTGTCGAGCGCGACTCCGACGACGAAGCCGACAGCGCCACCATGGCCAACGAGGCCGCCTTCTCCTCCCGCCAACCGATCCCCATCCTGTCTGAGGATGAGGAGGAAGGAGAAGAAGGAAGAGAAGAACGCGCCGGGTCCAAGAACCCGGCGCCTGCTGAAGATGATGATGAAGATGATCAGCCGCTCCGCATCCGGCGGAGGCGTAGGCCTGCGGCTGAGGACGCCGGGCCCAACTCCAAGCGCTCCAAGTCGGCGAACTCGACGCCGCCGCCACCGAGCGATCGGCTGGGGCTGCCGTGCAGCGCACCGTCGTTGCCGAGCGGAGGCAGAAGGCCTTGCGGGACATCCCTGCGAGGGCCCGCGCCGACTCGCCTCCTGCGCCTCGCTTCCGAGGGGTTCGGACCTCGACTCTCCCACCTGCGGGTGACAGGTCAGCTGCTGATCCTCATCCGAAGTTCCGTTGGAACGCTATCTTGAGTTTGACCCGTGCGAGTGTCGCAGGGCTGAGGACGCGTCCCTCAGCGACATGGAGGACGCGCTGGAGACGACTCCCAGCGGGCGGGCCCGCCGCGCACGTCACGGAGCCGACTGCGAGAGCGCCGACTCCTCCGCCTTCCGCCGGCGGAGGCGACGAAGTTATTGTGCCCCCTCGACCCGAGGGGGCCACTATTGATGACCGGCTGGCACAGGGGACGCCACGCCTGTGCCAGACGGCGCTGATGGTGACGGCGACTCGCGCCGCCGCGACGGCTTCCTCACGGGTGGGCTGACTGCCCAGCCCCCGAGCTCCGTCCCGGGTGCGTCTGCTCCCGGCCTGACTTCCGAGCCGCCATCCAAAAGCGATGGATGCGCACCAGGTACGTAGAATCTTTCTTGCACCTGTTGCGTCCGTAGCGTATATGTAGCCCCCAAGGCCCGAGTCGTGTTCGTAGAAAGCGGCTTGGGTCTTCATAGTTTCTGGATGCGATGTTTGGCGAATAGCGTAGTCCCCGGTTTGCCAATGTCGAAGTAGAGGCAGGCCGGTGGCGGGTGTAGATGCATGCCACTCGGGCGTAGCCCCCGAGTTCCTGACTCGGCGTATTTTGTTTTTTGTTGGGGCTAGCCCCCGGGTTAGCAAATGTTGGTGTAGAGGTAACCCGTGGCGTAGCCCCCATGCTCTTCCTGATTGATCATGTCTTGTGTACTGCAGGAGCTGTCCTGGCTCCTCGAAGCCGAACAGCAGGAGACCCGCCGCCTGCAGGAGGAGCTGAAGAAGGCGCGCGACGGCTTCATCTCCGTCGCTGAGCACCAGCAACTGCTGGCCGCGCAGGAGAGCCGGCACACGCAGGCGTTTGCCGCGGTGCAGGAATCCTGCGAGCGGCTCAGCAAGCAGAAGGAGGAGGCGGACGCCGCCCTCACCCAGGCGACCAAGGGGTACGGCGAGGACCTCGAGAAGCTCGAGCGCAAATCCGTCGAGGCCGAGCGCGAGATGAAGGAGCTGACCGAGCGGCTTGCCACCCTCGCCGTTGGCATCTGGGGTAAAGTTTCCATGCGACTTGTTACGTTTTGTGCCTGCTTGACTTGTGGCATTGTTGCTGATTTTTGTTTGTTGAACAGGCGAGGAGACGGCTGGCCTGACGTCTGCGGAGCACGTCCACCGGCTCGGTGTCTTCGCCCGTGACGTTCACGGCTTGGCCAGCAAGGTCGTCCAGATGCTGTCGCCCAAGGAAGGTGTCCCCGCACCCGTCTGCAAGGTCTTGCGGGTTCTGGAGCTGATGCCCCAGGTGATCACCTGGGTGCGGGAGTCGTCGCCCGAGCCGGCGCGTGCGTTGCACTCGGGCTTGTGCGGGGCCGGTATAGGCAGACGAACGTGGACAAGATCACGGCCAGCATCCCGACCGATAGCAGCGGCCGGGAGATAGATCTGCAGCCGGTGCTCGAGTACTGCGCCCCTTACGCCTGCCGGGCTGCCAAGATGGTCGACCACGACGACTTCGTCTTCGACGTGGTGCCTGAGGGCAACGACCTTGGCGAGGTGGCGGACAGGGAGCCGGCGTCGGAGTACCTTTTTGAAAGGGCTTCAGCTCTGCCACCGCCGGCTGCGACGAACGAGGCGTCGACGTCTTCTGCTCGGGCGGCTCCACCGTCTTGAAGTTTGCTCCCCTGCTTTCAAAAGAGGGGTTATTTTGAAGTAGTTAGGGTTTGTCGCCTGCGGGCGAAAAAATATTATGTAATGAAACAAGTATGATATGTGCCGGGTTGCGTTTCAGCGTGCGCCTCTGCGGCTTATTAATGTTTTGGCACTCCCATGCTTGTTTTTTGTGCGCTTTCGTCACTTTGTTTGTTTTTCGCTTGTTTTGTAAGCTAGTCGATCGTGCGACCTCGCCAAGTGTGCTTCGCGTGATTTTTTCGTGACGCGCGCGGTACCCATGGTGACAAAGTCCGAGTGCGGCTTCATTGTCAAGTTAGGTTTGAACCGGCTGCACTACTTCTTCACTTTGTGCGGGTAGCTGACGACTTGGGAGAAAACAACAATTTCTGTGATTTTGCTTCGTGAGCAGGGGGTCCAGTGGTGAGCCGCGCATCGGCATCCGGCTCTCTTTGACAACCCATCAATCATATAACGTGTGAGTAGGAAGAATAAAGACTCGAAAGCATGATTGAATCGAAACGATAGCCCCCGAGCGTGCCGGGTATGTATCGACTTTATTTCCTTGATTGATTACACAGCATTACAATGGATACTATGTATAATAGGGGCGAAGCAGGCTGATGTTCCATGGACGCTTGGTCTCCTCTTCCGACTTGGAGCTTTTGTTCGGCTCACGCAAGTCGACGAGGTGGTAGGAGCCGTTGCCCATCGCTTTGCTAACGACGAACGGTCCTTCCCATGGTGCCGAGAGCTTGTGCATCCCTTTCGACTTTTGGATGAGCCGAAGAACCAAGTCGCCTTCCTGGAAAGAGCGACTTCTGACCCGGCGGCTGTGATAGCGGCGCAGGCTTTGCTGATATATCGCCGTCCTGGAGAGTGCGAGTTCGCGAGCTTCTTCCAGGAGGTCGACGCCGACTAGGCGGGCTTCTTCATTTTCTTCCTCGTTGTAGAGGGCGACCCGAGGCGAGTCGTGCTCGAGGTCGGTCGGCATGACGGCTTCCGCCCCGTACACCATGAAGAATGGCGTGTAGCCGGTGGAACGGTTTGGAGTCGTTCTGATGCCCCAGAGTACGGCTGGTAGCTCGTCCAGCCAGCAACCCGGTGTTCGCTCCAGTGGGACTTGAAGTCGCGGCTTGATCCCGGCCAGCACTGTCTGGTTCATTCTTTCCGCCTGCCCGTTTGATTGCGGGTGGGCGACAGACGCCAAGTCGAGACGGATGCCTTTTTGTTTGCAGAAGGCCTTCATCTCTCCTTCAGCGAAATTTGTGCCGTTGTCGTGATGATGCTGTGCGGGTAGCCAAATCGGAAGATGAGCTTCTGGAGGAACTTGGTTGCGGTCTTGCCGTCGAGTTTCTTGATAGGTTCAACTTCGACCCATTTGGTGAACTTGTCGACTGCGACGAGCAAATGTGTCATGCCACCACGAGCTGTTTTGAACTTGCCCACCATGTCTATTCCCCAGACTGCGAATGGCCATGTCAGAGGGATGGTCTTCAGAGCCGCGGCGGGTAGGTGATCCTGCCGGGCGTACTTCTGGCACCCGATGCACCGACGGACGATGTCGACTGCATCCTGATGTGCAGAGAGCCAGAAAAACCGTGCCTGAACGCCTTGGCGACCAGGTTGCGAGCGCCGACGTGGTGGCCGCAATCTCCCGAGTGGATCTCATGAAGGATGCGCCTTCCCTCTCCGGCTCGACGCAGCGGAGGAAAACTCCCGATGTGCTGCGTTTGTAGAGCTCGCTGTTGATGATGGCGTAAGCTGAGGCCCGGCGCACGACTCGCCGTGCTAGGACCTCGTCGGCTGGCAGCTTTTTGGTGGTGAGGAACTCGATGTAGGGTTCCCTCCAGTCGCTTGTTTCTTGGGTTACCGCCACCAGAATTGTATCTGATGATGGCGGGTTGGCGATGTCGACTTCGGCCGGCGGGCGTACCGACGGGTTTGTAGATGGTCGAGGAAGACGCCGGGTGGGACTCGGTCCCGCTTAGACCCGAAGCGAGAGAGTGCGTCAGCCGCCTCGTTCTTCCTCCGGTCGACGTGTTCCAGCTCCATGCCGGCGAAGTGGCCGCCGACTTGATCGACGAGCCGGCGGTAAGCCGCCATGTTGGGATCATTTGCATCCCAGGTCCCCATCGTTTGCTGAACGACGAGGTCGGAATCGCCATAACATTTGATACGGCTGACTCCCATCTCCTTGGCCACGCGTAGGCCGTGTAGGAGGGCTTCGTACTCGGCGACGTTGTTGGTGCAGTGAAGTGTATCTGCAGCACATATCGCATCTTGTCGCCTTGGGGAGAAGTGAGGACGACTCCAGCCCTCATACATCTTTGACCCGTCAAAGAACAGGTCCATCTGCCGGCTTCATAGGTCGGAGCCGGCAACTGTGTCTCCATCCAGTCGACGAGGAAGTCGGATAGTGACTGCGACTTGATCGCAGTGCGGGCTGCGTAGCTGAGGCCGAAAGGCTGCAGCTCGGAGGCCCATTTGGCGACGCGCCCAGTTGCCTCTCTGTTGCGGATTATTTCAGCTAGGGGAGATGAGCTGACCACCGTCATCGGGTGGCCCATGAAGTAGTGTCGCAATTTTCTTGAAGCAAAGAAAACACCGTATACAAGTTTTTGGTAATGCGGGTAACGTTGCTTCGAATCCGTCAGGACTTCGCTGACGTAGTAAACTGGCCGCTGGACCAGTTGCTCGTGGCCTTCCTCCTTGCGCTCGACGACGACCACCGCGCTGACGACTCGGTTGGTCGCGGCGATGTAGAGGAGCATCGGCTCCTTTTCCAGTGGAGATGCGAGGATCGGCGCCTCGGCCAACGTCTTCTTGAGTGCCGTCAAGGCGGCGTCTGCCTCGTCGTTCCAGGTGAACGTGTCCGACTTCTTGAGGAGCCGGTACAAGGGCATGGCCTTCTCGCCGAGTCGTGAGATGAAACGGCTGAGGGCAGCGACACAGCCTGTGAGCCGCTGCACGTCCCGGAGGTTTCCGGCTTCTTCAGAGCTTCGATCGCCTTGATCTTCTCTGGGTTGGCTTCGATGCCTCGCTCGGAGACGATGAAGCCCAGGAGCTTGCCCGCGGGTACGCCGAAGACGCATTTTTCCGGGTTGAGCTTTATCCTGTACTTGCGGAGGTTGGTGAATGTCTCCGTGAGGTCGGCAATCAGGTCCGTCTTCAGCTTGGACTTGACGACGATGTCGTCCACGTATGCGTGGACGTTGCGGCCGATCTGCTCGTGCAAGCAGTTCTGTATGCACCGCTGGTAAGTCGCTCCGGCATTTTTCAAGCCGAAGGGCATGGAGACGTAACAAAACGCGCCATAGGGCGTGATGAAAGACGTCTTCTCCTGGTCTTCGGGCGCCATCTTGATCTGGTGGTACCCGGAGTAGGCGTCGAGGAAGCATAGCGCCTCGCACCCTGCCGTCGAGTCGATCAGCTGATCGATGCGAGGCAATGCGAATGGATCCTTGGGACAGGCTTTGTTCAAGCCTGTGTAGTCGATGCACATCCGCCATGTTCCGTTCTTCTTCAGAACGAGCACCGGGTTGGCAAGCCATTCCGGGTGTATGACTCGGCGATGAACCCGGCAGCTAGGAGCCGGGCTATTTCTTCGCCAATAGCCTTCTGTCTCTCACCAGTGAAGCGACGCAGGAACTGCTTCACTGGCTTCAGCTTGGGGTCAACGTTGAGCTTGTGCTCTGCGAGCTCCCTCGGGACGCCTGGCATGTCAGATGGTTTCCATGCGAAGATGTCCCGATTCTCACGGAGGAAGTCGCAGAGCGCGCTTTCCTATGCGACGTCCATGTGCGAGCCGATCACCGCCGTCTTGGAGGAGTCGCCCTCGACCAGCGGGATGCGCTTGGTCTCCTGTGCCGACTGGAACTTGTCGCGTGAGTCCAGAGTCGGCTTCTTGACGATGGTCATGTCGTTGGGGTCGACTTGCAGCTTGAGTTGCTCCAGCTGCTCCGTGGCGATGACGGACTCGGCAAAGACGGCGTTGCCCTTTTCGCACTCGATGGCGCGGTCGACGTCGCCGTGTACAGTGATGATGCCGTTCGGACCCGGCAGTTTCATCTTCAGGTAGGCGTAGCAGGGCCTTGCCATGAATTTGGCAAAGGCGGGTCGCCCAGGATCGCGTGGTAGGAACTACGGAAGTTCACCACCTCGAACCAGATCTTCTCGAGCCGGAAGTTCTTGGCGGTGCCGAAGACGACGTCGAGTGCGATTTTGCCTAGCGGGTAGGCCTTCTTTCCCGGGACGATGCCGTGGAAGGTGGTGATGGTGGGGACTAGCTGTTCGTCACGCAATTTCATGCGTTGGAACGTCTCGTAGTAGAGGATGTTGATGCTCGACCCTCCGTCCATCAATGTCTTGGTCAAGATGTAGCCCTTGACCTGGGGCGCGACCACCAGAGCGAATTTGCCCGGGTAATCGACGCGGGGCGGGTGGTCTTGACGGCTCCATGTGATCGGCTGCTCTGACCAGTCGAGCCACTGGGGCACGTCTGGCAGAGTCGCGTGGACGGCGCGCCGTATGACCTTCTCCTCCCGCCTGGAATCGAGGCCGACGAAGGTGTGGCCCATGAAGCCGGCAGTGGGAGGCATGCCCTGCTGCTGCTCACCGTCGTCGTCTCCGTCGGGTGCCCGCTTCTTGGCACCAGTCTTGGCCTTGACGATTTCTGCAGTCCAGCTGCACTCGTCAGTGGTGTGGCCGGCTGGCTTGCCGGGTAGGCTATGATACCTACACGGCATGGCCAGGATCTCCGTGGCGGTGAGCTTCTTTCGCGGGAAGTTGCCGCGTTGGCTCTTGAAGCCGCGGCCCCCCAGCCGTGGCGGCTACAAGCTCGGAGCCGCCGTCACCCTTGCGTTTATGAGCGCTGGAGTGCTTGGCCTTGCTCTTGTTTTTGCCGCCTTTCTTCTCGTCGTCCTCCTCGGAGTCGTCCTTGGTGACGTCGGACTCGGCGTACTTGTGCACGATGGCGAGTAGCTGGCCCATCGTCATGTCGCCCTTGTGCGAGCGCCGCAGCTTCTGCTTGAGCGACTCGAAGGTGGTGTTGTCCTCGAGGTGGGAGTGCACCGTGTCGACGCTGAGGTGTTCTGCCGAGTTGATGAGGTCGGCGACTCGGCGATACCACTTTCTAGTGGACTCGCCCTCCTTCTGGACGCAGCGCTTGAGGTCCTCGACCGTGGCCGGGCGCTTGCAGGTCCCTCGAAGTTGGTGATGAAGAGCCTCTTCAACTCGCCCCAGGAGTTGACGCTGTTCCTGGGGAGGTTGTTGAGCCAAGTGCGAGCCGTTCCCTCAAGCATGAGAGGAAAATAGCGCGCACAACAGAGCGAAGATGCGTTCTGGATGCTCATGGCGGCCAAGTAGTCCTGGACCCAAGTTTCCGGGTTCATGGCAGCGTTGTACTTGGGCGCCTCTCTCGGTCCTTTGAAGCTGCTAGGGAAACGCTCGCCTCTGATGGCGGGTCCAAAGCATCTAGGGCCGACGTCGTCGTCGTCGTTGTTGTTGCGCGTCGCCTCGGCGCGCTTGTCGTTGAGGTGGTGGCGCAGATCCGGAGCGGAGTGATTGGAGCGCGCCTGCGCCTGGTTGTTGTTGATGGTGTGCCGGGCGTCGTTGCGGGCGAGTTGCCTCCAGCCCTCGCGTTGCTCGACACTGCCGGCTCCTCGTGCCGACTGCGTGGCGGCTGTGGGGCAGCGTCACGCCTGGGGGAACCCTTGTTTCCCTGGCTTCGGTGTGGTGCCGAGGCCGTTTTCTCGCTGGGTGGCGATCTGGAGTAGAGCTTGCCGTCGGATTGCGACATGTTCTCCTGCAGCTCCAGCGCCTTGTCCACCAGCTTGCACCCCTTGCTCCAGTAGGGGTTGTCCTTGACCCGGATCCTCTTGAAGAGAGAGGCGGCGGCAGTCATGCAATCGACTGGGGTGCCGAAGATCGCGAGGTCGGCGTCGTCGTCGCTCCGCGGCTGGGGTTGAGGACGAGCCGGGTTCGGAGGAGGCCGCGGCGCCGGAGGCGGCATCGCCGGGCGAGGTTGAGGCGGAGCTTGACTCGAGCCGCCGGGCTGGGCCCTGCGACACTCGTCACGCTGCCTCTCCAGTTCAGTCTCGCGCGCGAGTGGGCGCGCCAGGGTTAAGCCGCGATTTGCGGTTTTTGTGATGCCGAGTGACCGCGGAGAGAGCGGTCGACTGAGCATCGACCTCCAGCTCCTTCTGGCGGATCTCCTCCTGCTGGAGGGCCATCTTCCGGCGCAGCTGCTCGAGCTGCGTTGCCTGGTCGACGACGTTCGCCGGCGTGATCGGGGTGCTGAGCGGGTCAGCCACCCGACCTGCTTGTCCTCGCAGGGCGGCGAGAGATTCGTCGCGTTGCTGCTTTTCGCGAGCCTCCTGCTCGCGCCGTGCCTGGTCGCGCTGCTTCTGCGCGTTGGCCTCCGTTGTGGCGTTTGCTGCCGCGGGTTTGGCGGCAGCAGAGTTTGCCGCCTCGCCCGTCATGTAGATGTGGGCGGGTGTCGCCGTGCCGTCCGAGGCCAGATCGGTCGAGCCCTCCGACTCGTAGTCGAGAACGGGCAAGATCGACCGGTGTCGTCGTCGTCGTCGTTCGAGATCTGGACGGTCTCGGCAGATGGGGCGGGTGCGAAGTGGTTCGCAACCGCGGTGTCGATGGCGGCTTCGTCAAGCGGTCGACGGGGGAGGAAGTACCATTGTAGTTGTTGGCGACTCCTTCCTCGTCCGAGCCGCAGAAGCCGACGTAGGCGGTGACAGCGGTCCCGAACGGGATGGCCATCGCGCGAGTGATCGGGGCGTAGTTGGGCCTGCCCCAAGTGTGTGGATCGGCGACGTAGCCGATCCCTCCGTGCTCGAAGTAGCTGCCGGTGACGATGTCACCGCGACCCGACATGGCTTGAGGGCTGAAGTAGACGCCAGTGCCGGGTTCAGGACTCTCCATGAAGTAAATTCCAGCGATCGCTGGCCCCACGGTGGGCGCCAACTGTCGTGGGGTAATCACGGCAGATGCCATACGGGGTGGCTTAACTCGGGTGTGAGCCAGGCGACGTAGGATTCACAGAGAGGTAGCACACGCAGAGTTTACCCAGGTTCGGCCCCTCTGTATGAGGTAAAGACCTACTCCTGCTTGTATGTATTTGGATCTGAATGGGGTGTACAATGGTGTGCGCACCAGAGCTTGCGGGTGCTCCGGAGGCTATGGAATGAGATGAGTCTGCCTCTAGGGTTGCTCCTAGCCGGCTTTATATAGGGAGCCGGCTAGGGTTTACAGGGAATGACGGGTTCCGCAGGCGGCGCTAGCTATCCTGCCTACAAGTGCGGCTTCGTGGAGCGCACTCTTCAGGATACACAATCGCAGACTGATTCGAAGATATCTGCTGCCTCCTCCCCGAGCCGTCATACCGGGTTCCTCGGGGACCCGGTATCCTGGAAGATGTACATCGGGTGGGCTTTGGGCCACCCAGCCTTGAGGGCCGACTCGGGGTCCTGGGTCTACCCGGTTGGGCATCCCCCATCAGTGGTCACCACCATCAACAATTCATTATGGCAGGTCATCTTCTTGCGAGTGAACTGAAGCTTGTCCAAGGGGCATAAGCCATCTTTATTGCCCTGTGAACACATGCACTGCAAGTCAGATTTTAATATTACTATTTAAGATGCTGTTTGGGACCCTGTAATTTACTTCATATTCTTGGCAGGATTGAACTGTTTAGTGTTCGCCATAAAGTTTGTATCAAATTCTGTGTTCCAAACAACCGCTAGATTATTTCACTACAAATATTCAGAAAACAAACAAAAAAACTATTTTCTTCAGTACCTGCACAAACATTGTTGGGGTCGTCAACTTCAGTAATATCTCATCCCTTAGTACCCCCTTTGCTCCCTATGTTGAAGAATGCAAAGATGCAAAAAAGGGGAACATTTCATTTAGTTTGTACTCCCTCCGTTCACTAATATAAGATGTTTTAGCTTTTTTTCAAAAACTAGGACAGTGGCCCGCGCGATTGCGCGGGCAAGATCTTTGATTTTTTTAAATATACAAATATTGTTTTGGTATATTATTTAAGTTATTAAATATTAAGTTTTATATGACATATAAATTATCTTGACTTAATAACTTTAATAGATAGTACATGTAAAATCAGAATCCTACAGAAGTAATGTTTTAGTCTCATTCAAACAAAAAATCCAGTATGCGCGTGCAAGACGTTAACATTTTTTTACATTTCTTAATTGATTTTTGAAATCAATTACGTATGCAACTAAATCATAGTAGGATATTTTTTGGTACCTAATTTATGAAATAAGTATGCACTTATTTTTTTTCTATTTTTCTATCAAATGAATTTCATCTTAGCATTTTTTTTTGACTTAGAGTTGTTAATAATATTTGTTCCTAACACTGTATCCACCTTTTTTTTTCTGCACTTCTTGTTTCCATCGATTTATAAGGTCAAATATATGCTTAGTATTTGTTCATTTAAGCGTCAGAATGTACAGTTATAATGAAGGATGTAATATTCTATATAGCCAGCAGAGTCGTGTTTGAAAATAGTTGCTTCAAGAATTAAAATAAAGTGCGTTACTTTCTCCTGTCATCTCACCTTCGTGAGCGTTAGTACTGGTCAGCTGTCACTATACTTTCTCCGAGTCCTCTCACTCCTCATCGTTCCCCATTGAAGATACTTTTGTACGCCTCTTCACTAAATCTGTGAGCTGCCGCCTCCCCTGAAAATCAAATCGCCGGTGCTCTAGCTATTCTCCTTCGCTCACACCTTTAGTTTTGGGTGCTGCTATGGAGGAAAGTGCGATTCGTCGGAGGGCGCGCCCAGGCAGCTTGCGTCCTTTCGCGTTTTGTTCCGTGCGGCCGGCAGACTGCGAGAGCTGTTCTTGGAGGAGATTAACGCGCTGATGTGTGTTGTTGGTTTTACTCTGTGAGGTCATGACCACAAATTGGTACGATTTCCTCTCAGCTTGATTTTATTTTATAATGCCAGGTCAAACTATTTGTTCAGCTAGCAGCTTTGCTGGTATGATATATGAAGATACCAAATTGTTATATTAGTGTTTTCCTGTCTTATATTTGACTGGATAGATGCAGTATTCAATTTTTTTTTATGGTAAGGTCACATACCTTCCCATTGTATCATGTTTGGGTGTAAATACTCTCTATCAGTTGGTATTGGCTGAAAGTTCAGCCGAAAGTGCGCGCCATTTATGTTTTAAGCATAGACATCTATAGTTGTTGTGTTCCTTTTGTTGTTGGATTGGTACCAGTTCGACTTGAAGCCATTATTTGCTTCCAGTCAGTAATCTGCAGCAGAGGATATATAGTAATATAACAGAGAAGAGCAAAGTGCAAGTCGTAAATGAAATAGGAAATACAGAATTTCATCGAGTCTTCTTTAATGCCCCCTCCACTTTTTTCCGGGCTTGGGACCGGCATCGGCAGTGTTAGGCCCCCCCGCCCCTACCCCTCATACATATGTAACAAAATGAGTTGGTTTTTATTTTTGATTCATTTAAATATGTAATCGTTTAGATTTTGGTTCATGAATATCTATCTATGAGCAATAAAAACATAGAGTATAAAATCACATGGGTACACTCTTTTATATATTACTAATTTCTATATGTAAGTTTCTTCTGAAAGGCGGACAAATTGAAGGAATTAATATAAAAATATATTCTGACTGGCCACTATGCAAAATAATAGAATCCTGAAGCACAATACTTATTTTTCGGTAGAGTAGTAGGTCATATCCATCCTGCGACATAATGCATAAGAACTGGTAAGTATGATAAGTCTTTTTTGGTGAAATTATGTTGTTGGAAGGTTTGTAAAACGATTCCATTTGTCATACCTTTAGAAAATTTCTGTGTAGACTATGTTCTTGACAACATCATTGTCTTTGCTATCTTCGTCAGTGACCATTACACGCAGCCCATCCCGTCTTGTCACTCTTGAGAATGCTACATATAGTTGTCCGTGTGTAAAAACCTGTTTAGGTAAATATAGTCCAACCTTCTTTAGAGATTGCCCCTGGCTTTTATTGATCGTCATAGCAAAGCACACCGAAATAGGATATTGTCTCCGTTTAACAATGAATGGCCATGCTGATTCTGTTGGTGACATTATTATTCTCGGAATATAGACTTTTTCTCCAACATGAGTTCCTGTTATTATCTGTGCCTCGATGAATCTTCTTCCAAGTTGAATAATCGTCATCCTAGTACCATTGCATAACCCGGCACTTTGGTTGATATTACGTAGGAGCATCACTGGTAGGCCCACTTTTAGTTTTAGCTCGTGATTTGGGATTCCAGGGAACGGTAAGCTGTTTAGAAATTCCGTTGTATATAGTAGATCCGTTTCACCATTTAAGGTTGTTGCTTTGCATACTGTATCACAACTTAGATAAGTTTTCTCTTCACCTTCTAATTGATCCATTATATATTCATTTATCTCGCGTACTGTTTCGTTCCTTGGACATAAGATTGCTCTTTCTTCCAAGAATTCTCGTTGGCGATACCTCTCCTTCAAATTTGGATATATGCTTTCCACAATCACCTTTTTTGGATCATTTCCTTCTTTCAGTAGTATTTCACTTGGGATTTTTATTAATTCCTCACCTTCTGGTGATGTATTTTTTCCATCGCCAATATTGAGAATCCATTCTGCGAATTCTGCTACCCTTCGTTTCTCAGTTTCATCATCTATCATGCTACTTAGTCGCATGTTCTTTGTTAGCTTCTGTATATGGAAGTGTTTCCAAAGATATGACCTTTTAATGGATGCAGTGACTATGTTGTGTCTTCTTCCCTTTGGAATAACTGGCAGTATCTGGCGAAAGTCCCCACCTAGAACCACAGTCATTCCACCGAATGGTCTCTCACTGCTGTTCTCATTTTTATGCCTTAATATGTCCCTAAGAGTTCTGTCTAGTGCCTCGAAACATATCTTGTTTGCCATTGGAGCCTCATCCCATAGTATCAGTGATGTCTTATTTAACAGTTCTGCCAAGTGTGTACCTTGCTTAATGTCACATGTTGACTCTTCTGTAAGGATTAGTGGGATGTGGAACCTTGAGTGAGCTGTTCTACCTCCCTGTAGAAGGAGGGCTGCGATACCACATGACGCTACTGCTAGTACTATCTTGCCTTCTGAACGCAGTTTGGTTGTGATTGCCTTCCATAGGTAGGTCTTACCTGTCCCACCAGATCCATCCACAAATATTTGTTTCCCCAAATCTTTGTCGATTGATTCCATTATTGAATCAAAAGCATTGAGCTGTTCAGAGTTAAGATTACCAAATATCCTCAAGTGCTCTTCCTTCTGCTCTTGTTTGTTGTAACTCATCTCTTCATTAAGCAGCCTGTTTCCAAGTTCCTTTATCTCCGAGGAATTTGGAAGATCTATTCCAGGATATTCATTAAGTGTCTTTCCAGCTTGTCTCATAAGCTTCTCTATTTCTACCAACGCGTGTCGTTGCTTCTGTGAATCTGTTAGGCAAAGTGTAGGATAGTTCAATAGTTTTCTCTGTCTGTACTCCACGTCTTCGCTTAGAACTTCCCAGCATGATTCCCACATGAGTTTAGGACTTGTAACTTCGCAGTGGCATAGGATGGTTGTGAACAGCTGTCTTAGCTGGTTTCTGGTCGCCCAATGTGATGCCTCTTTGATACAGTCAAGCCACTCTTTGTCGTCATCAAGAAATCCTAGTGCTTCGCAGGCTGCTTTGTATGATGTGTGTACAACTTCATTGACAGTTCTTATGTCTTCAAAAGATGTGCATCCTTTGACAACGTTAAGTAGCATTCGCATGTAATATTTTTCACCACTTGCTGGATGGGCATAATATATCCTTCCAACTGATCTTCCTTTCTTCCTCTTGGTCCACTTTGTCTGTTTCTTATTCCATACCCATTTTGACGGGAATTCTGCATATGTTAGTTTTCTGGCTTCTTCACACATCTTGTTTGTCTCCATCCACTGTGTAAATTTTGTGATTCCTACTCTTTCTTTTCGTACAATCTTTGTTAAATCTGTAGAATCTGAGAAAATGACTTGTTGCTCATTCTGCAGGTGGAAAGGCAATCTTTCAACACAGGGATCTCGGAAGTGCATCTCAAACTGAAATATTCTCCAACATGCGTCGTTTCCTGATATATATGTGCATTCGAGGTACTTCCTGATCTCATCATTTTCTATCATTGCTGTTGCCTGGTCATCACCTTTATTTATGTATTTAAAGAGGTATTTTATCGATAGAGACATGTTGCACACCTCGACATTTATGTGTGCTTGATACTTTACCAGTAGGTTTCTATTGTATGGGACAACATATCCGTTATCCAATTTTACACCTCCCTTCTCTATGTATCTTCCGTCCTCTCGCCTTCTATATACTGGGTATTCATCTTCATCGATGGTTGTATTGGTGTTCATCTTTCTTGGGAACTTTCTTGTACATCTGTTATCGACCATGCATGGCGATTTCGTGTTGGCTGCACCACATGGTCCGTGCATCATGAAGTTTCCAACAGCCTCATATCCTTCTGGATCGATATCCTTATCTGGGATCTCAGCACTGGTTATCTTGTCTACCCATGATGGATCTGGATTTTTATGTTTCTTCTCCTTCTTGTCAAGGAATATGACTATGTGAGCATGCGGGAGGCCTCTTTTCTGGAACTCTATTGTGTATATAACTGCAAATTTTATAAGTAAATGTTAGGTCACTTGCTATAGAAAGAAACTATAAGTTGTGATAAAGTAAGTAGATTTACTTGCGAGTGTTTTTCCGAAGTATTCCCTTTCTCTTATGTCTTTCATGAACTCCTTCAGCTTTATGTGGAACACTCGGTCAACAATATCCGGTCTCTCCCATGCTGTTTGCCCTACTTCATTTAGCATATATTGAATCTCTGGCCAAGATGCGTTGCACGTGAATGTCACAAATAGGTCTGGGTATCCAGCCCAGCGGCATATTGCCATGGCATCTTGGAAGTTTTGTGCTTTGTATCTTGGGCTATCTGTGACGCTAGATGGCAGTAGTATTCTCTTTCCTACTTGGTCAGCCCTTGTATCTCCTCTCTCTATTGCGTCTTGCAAGCCTGCATATAGTTCCGTCCTTAGGGTTCCTTGATGTCTTCTGATCCACTCTAGCCTGTACTGCAAAATGCATGCAAGGGCATCCACGATGTACTGTAATGTAAGCTTTTCACACATGAGCAAGTGCATCGATTGATTAGTACGCTGTTGTAGACGGTACGCATAGTATTCCAACATTGTGACATTCTTCCTCTTGAATTCTCTTCCTTGTCTTAATATGTAAGGTATATTTTCTCTGTACCCATCTTCTCCATAGGGAAATAGTAGTGGATATTGCATAGCCATGAATTTTGGGTAGTTCTCTGATATTCTTCTTGGCTTCATGTTTTTGTACTGAATAATGACATCACGTCCTTTTGTATCTGCTGAATCATTCACAATCAAAGCTGCAACTTCAGTTGCAGGTGGCATGTCATGTGGTCGTCCATTTGCCTGACGTTTATTGATTAGCTTCAATTTGACGTTTTGATAGTCACCCTCTTTGAATCTGTCCCTTGCCATTCTGAATGTTTTTGCTAGTACATTTTCTTTGTCCAGCATATTTTTTAGGCCTTCAACAGTGTGCGGATCTATTGACTTTCTTCTATCTTCTGATGTTGATGCCACAATCCTATTATTTACCTCATTTTCAGTGTTATAGATGTACAGTTGTGACCATCTTGGCTTATCTTCACCTTCAGGTAGCAGAGTACCAACTTTGTGATAGTTTAGACCACTCATTTTAAAAACATATGGTCCACTGCCATTGTTTATTGCTTTGTCAACCTTTCCTCCCATTGATGTGAAAGCAAACATGGAGTTGTACAATCTGATATTCTCCATGTAGTTTTTTGATCTCTTCCCACCATCTCTCTTTAGCAATTTCATAAGGTAAGCAGGTGGCTCTCTTATAGGTGGCAAATCAACTTTGCCCTGTTGGCAGCAAAGTCCGAAAGTTGGTGTGCTTTTCCCCTTTCCTTTAGTTCGTTCTTCATACCAGAAAAGTGCCTTACAGTGTTCGACTTGCAGGTTGGTACTCTGAAGTTCCAAATTTTCATATCAGTCCTTTGTGATGTCCTGTTCAAGATATTTAGAAGAATTTGAACTGTTAAAAACTACTATTGTTGTTCATACTACAATCATACTTAACAGAACTTACATATCAGGTGTATCGTTTTTCCCCCTTGATTTTGATGTTGCTTTCTTGGTTTTTCTTGTAGTCCTGTACACATGCATACCATATAAATATAATATTATTAAATATCTAAATTGTTCACTGTTTTTTTAACTTACCTTGTAGTTTTACCAGACTGACGGTTGATCAGATTTTTCTTGGGCAATGGATTTTCATTGCTTTTTCTTTGCATTTTTCGTTTCCTATTTAGTCTTGCTTCTCTAGCATTCTCTGCTGAATAACTTGCCCTGCATATAGAAATTTGATTTAGACATTACTCCCGTTGCAATCCAACAATGCATACTTTTCTCTAGTCTTGCTTTAGCTGTAGTACATTTAGATGTGCTATCATGAATTTGAGAATAAAAAAGTTTAGAGCTAAACGTGTATCATGACATAATAACCATATGTAGAATGTTGTTTAGAATTCATCATGAAGATAGCTTAGACACATCGTCCTAATTTTAGGGACTATAGAAAAATAAAATATTTTCTAGTCTGTTCATAACCTTTATGTGCATAGTAGAAAAGTTGTAATATTGGTTCTAGTATATACTATTAGAAGTAGCATCACATAAACTAAAAAATAATCAATTGAAATCTAAAAAGTATATACACAAAGTGACAATACATATAAGGAAATTACTCTGAAGATTTGCTTACCTCTCCTCATTCATACATTGTTTCTCGGATAAAGCTGTGCAGGTTGGCACTTGTTCATTTAGTGGCAATTTTTCCTTGTTTTTTTTTTCTTTAAGTTTAATTCTCCTTGCCAATCTTGCACTTCTTGTTGTTTCTCTGTAATCAATATAATATTAATTTAAAAAGTGAGTTAACCTGGCCAAATCTAAATAACTTGCAAACACATATTTACATAAGCCCTATTTGATTAGTTTAGGTGTGTAGTAGCTATTACAAATTCATGATTAGTAACTGATCACCTTGAAGGAATGGTTATTTCGTTGGTTTTGACCATCTTGGCAGGTCTCCCAAAATCTTTGCTATGCGGCCCACCTTTTCTTTTCATTTTTTCCTCCTGCTGAAGAACAAAATCAGGAAACTTTTAACAGATGATTTTGAACTCCAAGTATGATGTGATAGCACAATATTGTGACTACCTTTTGGAGACACTGAAACTGAGCTTTTAGGACCAGCTATTGCGGTTAAAACCTGGATTCTAGCGTTGTAGTTATTGGTGGTGTCACTTGGCGCATATATCCGATGACAATTGAGGAGATGTGACTATGAAGATTGAGGTGTTATTAATTACAAAATAACAATAACTGTAGGTATACTATGATTTCTAGTTTTTGCAACCAAACCATGTACAGAAAGTATTAGTAACCACAGATTACATATGTGTACAGAAAGTATTAGTAACTACAGATTACATATGTGCAATCTCTCTGCATGGGCATTGGGTATGGTTAAAAAGATCACTAATCCCTCATTAGTTCGTCAGGTCATCAATCTATACCATGGATACTGAAGGTGGTGGTGTCACTTGGCGTGGCGAGCTACATATATCTGATGACAATAGAGGAGGTATGACTATGAAGATTGAGATGATGATACCTGATGGGTGTTCCACGGTTGGTGGACAAAGGCGGTCACACGAATCTGATGGCAGCAGTCGAGGAGACCTGATTCTGAAGCCACACGAATCAGATGCCAGCGGTTAGGAGAACTGATGCTGAAGTTTTAGGATGCTTGCCAAGGCGTTCGCTCAACGAAGCTGGATTAGATGAACAGGATGTTGGAGGTACGTGCTGGTGGAAAGTCAGTTGATATTTAAGGCAGTCTGTTTGGGTCGTGCGTGATGTGGAGATTGAAAACGTGTATACTCGAAAAGATAAAAAAGAAAGATGACATAAGAGTTTTGTGCTCGTACGATTGTAGAGTTTGCTGGGTATGGTTATTCCGCATGTGGCCCCACGTCTTGTTGTGTAGGTCGTGTATATTGTTGTACGGTTGTTTGACGTACGTGCCTGTTTGACGTGCGTGCCAATTGTTTCACGTACGTGCGCATGTCTTTTACGCAGATCAGACGGCTGTTGTTTGTTTAACTGGAAAATAAGTGGCTAGATGTTTCTGATTAATGTGGGATTTTCTAGGGAATTCTCTAATTTCTGGTAAGCCCATCATCTACTTTTAATATATAATAGATGCATTTTTTTTGGAAAAGGGGATAGCCTATCTAGACACAAATTCAGTGTGTAAGTTCACTCTTTTCGGTCCGTATCTAGTCCACATTGAAATAGCTAAAACATCTTATAATAGTGAACGGAGGGAGTAATATATTTGTTGTAAAATGACATACTGAATTATCATATCAAAATAACATCACAACAATCGATAAAAACCATTTCTGTGCATACCAAATTTAGTTATATAACAGTTATTAAGATCTAATCCATTTTCTGTGTTGATTATATTATTAAGTCTTGAGGAAAACAGACACAGGAAGGAGACGGGCCAGGAAGGAACCGAAATACTAAGTACACACTGTAGAGTGGGATACCTTCAATGGATAACCCAAGCATATGACCGCAGAAGCATTGATATCATCAGAGCTAGCCACCATGCAGCTGACCCTGAGAATGTTGACGCGTCATGACTCAAAGGTACTCAGATCATGACATGAGCCAAATAGATGCACACGAAGCAACATTACCACTGAATGTTACCTCGAACCCATAGACTTCCCCATCAGAACAAGCGGGTGTCCCGGATGCTCTGCTACAGCATTCTTCACCACATTGACATGATGATCGACAAGCTTGTCCGCCTTTGGAGGAGGCCTCCGCTTACCACCCGACATATCTGTAGCCACATTGTTGTTTGATCAACGATTAGGTAAACACGGGTGAAGAATTAGATGCGTGGACTTTCGGATAAAAAGGAATGGTCCTCCAAGTAGTTGCCGTTGAATATAAGATCGATACAAAGTCATCTTACTGAGGACAGTTTCATCGATTAAGGTCATTGAGATCTTTATAAGATCGATACAAAGTCATCAACCAATTTTGTAGCTAATTTAGATCAAGCAAGGAATGGTCCTCCAAGTAGTTGCCGTTGAATATATAAGAAATTTAGCAATTGATTTAATTCACGAAATAGTAAACAGTTTATGACTAGAATAACCAGAATTAAACTAATCATGCGATCTACTAAAACAGTAGATAAACAGAAAGAATCTAAAGCACATACTACAAACAGAAACTGTAGTAGTAATTCAAACAGGAAGATCAAGAATTCATACGGTGCAGCGGCAGCAGAATCGTTGGCGTTGACGTCGCCCATGTCGTCGATGAAGAGGTTGGTGATGTCGGGGAAGAAGTCGTCGTTGGGGAAGAACTCTATGCCAGCAGTCGCGCGAGTGCGCTCCCCCAAAAACCTGATCGCCCCTCTCCTATACAGGATCACAACAGGCGGGATTCCGGAGGCCTACTGTCCATTCAACCGGTGCACGCCGGAAGACGGGATGGAGAAGATTTGGAAGACGGGGGCGCAAGGTTTTGGAATTGAACGGCGAGCGACCATGTGTTGTGTGTGTCCGCTAGGGTTTGCCTTTGCCTGTTTATATACTGCGGCAGTCCGGGTAAGACGTGGGCACAGCCCCACGTCCGAGTCGGTAGCAGCCCACGATCCAAAAGAATCGGAAACTATAACTTGTCAGTTAATTATTAATCAATGACTCATTAAGTTTTCCGAACTGCACAAATATATGAATCGGCTCATTCTCGCAACCCGCGTCGTGATGAGACGAGCGAGCGAGCGGCGGAGGAGGAGTGCGCGCGAGAGAGAGCCTTGTGTTCTCACATACTTACCAAGTAGCACAACACTCCACCTTATAAGGTGGTGCAACTCTCTCACAACTAGCAATGTGGGACTAAATATTAGTCCCACTCCACTCACAGCCATATGCACATGGGCCAATGAGAATTTCAGAATTTTAAATTGGAGTTATTTTTGCTTCATTTGTCTCAGTTTTGTGTGAACGTGTTTAAAGATGTGCTCAAACTTTTCTTTTGCAATTTTGTCAATGTAGGATCGCATTGCACAACAAAGATACAAGCAACTGGATCCCTCCAAAGGTAAAGCATTTGTGCTCCAACATTGTTGGAAAATGCTTAAGCGTTGAGTAGTGGAATTTGGGGGATTAAGAAGCTCCTCCACCAAGGAAAGAAACACCGTCCATCCACTTGGACAAAAATGATGATGATGATGATGATGATGATGATGTTGAAGCAACATCGTCATGAAGAAGGAACATTGCAAGGCGGGGTGGAAAGAGGACGTGGAAGAACATTTTGAAAGAAGAAGGCCGAGGACGTAAACATTAGGGAGGAAATCGATGAATTGTTGAAATCAAGGTGAGAAATGATGGGTCAATCTTATAAATGGAGAAAGAGTTGGTCGATAAGAAGCTACAAGATAGGCTGACAAAGGTGGCAACAAATAAGAAAAAATGAGGCAAATAAGATGTCTGAAGAGACGCGCAAGACGGACTTTGAGGAGCATCGACTCCTTCTCGGGGAGAAAAAGATGATTCAGGGGGTCATTGCCGAGGAGAACAAGCTCGTTATGATGGATGCAAATGGAATGGATGGTGCAACGAGGGCATATTGGTCAAGTTTGAATTTGAATGCTTATAATTTGAAAAATATTTGTCTAGTAGTGAGTGCTAAATGTCTAATATTACTTCATGAAGAGAAAACTATGGTCTAAATGCTAAAGTTTATCAAAATTATTAGATTTGGTTTTAGCGTATAACTTATCGGGGTCTGTTTCAGCAGTATGCACTTTTGCAGTATTTGTTAGCGTTTCTCGCAAAGGTTTTTTCGTCGCAGGCAAAATCGCATGGAGGCGGTGCTCTAATTGGCAACCTTTGACCTAGCAGGAATGACGACACGAGATGGGAGACGACATTGCGTCACTCTAGCGGACTGTTCTTGGGGTTGGCGAGGTCGACGATGAACAGGAAATAGCTATGGCCAGCTGCGCTACTGGGAGAATGGGGCGTCGAGAAATAGGTTGGCTAAGTCGGAATGAAGATTGGATCAGGAAAAATGAGTAGAGAGATCGGGAAAGTGTTCCAACAAAATGTATATTCTATTTTGACATATGGGACCGCATCGAGTCTAAGCATTGGAGCAAACTTGGTTAACTCTTTCACGAGAGACCACTTCTTCCTATTTTAATATTATCTCCCTTCCACATAAGTACTCCCTCCATCCCGGTTTATAGGATGTAGTTGGCAAATCTCTGTAACCTAGGTTAATGGGGATTGGCCATGCAAAATTTATCTTCTTAATATTTCATCCAATTAGCACTCTCATATTTAATGCCAAAATTAATTAGGGAAAGATCAAACCCAATCGGTTTTCATATTGTTCTTGGGAAAGGCCAAAACTCAACCTTAACTGCTCTTAATTAATGTGAATTGTTGCTTATTCTTGAAACAACCTGGTTTTGGAATTACATCTTATAAACTGGGATGAAGGGAGTAAAAGTTTCATGTAACTAGACTGATAGCTCACTATATTTGCGAAAAGCAACAAGGATCGCGGGCTACATGTAGTCTCTTATTTTGAAATTTTTGAAAACGACATTTAAAGTTTTAAAAGATTCTGAAAAAATTCTAGATGTTGATAATGATGTATTATACCAACATGCAAATTTTCAATTCGAAAAAATTGTATATTGAGCCACACAAAAAAGACAAATCTGACAAAGTTTGGAGGGTTCAAATTTTGGCACCGTTCACTACTCAAGATTTTCAATTTTGTCATTTTTACATAGCCTAGAATACAATGTATTTCAAGGTGAAAATTTACAAATTGATAATATACACCATTGCCTACATCTATGATTTTTTTTCAGATTTTTCTGAAACTTTAAAATATCGATTTAAAAAATTTCGAAATAAATGGCTACATGTAGCCCGGGCTAAAAAAAGGCCGCTCACACTATATTTGCGGCTATTAGGCTAGCCATTTTCCTTTCATCTCTCTTTTTCTTGTCTTATTATTACGCTTGTTACCTAGAAGCATGCGTAGATATTGACTGAGCGCACACATTATCTTTTCTCATTGTTTCTATCATCCGCATAATCATAGGAATCATAGATTCATAGGCCAGTACTATATTCCACTGTTATATTTGCTTTAAATCAGTCTTCCTCGTAAAAGGTAAACCATAAGGTGCCTTCCTATGCTCGGCGCACTAAATCGTAGCTCGACATAAACAAGCGAGAAGATATTCGGTGGAGGAGAAAACAATGACGAGATAATGTACGTGATTAACCCCAGTGAAAACCGTGCACGGCGCACCGCTTTCAGTTGTAGTCCCACACCACAGTGCCCTCCACATTCCGCAGCCAAATATATACCCTGCAGGCCTACACTCGGTTGCCACAAGGATTCACGCAGCCAGCAAAGCGCGCTTCGCCAACGACTAGATGTTGCCGCCGCCGCACCCACAAATGGGGCGCCCATCGTCTGTCTGGCCGTCCTCCTGCTCGCCGTCGCGTTTCTTTCTATGTCCGCAGCCTCGGAGTCGCCGACAGCCGTGCAGAGAGTCGGTGGAAGCTCGTATCCGCCGGTGCACTGCTGCAAGGAGGAGGAGGTTGTAGCCAGGCACGCCCAGACAACCGGCGATGTTGAGGATTTGGCATCCGCAGAGGAGCAAGGCCAGAAGGCCATGTCTCACCGTAGTAAGAAAAAGAAAAAGAAGATCAATGATGATGACAACGATGACGACGACGACGACGGACATGATGAGGATGGACGTGACGACGATGACGATGACGATGACGACGGACACGATGATGATGGACAGGACGACGACGATGATGGACACGACGACGATGGAGGATCCGACACTGACCACGATTCTGATTCATACTCTGCACATCATTCCCACTCAGACCACGACCCTAACCACCACCATGATCATAACTCAAAGGGTGGGAAGAAGAAGTGCTCAGCTCCAGGGAGGAAGGGAGTCCAAGGAGGTAACAGGTAAGAAGGGTGACGAGCTGCATAAAGTTGCAATATCGGTTTGAACTTCCTTCGTCCTCTAAGCCATTATTAAGGGCTGAGGATTCGCTGACTTTGAGGTCATTGACATGTGAGTCCCATCTAGAGTGGACCCACATGTCGGTGACCCAAAGTCACCTGACTTTGAGCCTCCCAAAGTCAGCCAATCTTATTAAGTACCAAGAACAGGATCGCACGCCTATCTTTATACGTTGTACGTAAGTCAAATGTTAAACCGTGTATGTATATCTCTGTATATGCAATCAATAGCCGCCGCTGGAGGCGACTAGGAAGCCGACCTTGTTCCACCAAACTCCACCGGCGGAAAAGCTGGTTCCTTCTCCTTTCGTTACCCGCTCCGGCGGCAGGAGGGAGGGGGACCCCGTTTTTGCATGGTAGTTAGGGTTAGAAAGGTTCTGGCATGGTGCGTCGTTGGGGTGGTGGGAGCGGCGCCCGGGCAAATAAATCTGTCTCAACTCTTCTCCCACACCGGCGTTGTCCTTCATGGCAGCGTCTCGGAGTTGGTGGCATTGTGTGCTTACCGATCTTTCAGATCGGTGGCTGTAGGGTTCATGGATGGTGTCGGCGAGGCGGTGGCGACGACTCCATCAGATGGGTTTTTCCTCCTGTTCTGTCCCCGTTGCTGCGGCGTTATCTCCGGCACCATGGTGCAGCAGAGAGGATGCGTCCAGGAGTACGTGTAGACGGTGGTCTGCACTGATGACAACTGGAAGATAGTGCACCATGTGCTGGGTTCATGGTTGGAGGCTGACGGTTCTGGTTCCTTACTCCGACGTCGTCGTGCGGGGGTACCAGTGCTGAAGTTCGATGGCGTGTCCGGGGTCGTGCTGCCCCGGTCTGATTCTTTCAACGGCAATGGTTTGTCCTATGGCAAACTATTTTGGAGGTCTGAAAAGCTGATGATCAGTGATGGAGCCGCGTCGAGCTCGGGTGAAGAGGTGATCTGTCTATTTTTTTCTTTGGTGGCTGCTACGGTAGTGCTGAAGAAGATGGATAGGCGTTGGTTTGTCACATAGGTTTATCCTATCTTTCCAAATCTGTAAGATCGGTGTATGCGTACTTTGTATCTCGTCTTTTATTATCAATGAGAATCGTATTACCATGAAAAAAATGCAATCAATAACAGTCTTCGTGCTTGCGTCTGCCATTCGAATGAATAATCACTTCCGCTCCTTCACCGCCGGTCAGATCTTGTGCGCACTTCTCGTGGAGGACAACCGAGATGGTGTTGTTTCTGTGGGGTTTGTTCTCCGTCAAGCTAGTTTAGATGGAGGGTGTGGAGGATATGCCTAAGGGGTATATTGATCACGTTGATTAAAACCTGACCCACCAGGGTGGCCTATGGGTGGCAAAGCCTTCTGGCTTTGTCAGGCGGCCTAGTGGGCAGAAGCGCATGGTTAAGCCCAGGGCCGGCTTAGTGAAGTTCAAGACGAATACCTGGAGACGTTTGCCTTATGGAGCAAGTTAGGGTTCCAGTCATGTTAGTCGAGGACTCATGATCTAGGTCGGTTAGGATTTGCCTTGTAAGGGAAGGAATGGCGCCTTTATAAGCCAGCCTTCTGGGAGCCTTAGGGCTACGCTTGACAACCTTCATTGTAACCTGTACAGTGATAACCCACAAGTATAGTTGATTGTGTGTAGCCTTTTCGATAAGTAAGAGTGTCTAACCCAACGAGTAGCTAAAGGTAGGATAAGTATTCTCTCAAGTTCTATCAATCACTGATACAACTCTACGCACATTAAACGTTTGCTTTATCTAGGAAATAAAACTAGAGTAATAATACGGGTATGAGAGATAGCTTTGCGAGACAATAAATAACAAGAAAGTAAATGTTAGTTGCTGCAGAAATAAAGTACACTAAAGAACCATAAACTAACAGTACCATGAGTGTGGAAAAGTGGTGGAAAGTGTGATGGAATTGTCCAAGATTAATTAGTGAAGATAGTTGGTTCATTGTCTTGGATGCAGTTTTCCATGTGGGAGAGGCTAAATATACATGCACTCGACTATTTGCGATTACACATACTATATGATTGGATTGTTAGCGGGCTTCCGCAAGCGCTAACAATGCATTAAGGTTTCCCCAACCATAGGCTTAAGTTAATGGTCCTCTTACTCCCATACGTGCAACTCACCGGTTCAAGTCCTCAGGTTTCTGTCACTTCCGCAGGACTACCCCCTTCATTTACACATACTACAAACCCTATGATGTTTGATCCATGCGCGCACAAATATAATGGAAACCAAAGGACTGGACCATATCAACATACAACTCTAATGAACCAAAAACATTGAACAATGCAATCAAAAGCCAAAGAAACTACACAAACATGACATAGATCATAGGAAAAATACTTCATAGCATCAAACACCATGTTTACATAGAGCGGTACAGAGGTGTGTGGGAGGATGAACCACTGTATACAAGGAGGATTTGGCGATGGAGATGGTGGTGAAGACGGTGAAGGGGGCAGTGAGGAGCGCAGGGCGGCGTCGGCGCCGGCGGTGGCGCGGGGAACTCCTTTCCGCGCCGCCGGCATCAAGGGGGTGCGCCACCCCTTAGCCCCCTTCCTTCATGGCTTCTTGGGAGCCCTCCCCCATGGAGATGAGATCCATGGGGGAGGAAAAAACGTGGATTTGGTGGCTGGAAATTCGTGGGTATGAGGTGTCCTCTACGACCTAGGTTTCCTCCCTTTATAAAGCCTCTCGGATTTTCCTCATCCCATCTAGGGTTTCGGTGGGACGGCGATATCTGGAGCATCCGGACTCCAATTGGGCCGAATTTTAACTCCAGATCGTTCGACGGGAAATTTCCTGAACCTTTCGAGACTAGACTTTTTCCATTTGACATCGTCTTCCGTCCGTAACATGACCATCTCCGAAAAACGTTTCTAGACAGATTTCAGGAAAGTCCTAATTCGACTCCAACAAGGTTTCCTCTTGTATTCTTGATAATTCCTACACATCAAAGTGTAAAACAAGAACGTTGTGCACTTTTGCAACTATTAATAGGTTAGTCCAAATAAATCATAAACTTAATATAAAAATAAGTGCTAAAAACATAAAAGTGGCACGAAACAATCAAAAATTATAGATACGTTTTGGACGTATCAACATAAAAGTGCTAGGTTACTTCCTACTCGTCCTCGAGTAGGTAAACGATAAAAAAGATAATTTTTGATGTTGAATGCTATGATCAGGTATTTAACAATTGCATGACAAATGATGTATGTAAACTTAGCAATTATGTTACCTACTGAAAAGATGTCAACGAACTAAGAGTTCATAATATGAGATTTATAAACATCAACAAGATTGTAAAGATCATAATAAAGCATGGTAGAGTGATATCTCGCTTGCCCTTTATTGTGGAGCAAAACATAAATGCTAGAGCACCTCTGAACTTTAAGTGGAGACTAGAAATAAAGATATCAAAGATAGAAACATCATAGTCATGCCACAATTAATAATATTCTGGGACAAACACATTACACTAAGTATGACAACTATGCTCTCAAAGAAGTGCTCAAATAAAGGATGGTGACTTAACATAAAAATAAAAGACAGATCCTTCGCAGAGGGAAGCAGAGATTAACATGTGCTACAGCTTTTTATTTTTAAAACAGAAGCAAAATTGTTTTGAGAGGTGGTTGTTCTTGTCAACGAATGGTAATAGAGTTTTTATTATCTTCCATGCTAAACAAGTTTTGAGAGCGGTTCTGAAATATGTATACTTTGCACTTATAATATGCGCACATTATATAGCTTGACACTCCTCCCAACCATTGCTTACACCAACCATGGCTAACCGAATCCTCGGGTGCCTGCCAACAATCACATACCATGGAGGAGTGTCTATATTTTTTTTATTCTTTTAGATATTATAATGGTCTAACCATCTCTTTGCAAAATTAGTGACGAGCAGATGAAGGATGCAAGTCAGGAAAACTTTATTTAGCATGGAAGATTACAAACCCAACTACAACTTCCTCATGAGCTAAAAACAATGGCACAAAATAAGAAATATTTTGAAGGTTTTAAAGGTAGCACATGATAATTTACTTGGAATGTCTTATAAATACCATGAATAGGAATTTCTAGTGGACTCTCATGGAAAACATGGTTAAAGGATTTTGGATGCACGGGCATCATTCCCGCTCAGTACAAGTGGAGGCTAGTGATGACCCACAAGTATAGGGGATCGCAATAGTCTTCGAGGGAAGTAAAAACCCAAATTTATTGATTCGACACAAGGGGAGCCAAAGAATATTTATAAGCCTTGACAGATGAATTGTCAGTTCAGCTGCACCTGGAAACAAGCTTGCTCGACACAATTTATCAGTAGCAACAGTAATATAACAGTAGCCGTAGTGAAATAACAGCAGCAGTGAAATAAAGACAGCAGTGGTGATTGGGGTAAACAGCAGGATTAAAATACTGTAGGCATAGGGTTGGATGAACGGGCGTTGCATAGATAAGATAGCTCATATAATAGTCATAACGCAGGGCAATTGCAGGTAAACAATAATAAAGCATCCCAGTACTAGTCAATTATAGGCATGAGTTCCGTATTTAGTCGTACGTGCTCGCAATGAGAAACTTGCACGACATCTTTTATCCTACCAGCCCGTTTGAAGCGGGGCCAATAAAAGAAACTTCTGGTAATTAAGGTACTCCTTTTAATTCCAACGGATACTCCTACCAGTACCGAAGCAAAGCATTAACATTCCACGGACACATGTGATACTCAAGTCAAAACCATCCCCTCCAGTTATCCCAATTATTGTCCCTTTGGGGCCTCGGGTTCAAGACAACGATAGGTGTATACAACTTGCAGATATGATCCAAAATAATAGTTATACTCATGAAACAATAACATGTTCAGAGTTGAAATCAGGGCACTCGGGCCTTAAGTGTCAAGCATTAGGCACAACAAGTTGCAACAACGATAAATAGCACTAACAACGGATACTAGGCACCATGCCCTAACAGTCTGACATCTATTACATGAATGATCTCATCCAATCCCTACCATCCCCTTCAGCCTACAGCGGGAATTACTCACACATGGATGGGGGATTCATGGATGGTTGATGGAGAGGCGGTGGTGATGGCGATGGCGACGATCTCCTCCAAATCCCCGTCCCGGCAGGGTGCCAGAACGAAACTTCTGATCTCCGTATTAGGGTTTTTTGGTGGCGGCAGAGCTCGAGAGTGTTTCTGGGAAAAGCGTCTCTCCCCCGGTGTTTTTAGGTCGCGGAGAATAAGTAGTCGAAAGGGCATCGCGGGTGGCTGCACGAGGCAGCCACACCTGACCTAGGCGTAGCCCCACCTCTGCCGTGCCGAGGTGTGGTGTGGGGCCCGTGGGTGCCGTCTCTGCTTCATCTTCTAGCTCCGTGAGTCTTCCGACAAAATAGAATTCCTGGAATTTTTCGGGAATTTTCCCAAAACTTTGAGTTTCTGCACAAAAACAAGACACCAAGGCAATTCTGCTGAAAACAGCGTTAGTCCGTATTAGTTTTATCCAAATCACACAAGTTAGAGGCAAAACAATAGCAAAAGTGTTCGGGAAAGTAGATACGTTTTGGACGTATCAACTCCCCCAAGCTTAGCTTATTGCTTGTCCTCAAGCAATTCAGTTGACAAACTGAACGCGATAAAAGAAACTTTAACGAACACATTTGCTTTATATGATGTATACATACTTATGCTATGATCAAAATCTTAGACAATGCATGAAGGAGCTTATGCAAGTAATGATACCCAATAATTATGTAGACCATGAAAAGATCCTAACATACTAATAATCAACAACATTTAATATATCTATCAGCGAGATTGCAATGCTCATAATAAAGTATGATACGGTGGTATCTCGCTTGCCCTTATTTGTGAAGCAAAACATAAATGCCAAGGCACCTCTGAAGTTTGAATGAAGACTAGATATAAAGATATCAAAGATAAAAGCATCAAAGTTATACCACAACCAATAATATTCTTGGACAAGCACATTACACTAAGAATGACAATTACGCTCTCGAAGAAGTGCTCAAAGAAAGGATGGTGACTCAACATAAAAGTAAAAGATTGGCCCTTCGCAGAGGGAAGCAGGGATTAACATGTGCTAGAGCTTTTTATTTTTAAAATAGAAGTAAAAATTGTTTTGGGAGGTGGTTGTTCCTGTCAACGAATTGCAATAGAGTGTTTGTCATCTTCCATGCTAAATAAGTTTTGAGAGCGGTTCCGAGATATTAAAATTATGCATTTTATAGCATGCACTTTTATATAGTTTGACACTCCTCCCCACCTTTGCTTACACAAACCATGGCTAACCGAATCCTTGGGTGCCCGCCAACAATCACATACCATGGAGGAGTGTCTATTTTATTACTTTTTGGATGTTATAGTGGTCTAACCAGGTCTTTGCAACATTAGTGATGAGCAGATTAAGCATGCAAGTCAAGAAAACTTTATTTAGCATGGAAGATAATAAATGCGAATACTACGTCCTCATGAGCTGAAAAAAATACCACAAAATGAGATGTATTTTGAAGGTTTTAAAGGTAGCACATGAAAATTTACTTGGAATGGTTTGAAGTACCATGTATAGGAATTTATAGTGGACTCTCTTTGGATAACTTGGTTTTAAGGATCTTGGATGCACAAGCAGCATTCCTGCTTAGTACAAGTGAAGGCTAGCAAAAGACTGGGAAGCGACAACTAAGAGAGCAATAACCATCATAATTATTGTTGCGCTCGAAACGCGTCACACGAACACGTCCTCGTGTACCCGCGGTGCCGGGGGAGATACTCCGCAACTCGCCCCGCGGGAGGCCTGCTTCCAGCGCGATACGCAAGACAGCAAGCAGGCGCTTTTTAGACCAGACGCCCCAGCCCCTCGGGAAGCCCCGTCTGAGGAAGCCGGCGACGATTGGCTGAACTAAGCCGGACTTGGCCGCTCTCAGCTCGGTTTTCGATACCCGGCGAAATCTAGATGAAGTCGCCGAACAACGGAAGCATAAACAAGGGTTTGAGGAGATAAAAGTAGGTTGTATTGATAGGTTGTCGATTGTTTGCTTAATTTCAATCGGCCGTCACCTCTCACATATATATGAGGCGGCTGGACTTCCCGTACAAGTAATGGACTTCTACAAGGCTTACAAATCATAGTCTAAGTCGAATCCATCTCTAAAATAGGCAACTTTTGGCCGGCAACGTTGGCTTCAAACTTGTTGGCTACTTCGGAAAGTTGCCTTTTGCCTTCCGTACTGGCTTCCAACTTGCTGGCTACTGGAAAGTTGCCTTTTTCCCTTCCGTATTGGCTTCAAACTTGCCTTCTTTCTTAGAGACGAGATATCTTGATCGGCTTCGTATTAGACCCGGATTTCTGTCCGGCTTCTTTTAGAAAGTTGCCTCCCATTTTCCAGCCTTGATCTTAGAAAGTTGTCTTCTCGTTTTCCGCCTTGATCTTGACCTTGAAAGTTGTCTTCTATTTTTCTGCCTTGATCGGTGGAAAGTTGACTTGCCGGCTTGTATTTGACAAAGTTGGCTTTATGCCGTCTTGTCTTGACAATGTTGACTTCTTTTCTGCCGCCTTGTCTTGACAACATTGACTTCCTTTTTGCCACCTTGTGTTGACAAAGTTGGCTTCTTTTCAGCCACCTTTATTGCTTCCTTTGACTTAGCTCGCTATGTCTTCAGGCAACTTCGCACTCCCGAATCCAGCTTCCGCCTTGTTCCGGTTGCCGGATTATTGGCAGCCTTCTTCCGGCCATCTTTTCCTGGAAAGCTTCCCATATCACCATTTTAGCCTTCTTTGTTGCCTTCTTTAAGCCGCCAAATCCTCCTTGAACCTGAAACTGGCAATCTGCCAAAAACGGGTGCTAACACATGCCCCCCTGTTTTCTAGTAGAGCTTGCGTACTAGAAAATATTCAATGTAGAAGTTTTTGTCTAAGGGCGATGCTTAAGCTCATCGGCCATATGCTAAGGGCGATATATGTATATCGGCCATACGTGCAACTCATGCAGTTTGCCACACGCTCGGGTGGAATTTCTTCAAGTATTTCCCATTGATAGCTCGAGGCAACATGCTGCCTTCCAATGTCTCCACCAGATAAGAGTTGCCGGGTACTATTCTCGCGACTCGCAGCGGCCCTTCCCAGTTTGGGGACCATTTGCCAAATTTCCGGCTTCTAGAGCCAACTGGCAATATAACTTTCCAGACCAAGTCGCCAATTTGAAAGTCTTTTAGCCGGACCTTCTTATTGTAAGTTTTTGCCACCCGCAACTTTTCCTTCTCAATTTCTCGCAAGGCAATAACACGCTTGTCGGCTACTTCATCAACATTGTCCATCATCAAGCTGCAGTAGTCTTCAGCCGACAAGTCATCTTGCTTAGCAAGCCTCAAGGCAGCCAGATTCACTTCTACTGGCAAAACGGCTTCTTGTCCATACACCAACTCAAAAGGAGTTGCCTTGGTTGCTCCATGCCTTGAGATCCTGTGCGCCCACAATGCTTCGGACAGTACCTCGTGCCACCTCCTTGGATGATCCTGTACCTTCTTCTTGATCAATTTGACCAAGATTTTATTGCTTGACTCGGCTTGTCCGTTGGCTTGTGCATAGTAGGGAGATGAACTGAGCATCTTGATTCCAAGTGATTCGGCAAATTGCTTCACCTCCTTAGCCATGAAGGAAGTACCTTGATCTGTGGTAAGAGTCTGCGGAATGCCGAATCGATGGATGATATGTTCTGTAATAAACTGGATCACCTCCTTGTGGGTCATGTTTCTGAGAGGTACTGCTTCAGACCACTTGGTGAAATAATCAGTAGCCACCAATACGAACCGATGCCCCTTGGATGAAGGCGGATGGATCATGCCGACAAAGTCAAGCGCCCAACCCCGGAAAGGCCACGGTTTTATAATTGGATTAAGAGGTGAAGCTGGCACCAACTGAATATCTCCAAACTTCTGGCAGGTTTCACATCCCCTGTAATATCTGAAGCAGTCATTGATCATTGTCGGCCAATAAAAACCTGCTCGCCTGAGCATCCACTTCATCTTGTGGGCCGACTGATGTGTTCCACATAAACCATCATGTACCTCTCCCATGGCAACTCTAGCTTCGTCTTCATTCAAGCACTTTAGAAGAAGACCATCGGCAGTTCGGCGATATAAGGCGGCATCCACCAATGTATACTTGAGAGCTAGGCGCCGAACTGCTCTGTCTGTTTTTCGACTTGGATCTTGTAAATAGTCAATATAAGGTTGTCTCCAGTCGTCCGCCAAGTTGTCACTTGACTCCTCCTTAGCCGGCTCCAACAAGCCGGCTTCCTGTTTGGCTTTCTCCTTAGCCGGCTCCAACAAGCCGGCTTCCTGACTGGCTTCCTCCAAGTTGGCAACATGAGTTGTTGGCTGTTCCTTGATAAAGAATAAACCACGACTGACGTGATAGCCAGATGCCTGTTGTGCCAACTCATTCGCAAGCCAATTGTCTTGCCTAGGAACATGAGATATGTGGAAATAATCCAACGTTGAAATCATATCCAGGCATCTATCAAGATAAATGTTGAGAGACCCGCTGTTGCATTGACAAATCTTGGCCACTTGCTGGACAATAAGCAACGAATCTCCATATGCCTCGACATGAGTTACCCCTGCGTCCACCAATATTTCTAGCCCGAATAGAAGTGCTTCGTATTCGGCTTCATTGTTAGTGCATAAATAGTCAAGACGACAAGAGGCTTCAAAAACAGTACCGTGTGGTGAGATGTACACAATGCCAACTCCTTGTCCGCTGCTGCAGACTGAGCCGTCAAAATAAAGCTTCCACGGTACAGCCGACACAATATTTAAGCCGGCTTCTTCCTCCAGGTCAATCCGATGTTCAACAATAAAGTCAGCTACAATTTGGCCTTTCATAGATTTTAGTGGTTCATAAGCCAAATCATATTCAATCAACCCGTACGCCCACTTGCCGATTCGCCCACTAAGAATCGGCCTTTGTATCATGTGTTTGAGAACATCGGTCTGACCAAAGACTTTGCATTCACTGGATAGCAGATAATGTCGCAATTTGGTGCAGGCAAAGTAAAGAGACAAACACAACCTTTCTACAAAGCTGTACCTTGACTCGGCATCCAGCAAACGTCTACTCAGATAAGTGATGATGTACTCTTGTCCTTCGGCTTCCTGAGTTAAGGCAGCTCCGATCACTTTGTCCTCAGCAGCAATATAAAGCCGGAAAGGTTGACCATGAGCCGGCTTCCTGAGAACTGGAGGAGTAGACAGGCAAGTTTTTATCTTGTCAAACGCCTCTTGCTGCTTTGCCCCCCAGGTGAATTCATCATCATTCTTGAGCCGAAGGATCTGTGTAAATGCATCAACTTTTCCAGACAAGTTAGCAATGAATCTTCTCAAATAGTTTACCTTGCCCAGAAACTTCTGCATGTCATTTTTGCAACCCGGCGCCTGTATCTTCTGGATGGCTTCAATCTTTGCCGGATCAACTTCTATGCCATGTTCATGTATGATGAAACCAAGGAATCTCCCAGCCGACACGCCAAAGGCACACTTCAAAGGATTCATCTTGAGCCCGTACTTCCTCATTCTTTCAAACGCCAGCCGCAAGTCGGCCAAGTGATTTGACTCGCCGTCCGACTTAACCACCACGTCATCAATATATACCTCCAGTACGACTCCCAGAAGATCATGGAATATCAGGTTCATCGCTCTTTGATAGGTGGCTCCGGCATTCTTCAATCCAAAAGTCATCACGGTCCATTCGAACAAGCCAACAAAGCCTGGGCAGCGAAACGCCGTCTTAGCCGAATCTTCTTCGGCCATAAATATTTGGTTGTAACCTGCGTTGCCATCCAAGAAGCTGATAACTTTGTGACCTGAGGCTTCGTTGATAAGCATGTCGGCTATTGGCATAGGGTACTCATCCTTTGGCGTGGCTCGATTCAAATCCCTGAAATCAATACATGCCCTAATCTTGTCGGATCCTTTCTTTTCGACCGGCACAATGTTGGATAACCATTCGGCATACTTACAGGGCCGAATAAAGTTGGCTTTCAAAAGCCTGCCAATTTCCGCCTTTATCCGATCATAGATCAGTGGATTAAATTTGCGAGCCGGCTGCTTGTATGGTCTGAAGCCGGCTTTGATAGGCAACCGATGTTCGACCAACTCTCGGCTTAACCCAGGCATCTCGTGGTATTCCCATGCAAAGCAATCCACGTACTCTTTGACTAGCGCGATTAATTCAGACTTATAATCGGCCGCCAACTTTTGCTTTACAAATGTCGGTCTAGGGACAGTGCCATCCCCAATGTCAACTTCTTCCAGCAAGTCAGCCGATGTAAAGCCTTGTCCCAACTTATCCATGTCATCTGGTTCTTCAATTGCTTCATACATATCGTTCCTTTCGGTCCGATACTCGTCCAGACGCTTCTGCAGCCACTCATCATTTTGATCCATCTACTTGAGCGGCAGCCGATTGCTACCAATCGGCTTTAGAGATACTGGCACGAATCCGTCCCTGGTAGCACTTAGGAAGTCGAATCCGGATAAATCACGCCCAGAAAGGCATGTGACATTAGAATGTTGCCAGTCAACAATCGACTCGGCTAACGCAATGCATGCCGATTCGTCAGCATGGACAACTTCAACTTCGTCGTCAACCCATTGCACTAGTTGCTGGTGCATAGTAGACGGAACACACTGGTTAGCATGAAGCCAATCCCGTCCTAGCAGCACATTGTAGTTTCCCTGCACCTCAGCAACAAAGAAGGCGGTAGCCAAAGTCTTGCTTCCTACTGTGAGCTCCAAGCTGATAACGCCTTTGGCTTCTACTCCTTCTCCTCCTTCGAACCCATTTAACACCATGTTTGTCTTCATCAGGTCGCCATCATCTAGTTGTAGCTTCTTGAAGACAGAATATGGCATCAAGTTTACCACAGCGCCGCCATCCACCATCATCCTGGTGACCGGCTTGCCATCAATGTGTCCTCTGACATACAGAGGCCTGAGGTGTTTCACCGGCTTGTCAGGTTTTTCGAAGACAACATTTTTTGGTCCAAAGTTGATTTGCGCAACCTCGCCTTCTTTGACAGCACGGAACTCGGCCGGCAAGTAATACACCATGTTGATGTCCATTCCTGTCCGAGTCGGCGATTCTTCATAATCTAGCAGATCTTCATCTGTCAAATTGCCTGACTCATCCATTGTTGACTCTGACATTGCTGGTTCTTCTTCTGCCTTTTCTTCCATTGCGAGGTCTTCACTTGCCGGCTTCTCTGTGGCCGGATCTTGGATTGCCAGCTCCTTTGCCAAACTTGCCATCGCCAAGTCTGCTGCTTCGACTTCGTCAGCCCATGAAGAATAGGTGATAGCCGGCGTAGCTGCCGGCTCTATTTCACCATCGACAGCAGGACTCATGGTAGTTGGTGCGGAAGCCGCCATAAGGACTGGCCTAGGAATCCACTTTTGCGCCGGCAACATTGGTCGCTCAGCATTGAATTTGACGTCCCTGGATTGCTCAGCTCTTTCTTCTGCCTTCTCCCGGTTCCTTGCTCTTTGCAGTTTCCGCTTTTGTGTCTTTGTTATACCTGGCGGGCACCACTTTGGCTGAGTATATTTTGGATCCCGGGGTTGAGCTTTCATGGCTTGACTGGAGCTAGCTTCATGATCATTGGTTGCTGGCTTTGGCGCGATAGCAAGTATCGGCTCACTGTTTGCCGGCTCTGTAATCGGGTCCTTCAATTTTAGCACATGAGTTCCAACAACCAATAAGTTGTCTGAGACTAATCCGCCTTCTGGCTCCGCCTTTTTAGCACCTTGCGCCTTGATCCGCCAATATGACATGTCTCCGGGATACACAAGCCGGCTTTGCATAGATGGCCGGATTGCCCTGCGTTTGACCTCGTCAGCCGGCCTCTGGTGCCGGCTATTTTCCTCCGTGGATGGTGACCTTGGTCGTTTCCCATACTGCCACTGGTGCGACCTCGACCCGGCCTGGCGCACGTACTTGTTCAGCAGCATGTCAAAAGTTGGCTTTGTCTTCCTTGGTCTATATTCAACCTGGTTTGTCTTCCATCTGCCAACTTCTGGGCTCTTGGGCTTGATAAATCTAGGCGGCGACTTGTCTGGCCGTGGTACTTGCCCCCCGAGTGTAGGGTTGTTGATGGTAATCTTGATGACTTCGCCTCCATCGGGTTGCCGGCTCACTATAACTTGTCTTCCTGCCGCCTTGCTGCTGGCCACCTTCCTGGGTTCACCAACAACAACATTTGATTTATTAGCGGCTTCGGCTGCCTCTGGCCGAAGTAGAACTTTCTTTCCCTCCAGATCTAGCACGTTTACTGGAAACGGCTGTGTATCAATTGCCATGCCGGCAAAGCTCAATCGTCCGTCGTTGAGGGCCGATTGGATCTGTTTACGAAAGACATTGCAATCATTAGTAGCATGAGAGAAAGAATTGTGATACTTGCAATAAGCCCGCCGCCTTAATTCATCAGGCGATGGTATAACATGATTTATCCTTATCACTTTATCCTTCAACAAGGCATCAAATATTCTATCACACTTGCCTACGTCAAAGCTGCATTTTATTTCGTCATCCCGATTTTTACGAATCGGCTTTAGATCATCACACATGTATGGTTTGGCCTTGCTGGGCCAAACAAACTCAGCGGAATAAACATCGGCTTCATCACCGGAGTCGGCATCGTTGTCAACAATATTAAGCCGGCTCCTGCTCATCCGATGCGAGTCTTTTGACTCATTGACCCGGCTCTCTTGAGCCAACGCTCTCTCCTGGACTTGGCCAACAGACAAGAATTCATGTCCTTCTAACCTCTCTTTCAGGTAGGACCTTAAACCATTGAAAACCAAGTCAGCCATGTCTCTTTCAGTTATTGCCAAACTATAACATCGGTTTCTGGTATTTCTAAATCTCTTGACGTAATCAGATACCGATTCATCCTGCTTCTGCCTAACCGATGTAAGGTGAGACAATTTTAACTCTATTTCGCCGGCAAAGAAGTGTTCATGGAACTTTTGCTCTAGATGAAACCATGTATGTATAGAATTAGGAGCTAAAGCCGAAAACCAAGAAAACGCAATGCCGGTTAAAGACAATGAGAACAGGCGAACTTTAATGTGATCATGGTTAGCTTCGCCTAATTGAGCCAAATATTGACTGATATGTTCCCATGTTGACTTACTATCCACCCCATTAAATTTGGCAAATTCAGGGACTCTATAACCAGGTGGATAAGGTTGCAGATCAAAGTAATCGGGGTAAGGCTTAGTGTAAGTTCTATGTTTTGGCATCACCCCGAGCTTGTCAAAAGCTATCTGGTCCAATCTTCTCCTGAATTCGGCTAAGGAATCGTCCATAATGGCCGATTGAGCCGGCACGAGAGAAGAATTGGCGGCAGGGCCAGCTTGCACCCAAGTAGCCGAATTTTGATTCGGCATTGACTCATGACCCAGAATCCGCCTTGTCTGACTCGGCTGGCTTGCCGAGTTAGGCATACTCTGGACAGGAGTTGGACATGGCAGCGTAGGCACAAGTTGGTTTTCCCTACTTTGACCGATCGGTTGTTTGTCCGATGGTTGGTCATGGGACGTGTTTTTCTTAGCCTTTTCATGTTCTAGCATAAGGTCGTAAACATTGGCAGTGCCTTGCGAAACATGAAATTGAATTTCGGCTATCTGTTCAGAGGAAAAAAGGCTACTACTTACAGCGGGTTTGTCAATGTTGGCATCCAGCGGTACAAATTCCGGCTCCTTGATCGGCGAGATTATACCTTGCCGATCTACCTTGAAGCTGGATAAGTACAGGTCTTGATCTTCTTGATCCCGCTTGGCTCGCAGCGCCTCGAACTCCTCATCTCTCTTCTTCTTCCACGCCTCCAGACCTTGGCGTTGTTCTTCCGACAACTTCTCGAGAGTTGGCTTGATGATGTTGTCGGTATTGATACCGGCAGCGTCGGTCTTGGAATTGGTCATTGCTGTCCAATTTTCAGATCGAATCGTCCCCAGCGGAGTCGCCAAAAAGTGTGTTGCGCTCGAAACGCGTCACACGAACACGTCCTCGTGTACCCGCGGTGCCGGGGGAGATACTCCGCAACTCGCCCCGCGGGAGGCCTGCTTCCAGCGCGATACGCAAGACAGCAAGCAGGCGCTTTTTAGACCAGACGCCCCAGCCCCTCGGGAAGCCCCGTCTGAGGAAGCCGGCGACGATTGGCTGAACTAAGCCGGACTTGGCCGCTCTCAGCTCGGTTTTCGATACCCGGCGAAATCTAGATGAAGTCGCCGAACAACGGAAGCATAAACAAGGGTTTGAGGAGATAAAAGTAGGTTGTATTGATAGGTTGTCGATTGTTTGCTTAATTTCAATCGGCCGTCACCTCTCACATATATATGAGGCGGCTGGACTTCCCGTACAAGTAATGGACTTCTACAAGGCTTACAAATCATAGTCTAAGTCGAATCCATCTCTAAAATAGGCAACTTTTGGCCGGCAACGTTGGCTTCAAACTTGTTGGCTACTTCGGAAAGTTGCCTTTTGCCTTCCGTACTGGCTTCCAACTTGCTGGCTACTGGAAAGTTGCCTTTTTCCCTTCCGTATTGGCTTCAAACTTGCCTTCTTTCTTAGAGACGAGATATCTTGATCGGCTTCGTATTAGACCCGGATTTCTGTCCGGCTTCTTTTAGAAAGTTGCCTCCCATTTTCCAGCCTTGATCTTAGAAAGTTGTCTTCTCGTTTTCCGCCTTGATCTTGACCTTGAAAGTTGTCTTCTATTTTTCTGCCTTGATCGGTGGAAAGTTGACTTGCCGGCTTGTATTTGACAAAGTTGGCTTTATGCCGTCTTGTCTTGACAATGTTGACTTCTTTTCTGCCGCCTTGTCTTGACAACATTGACTTCCTTTTTGCCACCTTGTGTTGACAAAGTTGGCTTCTTTTCAGCCACCTTTATTGCTTCCTTTGACTTAGCTCGCTATGTCTTCAGGCAACTTCGCACTCCCGAATCCAGCTTCCGCCTTGTTCCGGTTGCCGGATTATTGGCAGCCTTCTTCCGGCCATCTTTTCCTGGAAAGCTTCCCATATCACCATTTTAGCCTTCTTTGTTGCCTTCTTTAAGCCGCCAAATCCTCCTTGAACCTGAAACTGGCAATCTGCCAAAAACGGGTGCTAACAATTATGCTTGCGATAAAATAATATTAACTGAGGCATAAAATTGATACTAGAACTCTGAGGCAAAATAAATCGTCGAGGCTTAATTGACTCTTTCTTTTTAGTCATATACATGTGTGAGCATGTGCCAAGTCGATTCAAGTAAATCATTCAAAGGAGGATACCACAATACCATACCATTTTATGGGCAAAACAATGCAAGCAAATATCTATATGACATATTACCGATAATTAGCAAATTGGGATTGATCATAAGAAGACATGAACTATTATGCAAACATTAATCACATAGTATCCACCATGACAAGCTAAGCATGTTCATACGGACAAGTATATGTACAAAAATGAAAAACAAATAGAGTTCATACCAGCTTCTTACCACGTCCACTTCGTCGCATATCGTCATTATTGCTTTTCACTTGCGTGGCTCGAATGATATAAAAATGATAACCAAGCCCAAGTGGAGTCACGGAACTCTGCTGAACTCTGCAACAACTATGCAAAATACAAGAAGAACAACAAATATTTTTGGGTTTTTGATTTAGCAACAAGATATGAAAAAGAGATAAATAACTAAAGGGAAATCTTTTTGGATTTTTGAATAGCAAACCGAAAATTAAAAAGATTAAACAAAGTAAAACTGAAATGCAAAAGATAAAAGATAGAGAAATAAAAGAAATATTTTTGTCTTTTTGGTTTTCTGAAAATAAAACAAACGCAAGAGAGAACAACTAAAAACAAATGAAAAAGTGGATGTACAAAGTATCGATGAAACAACCGGCATAATATGAATAAGACAATGAATGAGTACCCCCCCAAGCTTGCCATCCACGGTTGGAGATCGATTATCACCACGGTTGCCATCCAGACGTGTCCTCGGAGGACCAGTATCCCTGTGGTGGCTGTGATGAAGAAGGTCCTACCTCCTACTGTCAGGATGTGCCACCATAGTGATATGTGGGCTCTTCTGGATGCGTCGTGTGGGTCTCCTATCGTTTCTCAGGGTAGTGCTGCATGTGGTACTCCGGAGTGTCGAGGTACATATCCAAATCGCGCATAGAGAATGACAATGTTTTCCTATTATCAAGACTAAACAAACCAGGCTGTGGCAAACGGACTTCCTGTTCGGATTCATTAGCAAAAATAATTCTATAAAACAAATTTCCAAGGGAAGAACCAGGAGTTATAAACTGGTGAAGTTTCATAGTAGCATGATCAAGTCTTTCTACAGCCATTATCTGATCAGTGGGATCAGCAGAGAAACAAGAATCATTTAAAATACGTGAAGCAATAACTCCTCCAAAAATGGGGCCTTTAGCAGCAAGGCGGCGAGCAATCAAAGCACCAAGGTTGTAAGTCGTATCTTTCTTAAGTGCAGCAGCAAGAAAGGCTAGATGATAGTTCGAAATATTACTAGTGTTTTCCCTAGCAAGAACTCATGTAGCAAGATAGTAAGTGAAATACCTTATGGCCGGAAACTGAATACTCTTATCTTACCACGATGGGCCGCTCGGTCGTCCCCATGGCACAACTCCTTGTAAAGTTCCAATAGATCATCCGGTTGCTCCTTAATCTTTTTGGCTGTCCCAGAAGGGGCAATACCTATGATGCTGCAAAAAAATCAAACTCATGGTACAAGCATTATCATAAAGCCTAAATTCAACAGTTGAGTTAAAAGGGGTATTTTTGAATTTGAAACTTTCAACAAATATCTTGGTGAGCCTGGAATACTGAAGTCTCTCATCCCTCATGAAATTGTACAGCCCTACATTGTTGATTAGTTTCAAGAAATCATCTAGGATCCCTGCATCTCTCATGAACTGAAAACAAGGGTAAACCGAAGGATGTGCAATACCATCACCTTCCTCGTTTTCAAAACTTGGTGCTATAAGATCCTCATTGTATGACATTCTAAATTGAGAACTATAGCTAGAGGACCTTGTTTTCCTTGAGGAGGGTAGTGCTTGCTTCTCAAACATCTCTCCGAAGGTGACTTTATCCATATTCTTTTTCTGAAATTTTTGACAAATCTCATAAAAAATGATTTTTGGAGCTAATAATTCAAGGGAACCATCATAGAGACTTATAAGAGGGCTACACATGCATCAAAACTAATTAATCTAGTCATAGAACAAGCATACTAACTCACTTAACATGACACCTACTGTACCAAAATACTCAAGAAATACACAACTAATAAAAATTCTAATTGGATATTCGGGGGAGTCACATACCGGAGAGCCCAGGTGTTGTCTGGTGGCGTGGTGGGTCCCCCTGGTCAGCACTAGGTGCCCCCGCATCACATTTTTAAAACAAGAATTTGTGGAATTTTTCTGGAATTTTTCGACAACTTTTATTTTTGGGCAATTTCTGGGCATTTAAATAATGATTTGTAAGGCAGAAACAATTTTTATAAAGGAATAAAACAGCAACAAAACTTGAAATAAAAATAATACTACTGTAGATAAAATGAGCTAAAGAAAAATAAATGGTGTTTCAAAACTTCTATGCATGAAAAACACATTTGTTAACAAGGTTGATCAGGTCTTGCTACCAAGTATGTTTTTATTGTCATAAAAGAATTAAACTCCATGGAACAATCATTTTACCTTGAATTGTATAGATATAGATCCAATCATCATAATATTCTGATATCCTTCACAGTGATCATATATAGGACAATCAATACTTCCCACTTTGATTGTATTAAAATTTGCAATGGAATTCAAACCATATGACTTGTCTAGCTTTTTGGGAAAATAAACAGTATGCTCTTTATCATTGACATTGAAAGTGACCTTCCCTTTATTGCAATCAATAACAGCCCTTGCAGTATTAAGAAAAGATCTCCCAAGAATAATAGAAATATTATCATCTTCAGGCATTTCTAACACAACAAAATCGGTAAATATTAAACAATTTTTAGCCACTTGAACAGGAACATCCTCACATATACCAACAGGAACAGCAGTAGATTTATCAGCCATTTGCAAAGAAATATCAGTCGGTATTAGCTTTTCCAAATAAAGCCTTTTATAGAGATAAAAAGATATAACACTTACTCCCGCACCAAGATCACATAAAGCAGTTCTCACATAATTATTTTTAGTGTAGCATGGAATAGTTGGTATACCTGGATCTCCAAGCTTCTTTGGAACCTTACCATTGAAAGAGTAGTTAACAAGCATAGTAGAAATCTCTTCATTAGGAATCTTTCTTTTGTTAGAAACAATATCCTTCATTTACTTAGAATAAGGAGGCAATTTAATAGCATCAGTCAAAGGGATTTGTAAAAACAGAGGTTTCATCCAATCACAAAATTTATTGTAGTGCTCTTCCTCCTTTGATTTTTGTTTCTTATTAGGAAAAGGCATTGGTTTTTGCACCCAAGGTTCTCTTTCATTACCATGCTTTTTAGCAATAAAATCTTCTTTAGTATACCTCTTATTTTTAGAATGCTTTTCAGGTTCATCCTCACTTTGTTCTTTGTCGGAGGCATTGTTCTTTTCATTATCATTAGTATGTTCATTACCGCTTTTAGTTTCAGCATCAGAGATAGATATACTATTAGGATCATTCTCAGGTTCTGTATGATTAATAGGTTCAGGAGACTCTACCACTTGCTTTTGTTTCTTTTTCTTTTTAGAAGAAGAACTAGTTTCATTAGCTAGTTGAGAGTCTTGCTCAATTCTTTTTGGATGTCCTTCATGATACAAGGGGTCCCGAGTGAAAGCACCACCTCTAGTTGCTATACCAAAAGCATGTTTATCACATTTTTTTGAAGCATTAGCTAGCAAATCCTTTTGGACTTTAGTAATTTGCTCTAGTTGAGTTTGAACCATATGAAAATGTTTAACAAGTCCTTTAAGATCATTAGCAGTTCCCTCCAAAACATCATGCAAATTATTAATAATGCGAGAATTTCTAACAGATGGTTTTGAACTTTCATGTTAAAATGATTTTGCTTAACAATAAAATTATCAAATTCATCTAAGCATTGCTCAGGTGGCTTACGATAAGGCATATCTCCTGTACCGAAATGTTGAAGAGAATGTACCTCTATCATGGAAGGGTGAGGAATCGGCTTACATAATTCTTCTATAGGAGGTAGATTCTTCACATCTTCGGATTTAATTCCTCTCTCCTTAAGAGATTTCTTAGCTTCTCTCATTCGCCCGTCATTAAGCTCAATAACCCCCTCTTCCTTGGTGTAGGGACCAGAGGAGGTTCAGGTTTATCCCAATCTTCATAATTCTGGCCTATTTTAGCCAATAATTCTTTAGCTTCATCTAGAGTTCGTTTCCTGAAAACACAACCAGCACAACTGTCTAGGAAGACCCTAGATTCATCGGTGAATCCATTATAGAATAAATCAAGAAGTTCATTTTTAGCTATCTTGTGTCCAGGCCGAGCTCGAATTAAAGAGCAGTATCTTTCCCAAGATTTGGGTAGATTCTCTCTCTTTAATTGCTTGAAGTTATAAATTCTCTGCAAAGTAGCATGTTGAACACTACCAGAAAAATATTTCTTGAAGAAAACATTAATCAAATCTGAAGGACTTTTAATGGACCCAGGAGGCAAATTGTTAAACCAAGTTTTAGCTTCATCTTTTAATGAACAAGGAAACAAATTGGTAACATAGTAACTATGTTTCTTATCAGTATCAGAGAACAAGCTACTCAAAGCAGAAAGTTTATTCATGTGTCCTATAGCACTTTCATTTTCAGTACCTCGAAAAGATTATTTTTCGACATTAGGTATAAGTGACAGGTCCACAGAAAAATCATATTCTTCATCCTCTATCTTTATTGGAGACGTGGCAAACTCAGGATCAGGAGAAAAATGATAATTAACAGCACGTTTCCCAATAAGATTTTTAATAACATCAGCATCTTTAGAAGATTCACAATTCATATAATCTTCAAGAAACTCGTCATCAATTTCAACGTAGGCTTCCTCGAGATCATCACTAGTATGTTCTCTCGACCCCGGTGAATCAACATGTGTAATAAGATTTTCATCAGATGTTTCAGCATTTTCAATTCGTTTAGATTTAGCAATACTAGCATCTAGAAAAGGACCTAGTGAACCACTTTCATCAAGCACAGTGGAGGCATTATCAAATTCATCAGAAATATTCTCAGATTCAGCTGTAGTTGCAATACGTGAAACATGTGTATGTGGTGGTGTGACAAGTTGACTTATAACAGATGGTGAATCAAGAGCAGCAGAAGTGTTCAGAGTTGTACCTTTCCTTATAGTGGATGGTAATATGGTGACCTTCTTATCGCGAGGTTTCCCCATAATGAATAAATTGCAGCGAACAATATGACTCCTTGGTGAGCTTATAAATAGAGCTATGCTCCCCGGCAACGGCGCCAGAAAATAGTCTTGATGACCCACAAGTATAGGGGATTGCAACAGTCTTCGAGGGAAGTAAAAACCCAAATTTATTGATTCGACACAAGGGGAGCCAAAGAATATTTATAAGCCTTGACAGATGAATTGTCAGTTCAGCTGCACCTGGAAACAAGCCTGCTCACACAATTTATCAGTAGCAACAGTAATATAACAGTAGCAGTAGTGAAATAACAACAGTAGTGAAATAAAGACAGAAGTGGTGATTGAGGTAAACAGCAGGATTAAAATACTGTAGGCATAGGGATGGATGAACGGGCGTTGCATAGATAAGATAGCTCATATAATAGTCATAACGCATGGCAATTGCAGGTAAACAATAATAAAGCATCCCAGTACTAGTCAATCATAGGCATGTATTCCGTATTTAGTCGTACGTGCTCGCAATGAGAAACTTGCACGACATCTTTTGTCCTACCACCCTGTTTGCAGCGGGGCCAATAAAGGAAACTTCTGGTAATTAAGGTACTCTTCTGAAAGGATCGAGTAGGTTGACTAGAGGGGGGGGTGAATAGGCGACTACAAATTTCCTTTTTCTTTTAATACAAATTTGGGAATTGCTCAAATATAAGTTCTCTAGATATGCAACTAGGTGAACAATCCTATATGATGAGCAATAAACAAGCTAGCAAGATATTCTACACAAGATAAGCTAGCAATACAAGTAAAGGAAGGTTAAGAGATAACCACACGGTGACGCGGAGATGTTCTACCGAAGTTCACTTCCCAATGGAAGCTACGTCTCCGTTGGAGTGGTGCGGAGTTACAAAGTGAACTCCGAATAGCCTTGATATGGCACACCGTATCTCCCTCGTGTTATCCTCCGATGAGGAGTTCAACGAGCCACTATATGATGCCCTCGAGGTCGGCAACAAACCTTTACAAGGATGAGGCACACTCCACAACCGAATTGGAGGCTCTCACCAAATTCCCGCGGCTCCCAAAGCCACAAGAAGCACAAGGCCGGGGCACGACTCCACAACTTAATTGGAGGCTCCCGGCTAGTCCCCGCGGCTCCCAAAGCCACAAGAACGACCAACGACAATCCAAAGTATCAACGAACTTACAAGCTTCAAGGCCTCTCAAGAACGGAGGGGAAAATCAAATCGCTTGGGGGAAGTGTAGATCTAGGCCATATCTCCCAAGTCCTAGAAGGACAAGGTGTTTGAGTGGGTAGGGAGAGAGATCTAGGGAGTTGAAGCTTTCAACAATGGTGGGGGATTCAGTTCTGGTCGTGGTACTCTCTCCAAGGTAGGAGAAGGCCTTTATATACTGCTCCCAGAATCTAGCCGTTGCAGACAGGTAAATCGGATAATCCGATCCAAGTCAACATCGGATAATCCGATGGAATCGGATAATCCGAGCAGACTATAATCGGATAATCCGGAGAACCTCAGTGTGCGGTTGCTTGTAGTCCTTAGCAGATTTCGAGCAAATCCTGACCATCGGATAATCCGATACTTCCCAAATCGGATAATCTGGATAACTTCAGTGTGAGGTTGCTTCTAGTCCTTAGCAGAATTCCAGCAAATCCTGATCATCGGATAATCCGATTCGTCCCAAATTGGATAATCCGAATAACTTCAATGTGAGGTTTCTTCTAGTCTTAGCAGAATTCCAGCAGACTTTGCAAATCGGATAATCCGAATCTTCCAACATCGGATAATCCGATTTTCTTCAGCAACATTACTGGCTCTTTTCAACTCCCTTTTTGGATTAGATGCAAAGATGTTTTAATCACTTAAAACCTGCATCACTTGATTCACATGTTAAATCATCACTAGTGTTGTTGCCTAACACACAAAACACAAGGGATTAAGAAATGTCCTTTCAATCTCCCCCTTTTTGGTGTTAGATGACAATACTAGGATTTGCAAGGAAAGCATAATTATATATTATCTAGATTCTCGAGCTTAAGACATGAGAAGCTCCCCCTGAATGTGTGCATATAATTAAATTGCATTGGAATGCAAATGCAACACATATAGGAAGAGGGCACCTCCAAATAGTAAGGAAACTATATAGGAAATTTCATGAGAGACATATCAAAATAGGTTGAGCTTTGAGAGAGGACTATACCTTGTGCACAATAGAGTAGAGATAAACCATAGCACAAGGATACAACTCATAACCATATTAGAAATCCATATGTCTCATAACTTAAGCACAAAGGTTCACACACATAAGTTCCACATGAAAACACAACATGAATAAGTTCGACATAAATGGTCACAAGCGCAACAAGAATGGTAAAAGCATATGCTTGTGCCCGAAACCCATGCAAATCCCACACGGAGACCTAATAGAACTACTTCTCCCCCTTTGGCATCGAAACGCCAAAAAAGGGAAAAGAGCGATGCTACGGCCCAAGTAGATCACTCCGACTCAGAGGCATCATCATCATCATTGTCATCACCAACATCGTCACCGCCATCAGCATCACCATCATCATTTTCCTCAGACTCAGCATCATCCTCTTCTGAAGACTCATAAGTACAGGCACGAGTGTAGGATGGCCGGGAAGGGCCAGCAGAAGCTGTCTCTAGAAGATGAGACTCGAGCTGAGTCCATGGAAACTGATAGCCCTCGTTCCACTGATCATAAGAGAGAGGAGCAGACACTGGGGGGTCATCTGCGAGGCGAGGAAGGTGCTTGAGAATGTTCTCCTGCCTAAGATAAGTGTCATACTGTCCCCTCCGGATGTCCGCATTCATGCACAGGATGTTCCGCTGGAACCAGTTCAGTTTCTTGGGCGGAGCAAAAGAAGGAACCGGAGACTGACGGGTGGCGCCACGACGAGCATCACCCATGAAGGAACCTCGGGCAGGAGCTGCAACAGCAGAAGATGGAATAACCTCTTTCCTCTTCTGATAAACCCTCTTGTACGAATGGGGCTCCATATCATACTTGTTGAAGTTGTGGTTCTTCAAGTGTCCTTGATGAGCATCATGATGTAAGGAGCATAAGGAATAGTGAGCCCACTGACCATAGAGTCAAACAACTCACGAAAGATGAAATGCATCACATCCACTTTAAAATCAGCTTCAGGGTCTTCATTCTCAACAATATTTTTAGCAAGGCAAAGCAGATTGGCAAGAGGAGCAACTATATTGTCATTGTTACCTCCACTGGGAGCAATAGTTGAGCGGAAGATGATCACAAGCTGGTCATAGAGGGGCAGGAGACCCTGTTTTTGGCCAATAATTCCACCAGCCCCATACATGTCCTTCATTATGTTTTTATTTGGCTTCTCAACAGTGTGCATACGGTAACCACTAGGAGGAAGGTTGCTGCGGTAGGATGAATAGCCAAGAAGAGAAGCCAACCGAGCAAAGGAGGATGTACACTGAGTGCGACCCGTCATCCATTTCATGGTCTTTTGATGGTCAGTCTCAATCACCAAGGTGGAGAAAAACTGCAGAATCAGTGGCACATTGTAGGGACATTGCTTTTCAATGAGAGAAACCATGCCCATCTGTTCAATCACATCTGCAGCTTGAGCATAACTGGCCTTGGCCTTGATATCTCGCATTCTGTAGGGCTGCATCGGGCGAATAGGGTGGAGATAATGCTTATAGATGTCATTGTATATATAGACTGCTCCATGCACCAGAAGTTGGGATCTTCAATATTTTCATCTCTGGGCACATTCCTATACCAGTTGGACTGACGGACTTGGGCATAGTCAACGGTGGCATGGTCAAGTAGTTGGGGCGAGTTTCCTTGCCCTTCTTCGAAGGTTTATGGGCAACTTGCTTCTTCTTGGATGGCAGTTTTTCTTTTCTAGCATGCTTCTTCGGAGGACTACCCGAACCACCTGTGAGATAGAGCAATAGATGGATAGCATAGATGAGTACACACAAGTCACAGAGCAAGGAATGGTACAATGTACACTAGGAGAGCATCCCTAAGTTGAGTCTACTAAGTCCTGGACAAATCAAAATGTGGCTAAAAAATACCAACTTTGCATTTTCGGAATATCCGAGTAAGTATGAATCGGATAATCTGACTGGTCGGAATATCCGGTTCAGACTGAATCGGAATATCCGATCTGAATCTGGCAGCAACAAATTGATTCAAGTCCTAGGTCTAGCAGTAGATCGACAATAAGGGGGGCTAGCCTAGTGTTCTAAGTACCAATGGGAACCACTACCACCAGCCAAAACAACTTCTTACAAAGATCTAGGTGAGGAACACCTAGGATATGAGAGAGAAGAAGTTACCCTCATCCATTGAGGAAAAAGCTTGGGTGAATGGGTTCCCGGGGAGGAGGAGCACCAGATCCGGCCAAATGCCGGAGTTGGGGACGGCCGGAGATGTCGGGGAGGCGCGGGGAGAGCAGGCGGCGGCGCTGGAGGAGAGAGAGGTCGGGGGTGGAAGAAACGCTCGAGTGAGCCCTTCACCCCGACCCTTGCTCTATTAGGCGACGAACCGCCAAATCGGATAATCCGATCTTGACTTGATCGGATAATCCGATAGTCAGATAATCCGAGCAAGTCTTGATCGGATAATCCGATTGTCAGGATTTCGTTAGAAATTCTGGCCTGCTAAACCCTTTCTCCTCAGTTTCAAAATAAGATTTGTGTGTATAAGATGGAGTGTTTTTAGGAAAGATAGGCTTGGGATAAGATTGCCAAACTGACATTGGTACTCCACACTCAAACTTGCAAAAATCGAACAAGGAAATGCCAAGATGAGTGGGTTTCCCATAAAACCAACAATAGGACCAAAATTCCAAATGATTTTCAATAAAGACCGAAAAGAACCAACTCTTCATAAAGAAGAGGGCGGTGGCCAAGGCCACCATGTATGAGTTTGTGGTGTGACACCGTGAAGATGTATCTCGGGTTCACGGCCACTACTCGTCATTTAAGCTCACAATTCATGAAATGAAAATATAGAGACAAAATGAGTTCTTACTATCGGCATAATGGGGGGAGGGATAGTCCAATGGATTAGGACCACACCCCCCTATGTCCATGCCTACATCCAAACCAAATGAATATCGTCTAATATGGGTAGGTATGCAAGAAGTCCACTAAATCCAATTGCTTATGTCCACCACATTAAGTTCTCCTCTCAACTCGTTGAATCTTGCTTCACCAAGAGGCTTTGTGAACATATCGGCGAGTTGAAGCTTGGTGTTGACATATTTGATTGCAATATCACCCTTCTCAACATGATCTCGAATAAAATGATACCGGATCTCAATATGCTTGGTCTTCCCATGAAGAACCGGATTGTGAGCAATTTTGATGGCACTTTCATTATCACATAAAAGAGGCACTTTGTCACAAATGACACCATAATCCTTTAAAGTTTGCCTCATCCATAATAGTTGTGCACAACAACTTCCGACGGCAATGTATTCGGCTTCGGTGGTGGACGAGGCCACACAATTTTGCTTCTTAGAAAACCAACTCACAAGGGACCTACCAAGGAATTGGCAAGTACCCGAAGTTGATTTTCTATCCATTTTGCAACCCGCCCAATCCGCATCCGAATAACCTACAAGATCAAAGCTTGTGCCATGGGGATACCAAAGACCAAAGTTAGGAGTATCCATCAAGTATCTTAGAAGACTTTTAACCGCGGTTTCATGACTTTCCCTAGGACTTGATTAGAATCTTGCACACATACCCACACTAAACATAATATCCGGTCTAGATGCACAAAGGTAAAGCAAAGATCCAATCATAGAACGATAAAGCTTTTGATCAACTTACTTACCATCCGGATCTAAGTGAAGATCCGCCTTGGAGTCCATGGGAAACTTATATGGCTTGGCATTGTTCATGTCAAATTTCTTGAGCATGTCCTTAATATACTTGGCTTGACATAAGAATGTTCCTTCTCGAAATTGGTGGATTTCAAAGCCAAGAAAATAATTCAACTTTCCCATCATGGACATCTCAAATTCCTTGGTCATTAGCTTGCCAAATTGATCACTAAATTCACGGTTAGTGGAACCAAAGATAATATCATCAACATATATTTGGCATACGAAAAAATCTCCATTTACCCTTTTTGTAAAAAGAGTGGGATCTATTACCCCAATTTCAAAGCCACGGTCTACTAAGAACTCCTTGAGATGATCATACCAAGCACGTGGAGCTTGCTTGAGCCATAAAGAGCCTTATGTAGTAAGTAGACGTGGTTAGGAAATGTAGGGTCTTCGAAACCCGGAGGTTGTTTAACATACACCAACTCATTTAGTGGACCATTTAAGAAAGCACTTTTAACATCCATTTGATATAAGACAATATTATGAGTAGATGCATAAGCAATTAGTAAGCGAATGGATTCAAGTCTAGCAACGGGGGCATAGGTTTCACCGTAGTCGACTCCTTCGATTTGGGTGTAGCCTTATGCAACCAATCTTGCTTTGTTGTGGATGACTTGACCATGAGAGTCTTGCTTGTTCTTAAATATCCACTTGGTTCCAATGACATTATGGCATGTGTCTTTGGGTTTTTCAACTAATGACCATACTTTGTTGCGCTCGAAGTTGTTCAACTCTTCATGCATAGCCGCAATCCAATCCATATCTTCAAGAGCATCATATACCTTGAGAGGTTCTAAGCTAGACAAACAAGAGACATGACCACAAAAGTTAGATAGTTGTTTGCATGTGGACACACCCCTACAAATACTCCCAAGGATATTTTCTTTGAAGTGGGAAAGATGATCCAATTTTGATGCACGTCGGATGACCCGGCGTTCCATGGCTTGACCAATTGTTTCACCAACACAAATATTTTCATCATTGCCTTCATCTTGCTCATGGTCAACCCTAAGTGGAGTTCTTGGAGTTGTGGGTTCATTATGTTCTCGTTCACCACTAGAGTTGGGTGGGTCTTGACCATCTTCTTGATCATGTGAATCTATATCATGTTCTTGTTCTTGGATAGTTTCTTGATCAACTATTGAGGTGGATGGCTCAACTTGAGTAGAACTTGTTCCTTCTTCTTGAGTATCATCAATAGGTCCTTCAATAGGAATAAGTTCTCCAATCCCCATAGTTCTTATGGCTTGAGATGGAGCATCATCACCTACATCATCATGATCAATATGCTCCGCTTGGGAGCCATTATCCTCGACAAACTCCACGTTCATAGATTCTTCAACACACCCGGTGGATATGTTGTAGACCCTATAAGCATGAGACTTTGCGGCATATCCAACAAGTATGCCATCAAAAGATCTAGATTCAAATTTAGCAATTTTGCAACCTTTAATGTAAACATGGCATTTGCAACCAAAGAATCGAAAGTAAGATATATTTGGCTTTTTACCGGTGAGGAGTTCATATGGTGTCTTTTCCATGAGAGGACGAAGAAGAGCCGGTTTGAGTAGTGACAAGCGGTGTTGATGGCTTCGGCCCGAAAGTTGTATGGGGAATGAAATTCGGCCATCATAGTTCTTGCCATATCAATGAGAGTGCGCTTCTTCCTTTCGGCGACACCATTTTGTTGGGGAGTATATGCAGCGGAATATTGGTGTTGAATGCCCTCCCCACTTAGGAAATCATTCATAGTGTAATTCTTGAACTCCGTACCATTGTCACTTCTAATTGCCAAAATCTTCGAGTCATATTGGCGTTGAACTAGGGTTGCAAAGTCAATGAATATCTTTTGAGTTTCACTCTTCTTCTTGATGTAGAAAGTCCAACAATATCTTGAATAATCATCCACAATCACCAAACAATATTTCTTGCCACCAAGACTATCATATGTGGGAGCCCCAAAGAGATCCATATGAAGGAGCTCCAAAGGCCTCTTAGTGGAGATAATGGTCTTCTTGGGGTGATTCTTTTCATGCATCTTTCCGGCTATGCAAGCACTACAAGGACGATCTTGTAACATCCCAAAATTATTATCCAGAATTTTATTCCAAAAATGGGAACCAACAAAAACTTTTGTTGTTTATTGTTGTTAATTGCTTCTTCTTACTTGTGTTGTTGTTCTTGCTGTTTGTATGGGTGTTTGCACTAGTGAACACTAGTAAGAAGAAAGAAAACAAAATATAAAATCAAAGCAAGATAAATAAAAGTGACAAGTGTCACATAAAATCTCCAAGTGACAAACTCAATTATTTTCAAACCAAAGTCAGTGGAGATGTAATGTAAACACTCCCCATTTTGTTCCTACCACTTTCCCCTCTCAAATATTATTTTTGAACTAGTTTTGAAATTCTAAAATAAAACAATTGAAATAAATTCAAATAACATAAACAAAGTACTATAAAAGAAAATGTTTCAAAACATTTTATTATTTTATGCCAATTTTTGTGGAGCTTCTGTACATTATGGGAAGGCCCCACAAATTTTTGCAAATTTTTCTAAAAGGTTTAAATGCACTAATTAAATCCTAGAAAACCTTCTGGTTTTAACAGAAGGACTAAAACAGAAATAAAAAAAGGAGCAGAGAGGAGGCAGGGGGTTTTCTGCGAAAATGTCATCCCCTACCTCTCTCCCTCGCCCCGACGTGCCGCCGTGTCGCCTCCACCGTCGTCACCGTTTCCGAGCCGCCCAGGCCCCCCCTGCGCGCGCGCCGGTGCCTCTGCTGCCTCTGCGTGCAGGAGAGAGCGCTCGAGCCCCTCCCCGCGCCATTACGCCGCCCTCTGCCCCGATGCATCGCCGTGGCATCCGCGGCGTCGCCGGCCAAATTGGCCCAGCCCTCTGCACCTCGACACGCCCAGCTCCTCTAGACGCTTCTAGAACGTGTCCGGACCCCGTTAAGCACCAAGCCGCCACGAGCCTCTGCACCCTCGCCGCGTAGCCGAGGAATTGGTCACCGTAGACGCGCCATGGCCGCCGCCGTGGACCTCGACCACCATGGACCGCCCCGAGCCCTATAAAGCCACCCCAAGACCTCACTGGAACACCACACCTCTCCCTCGAGCTTTCCCTCGCCTCAATTTCGTCTGTGCACCGCCGAGGGCAGTGCACTGCCGCACCCGACGCCGCCGTTGAGGTCGAGCACCACCACAACGCCACACCCTCCCATTCTTCCCTCTGACCCCTCTACGCTGTTGCCCAAGCTCACCGCACTCACCCAGGCTTCTTTTCCCTCTTTTTAGTGCACGGACGCGACCCCGAAGCTCCGCCGAAGTTGCTGCCCGACGCCGACGAAGAGCGCGACATCGCCGCCGTCGACAGAGACTTCCCCAGCAACTGCCGCTCGCACCATCGTCTTCCCCGAGCCGCCGCCGTCGATTCGCGTCATCGCCGCTTCCTCCCGAGCCCCTAGGTGAGAGATCCGTCCACCTCGCCGTCGCCGGCGCGGCAGCGCCGCTCGTTTTAGGTCGTCGCCGATGGCGACCTCCGTGAGCCGTTGGATCGAAGATCTACGGCCACGTACCGCTTCGTGTTAAGTTAGACTGCCATGTGGGTCCCACTGTCATAATTTTAATCTTTTCCCTCGCGCGCGTACCGTTTCGCTGAGTCACTGACGGGTAGGACCCACCCGTCAGGGATTTCAACATTATCCACAACAGTGGATTTTTCTAATTCAAATTCTCTGAAATCTCAGTACTGATGTCAACTTTGAAATTAAATATCTCGAGATTTAGGAATCCAAATAAATCAAACTCAACTGTTCTGGAAAGCTTATGAAATTGTTTAACCAACACAATTGGTCTCATGTCATTTAATTAAATAGTAAAAAGTATTATTGAAAATGCTACAGAAGGTTTAAATTCTAAACTTGTTTGTTTCTGATGCTCTGTTAGTCCAAATAATTCCAAACCAATTTTGCTAGCTTAGTACTGCCTTGTGTTAGCTCCCCTAATTTTGGTAGAATTAATTAAGCAGTATTAATTGTGACTTTAAGATAAACCCTTCTGGACTAAAACAGACAAATATGTTTATTGGTTGATCCAAATGAGTTAGGACCAATTTTGTTAGCTCACATATACCATGTTTAGTTACCCCTAAAAGGGTTTAATTTTTGGAACAATATAATTTAATTGGTAGCTAAAACTTGATTATTAAGCTACTGGATTCAATCCAATGTGTAGGGAGTTTGGTAACTCCAAATGATCCAATTCAAATTGGGTTGTATTCTACACATCAGTGGCTTTCCATAGAATTTTAGTTTGTATTTTTGTGACCAACAGAACTCAAGTTGTGGAATTAAACATGAATAACTAGTTTCTGCCATAATTTGGACTTAATTAAATAATGTTTAATTCAATTTATTTGAAAACCAAATTGTGTGGTTTGATGTGTGCAGTAGCTAATTGTGATGTTAATGATGGTTATGTTGAGGTGATTGCTTGTATAGCTTAGTGATTGTTTGCATTGTTTGTTTGTTAATTAGACGAGAACGTTGTCGGATATATCGAGGAAGGAGAGTTTGCTGAATTTGAAGAACAAGAGCAAGATCACTTTGCCAAGCAAGGCAAGCTATTCTCTGAGCTTGCACTACCAACATATGCATCTACTTTCATAACATGTTTACTCTCAAAGCAAGATTTACAAAACCCATTTCAAAAATATATGGATATTATTTTGCCACCCTATGTAGTAGTTTATATAAAACTTTAGGATGGGAAAACAATGTTGTTTATTCAAAACTCCTTTGAAATTCTTGTGAGTTTATGGAACGACGAGATGTCGGTGTTGTTGGAAAGGTGGAAAAATGGTGATGTTTGTGAAAAATGCACAGTGTCCTAGTACTATGGAAACCAATCCTACCCTGTGCGACCACATTTACCACATATGGGAAAAGGCGTAGTCATGTAGTTTGCTCTTATTAGTATGGGATACCTCATCGACGGAGATGACTCCGTTATGCATGAGGGGATGGTCCGAGGATCTACCCCCTGACCCGGGTCCTCACACAAGTTGGTGGGGAGGATAGAAGGTTCCACCATAAACCGCCGGACAAAACTATGAGTCCTCACACTTAGGGTTTCTGACGGGAAACCGGACTGGGTGTCGATGGAAAGTGTCATATGGGAAGGATCCTATACTAGCATGAGCAAATAAGAGGCTATGGCCGGCGGCTTACTTCGCATACACCTGGTATGGCGAGACGTGGCAGACACGATGAGTTGCCGGATGGATGTGGGTTAAAAGCGTGCTACCTCTGCAGAGTGTTAAAACTATTCGAATAGCCGAGTCCTCGGATATGGACAATTGGGAGACTGTCCTAAGACCTTGTGCAAGTTTTAAAAAGGCTTTGAGTTTTTAAAGAAAAATGAGTGGAGAATGTTTCCTACACCTATACCAACGGATCGGTATGAGGTGGTGGATGAAAGTGGACCATGACGGGCTATGGTCGGAAAAGGAGGAGTTTTGGAAAAACAGATGAAAAGGTGACTTCTTTAAAATAGTTATAAAACTCTTCTTACCTTTTTCAATAAAGATATAGAGATGTTTTAAATAAGAAAAGTTGTCAACTAAAATAAAACTGGTGCATACTCATGTTGGGGTAGTTTGCGAGTACATTCAAATGTACTCATATTGGTTTCGTCCCTGGCTATTGTCCTAGCCAGACTACGAGGAGGAACACTACGCAGAGCAGGAATATGGCGACTTCTACGCCAACTAAGGATCTCCACAAGTCAGCTGCCTGTCGGGTTGTCATCGTTAGAATATGATGTCGATTACGCCGTAGCTTCCGCTGATATATTTGGTTTGGCCCATGAAGGCACCTATGTAAGAACTTGGTCTAAATGACCATTTATGTAAGACTTTTATTCGGTACTGTAATGGATGTAAACTTTGGTATCCAATTCGGATTATGTGCAACGACAGACTGATCACGGGATCGTTGTGTTAAGCATAATCGGGTATTTCGGACAGCTAGTCCGGGGTCCCCACAGACTTGGTATCAGAGCCATCCTGACTTTAGGAAACCTTAGTTAGCATGGTCGTTTGTCAAATGTTACAAAAGATGAATTTCTAAAAAGAAAGGAATGAAGTATTTTCGAAAATTGCTTATCTCCAATCCTCTTACTTATGCAAAATTTTACTCTCATTAAATGTTACATTTTCCTTAGTATCCCTAAAATTTTGTACACCTCTCATTAAGTTTAAAATTTGACTCACTTGTTGCCCTACTATATTAAAATTTTGATATACTTGTCACCTAACTAACTTAAAATTTTGCTTAAAAACTGTAGATGGCACTCCACTGGACCGAGTTCGTTCAGCTGGAGAAGGACAGCAAGCTGACGTTTGAGAGGGACTTGTTCGAGTTGACCAAGCTGTTAGGTCGCCCCGCTCCAGAGTTTGAGGGAGCTCAGATTGATGTTCACGGTGTTGGAAGGCTGAGCTGGCTCATCAGATCGTCAGTTCGCAGGAACATCAAGTCTCCCAATTCCAGGACACTCATCTTCACCACCAAGGAGGCCACCTGGGTTGACGGTCTCTGTACTGCTACACAGAGGATGCTATCCCGACTTTGTGAGGAGCACAAGGCGGAGTTAGTAGACTCCCGTTCCGGTTCTACGGGAGGCGCAACTGTGATGGACACCCTACTCCTTCACCTTACCACCCGATGTTTGGGAGCTACATCATGGACATGGAGATCTTACTTCAGTGCACTCAGGATGATCTGTTGCGCACTAGGATTCAGCTCCACTTCGACCGCGAGTCGCTCGTTGAGCTTCGCGAGAACGAGATGAAGCTGATGGTGGAGAAGGTTGCTCTTCTCAGGAAGAGGGCCCAGCTGAGGAAGACTATCGTGAAGCTCCGCACGAAGGTGGCAGAGCAGGATGGACTGATTGAGGATCTAGAGCACCATACTGACGAGATGGAGGAGGAGGGCGAGGATCTCCGCAAGGAGAACGACGCTTTCCTCAGTGACGATGATGACTTCGTGGAGGAGATGGACTGTGAGGAGGAGGATGATGAGGAGGAGTTAGTTGACGAGGAGGAGGAGCCACTCGAGCCAGTTCTCGAGGACGAGGAGGAGGATCCCGAGGAGCCAGCCTACCAGTCAGATGCTGACGTGTTAGAGCTGGAGGTTCCACCTCAGTAGGCGAGTGACTTGATCACTACCGCAGGATTAGGTTGACCCCTATAGCTAGTCGAGTAGTAGTAGTGGTTCTTTTGGAAACCAGATGTTATGTATCCTAGATGTAAGGTGTGTAAGCTTGAGGTTGTAAGCTTGATGTTGATGTGAACTCCTTGATGTGTTGTTTGTGAAATATAAGTATGTTTGTCTTGTTTAAATTGTGTGAACTATTTTCATATAACTCTTAGGATTAATCAACCGCTTGAGAGATCATCTTTTCCCTTAGTCGAACTTTTCTTGCCTTGTCTCTTATACCCGGTGTGCTTCAGGATGCCACCCCGTCGCAGCAATGCGGAAGGATCAGGATCAGCACCACCACCACCGGACCCAACCCCCACCCAACTTCTCGCACTTATCATGGAGGAGCGTGAAAATGCCCGGCAAGAGCGCCAAGCTCATCTCGCTGCCTTACAACAACTCGCAGCCGCTTACAACAACAACAACAACAATAACAACAACAACAACAACAATGGTGGTAACGGCAATGGCGATGGAAACCAGCGATCTACCTTGGGTGATTTTCAGAAGACCAACCCACCCACCTACTCCAAGGGACTTCACCCACTAGAAGCCGATGATTGGCTTCGCACCATCGGCAATAATCTTGAAGTTGCTGCTGTGGGAGAAAATGAGAAAGTGCTGTATGCAACCCACTATCTCGCTGGACCTGCAAGAGCTTGGTGGGAAACTACCAAGACTCTCCAGCCAGCTGGTCATGTCATCAACTGGGCTGAGTTCCAGGAGAAGTTCCGCAAGAAGCATATTCCCAGTGGACTCATTGAGAGGAAGAAGGATGAGTTCCGTAAGCTGAGGCAGGGAAGTAGAGATGTGGTCGGTTATCTTGAGGAGTTTACCGACTTATCTCGGTATGCTCCTGATGACACCGACAAGGAAGAGAAGAAGATGGAGCGTTTCATGAGTGGACTCATGATGAACTTCAGTGTGCTTTGGTTATCCATGACTTCCGTGATCTGGAGTCACTTGTGGACAAGCCATCCAGCTGGAGACCAAGCGCAAGTCTATGTATGAAGGTCGCAAGAGGAGGATGAATGCTCAGGAAGGTTCGAGCAGCCAGAAACCTCGTATCTTTCAGCAGAACACCAGGCCTGCCTATCGTCCACCCCAAGCTCCACGCCCAAATTACCCTAACCGCCCAAACAACTTCAACCGCCCCAATGACAATAACCGTCCCGGAGGAAACTTCAACAACTTCACCCGCAATCCCAATGTGATCTGCTTTGAATGCGGCAACAAGGGTCACTACTCCAAAGAATGTCCCAATCCCAAGAGGAATGTCCAGCGCCCCAATGCGCCGGCACAGAACAATGGTCAAGGCCGCAATGGAAATGGAAATGGCAAGAATGCCGCACCTCGCGGAAATGCTGCTGTTGCCAAGGGTCGTCTGCACCACATCAATGCTGAAGAAGCTCAGGATGCTCCGGATGTTGTGCTGGGTACGTTCCTTGTCAACTCAGTACCTGCAACTGTTCTGTTTGATTCTGGTGCTACCCATTCATTTGTTACCCAAGAATTTGTTGCTAAGGGAGGTTTAGTTAAGAGCCTCTTACCCAAACCCATGGTCATCCAAATCCCAGAATCCACCGTAGAGACCAAGATGTTTTGCTCCGATGTACCCCTTGAGATCAAAGGAGAAAAGTTTCCAGTTAACTTAATTGTTCTGGGAACCCAAGGCATCGATGTTATACTCGGTATGAATTGGTTAGCCAAGTACCATGGTCGAATTGACTGTGCCAGAAGAGCTGTATCCATCACCACCGACAAAGAAGTAGAAGTGGAGTATGTGTCTGAAACTAGTCAACCTCACCCAGGCTGCCATGAGAGCATAGCTCGACCCGCCCTAGATGAGATCCGTGTTGTTCATCTGTTCAAGGATGTTTTCCCAGAAGAATTGCCTGGTATGCCGCCAGATAGGGATATTGAGTTCATAATTGAGCTTATCCCAGGAACATCCCCATATCCCAAAAGCCTTATCGGATGAATCCGGAAGAACTGGTTGAGTTGAAGAAGCAGTTGGCTGATATGCTAAGCAAAGGTCTTGTCCGCCCAAGCGCTTCACCATGGGGATCACCCATTATTTGTGGACAAGAGAGACGGTACCACACGCCTGTGTGTGGATTATCGCAAGCTGAATGACGTGACCATTAAAAATAAGTACCCTCTTCCCAAGATCGAGGATCTGTTCGATCAAATGAACGGAGCCCGAGTCTTTTCAAAGATCGATCTTCGGACAGGTTACCATCAGTTGAAGATCAGAGAGACAGATATTCCCAAGACCGCCTTCACCACTCGTTACGGGTTGTTTGAATACACCGTGATGTCTTTTGGTCTGACCAATGCCCCAGCCTATTTCATGAATCTCATGAACAAGATTTTCATGGAGTACCTCGACAAGTTCGTGGTAGTTTTCCTTGATGACATCCTTATTTATTCCAAGACCGAAGAAGAGCATGCTGAACACCTGCGTCTAGTTTTGGAGACCTCCGAGAGCACCAGCTGTATGCCAAGCTTAGCAAGTGTGAGTTTTGGCTCAGTGAAGTGGCATTTCTTGGACATATTGTATCCGCTGGAGGAATTTCTGTTGACCCTGAGAAGATACAAGCCATTCTTGACTGGTTATCCCCAACCAATGTTTTTGAAATCCGAAGCTTTCTCGGACTTGCCGGTTATTACCGCAAGTTCGTTGAAGGATTTTCCAGTATAGCCAAACCTCTGACCCAACTGTTGAAGAAGGACAAGAAATTTGAATGGACTCAGAAGTGTGAGGATAGTTTCCAAGAACTGAAGAAGAGACTAACCTCAGCCCCAATCCTGATCATGCCAGACGTCACCCAGAGTTTCGACGTGTATTGCGATGCATCACGCCTCGGACTTGGTTGCGTTCTGATGCAAGAAGGCAAAGTTGTGTCGTACCTGTCCCGGCAGTTGCGACCGCATGAAGAGAATTACCCAACCCATGACTTGGAGTTAGCTGCTGTAGTCTTTGCTCTTAAGAAGTGGCGTCCCTATCTTGCGGGACATCGCTGCGAGGTCTATACAGATCACAAAAGCTTGAAGTATATTTTCACCAGAAAGATCTGAACCTGCGACAGAGGAGATGGATGGAATTAATCAAGGATTATGATATTGGAATCCATTATCACCCCGGAAAGGCTAATGTAGTTGCCGATGCCCTTAGTCGCAAACCTTGCACCCTGAATGCCCTGATCCAAGCCGAACAGCCAGCCTTGTTCAAAGACTTCCAAGATTTTGGACTAGAGCTTGTTAGCCATGGTTATCTCGCCAATCTAGAGTTAACCCCAACCCTGATGGATCAAATCAAAGAAGCCCAGAAAGGTCATGAAAGCATAGAGGGAATTAGGAAGAAATTTCCCTCGGCAAAGCACCCGGTTTTACCGAAGATGCTGAAGGAGTGCTGAAATTCAATGACCGTATCTGTGTGCCCAATGTCACGGAACTTAAGGAGTTAATCCTGAAGGAGGCCCATGAGACCCCTTATTCAATCCACCCCGGCGGAACCAAAATGTACCAAGACCTTCGAGAAAGATTTTGGTGGCATGGAATGAAGCGAGAGATTGGTTCATTCGTAGCCAAGTGTGATATCTGTCAGCGAGTCAAGGCTGAACATCAGCGACCCGCTGGATTGCTTCAACCTTTGAAAATTCCCGAGTGGAAGTGGGATGAGATTGGAATGGATTTTATTACCGGACTTCCAAGATCCAACCGAGGCCATGATTCAATCTGGGTCATCGTTGATCGACTGACCAAGGTTGCCCACTTTGTTCCTGTCAAGACCACTCATACCGGAGCTCAGTTAGCAGACCTGTATATTTCCAGAATAGTGAGCCTGCATGGTGTGCCTAAGAAGATTGTATCTGATAGAGGCACGCAATTCACCTCAAGATTCTGGAAATCCCTTCATGAAGCCCTCGGAACCAAGTTAGCCTTTAGCACAGCTTATCATCCCCAGACCGATGGCCAGACTGAGCGAGTGAACCAGATATTGGAGGACATGCTTCGCGCATGTGTTCTATCCTATGGTTCCAAGTGGGAAGATTGTCTTCCGTTTGCAGAGTTCTCGTACAACAACAGTTATCAGTCTAGTCTGCAAATGGCCCCTTTTGAAGCCCTTTACGGCAAGAAGTGTCGTACACCCCTGAATTGGTCCGATACCGGAGAGAGCAAATTGTTCGGACCAGATACCCTCCGAGAAGCTGAAGAGCAAGTTCAGCTTATTCGTGAACGTCTCAAAACTGCCCAATCCCGTCAGAAGAGTTACTGACACCAAGCGCCGTGATCTCACTTTCAGTGTCGGAGATTATGTGTATCTCCGAGTGACACCCCTCAAGGGAATGCAGCGTTTCCATGTCAAAGGAAAGTTAGCACCAAGGTATATTGGACCCTTCAAGGTCATTGCTCGTCGAGGAGAAGTATCCTATCAGCTGGAGTTACCCCAGGAGTTAGGAGATTATCATGATGTCTTCCACATTTCCTTGCTCCGGAAGTGTCTTGAAGTTCCTGACCAGCCTGATGTTTTCAAAAACATCGACCACCTCTCCATCGACCTGAACCAAGACCTGACTTATCGTGAGAGACCCCTCAAAATTCTCGAAGAAGATGTTCGTGTTACCCGAAGACGTGCGATCAAGTTTTACAAAGTCCAGTGGACTAACCACTCTGAAGAAGAAGCAACTTGGGAACGCGAAGATTATCTTAGAAGCGAATTCCCAGACCTCCTTAAAACCTAAGCCTAGCAAATCTCGGGACGAGATTTATTTTAAGGGGGGAAGGATTGTAACATCCCAAAATTATTATCAGGATTTATTCCAAAAATGAGAGCCAACAAAAACTTTTGTTGTTTATTGTATGTTAATTGCTTTTGTTACTTGAGTTGTTGTTCTTGCTGTTTGTGTGGTGTTTGCACTAGTGAACACTAGTAAGAAGAAAGAAAACAAAATATAAAATCAAAGCAAGAAAATAAAAGTGACAAGTTGTCACATGAAAATCTCCAAGTGACAAACTCAATTATTTTCAAACCAAAGTCAGTGGAGTTGTAATGTAAACACTCCCCATTTTGTTCCTACCACTTTCCCCTCTCAAATATTATTTTTGAACTAGTTTTGAAATTCTAAAATAAAAACAATTGAAATAAATTCAAATAACATAAACAAAGTACTATAAAAGAAAATGTTTCAAAACATTTTATTATTTTATGCCAATTTTTGTGGAGCTTCTGTACATTATGGGAAGGCCCCACAAATTTTTGCAAATTTTTCTAAAAGGTTTAAATGCACTAATTAAATCCTAGAAAACCTTCTGGTTTTAACAGAAGGACTAAAACAGAAATAAAAAAAGAGCAGAGAGGAGGCAGGGGGTTTTCTGCGAAAATGTCATCCCCTACCTCTCTCCCTCGCCCCGACGTGCCGCCGTGTCGCCTCCACCGTCGTCACCGTTTCCGAGCCGCCCAGGCCCCCCCTGCGCGCGCGCCCGGTGCCTCTGCTGCCTCTGCGTGCAGGAGAGAGCGCTCGAGCCCCTCCCCGCGCCATTACGCCGCCCTCTGCCCCGATGCATCGCCGTGGCATCCGCGGCGTCGCCGGCCAAATTGGCCCAGCCCTCTGCACCTCGACACGCCCAGCTCCTCTAGACGCTTCTAGAACGTGTCCGGACCCCGTTAAGCACCAAGCCGCCACGAGCCTCTGCACCCTCGCCGCGTAGCCGAGGAATTGGTCACCGTAGACGCGCCATGGCCGCCGCCGTGGACCTCGACCACCATGGACCGCCCCGAGCCCTATAAAGCCACCCCAAGACCTCACTGGAACACCACACCTCTCCCTCGAGCTTTCCCTCGCCTCAATTTCGTCTGTGCACCGCCGAGGGCAGTGCACTGCCGCACCCGACGCCGCCGTTGAGGTCGAGCACCACCACAACGCCACACCCTCCCATTCTTCCCTCTGACCCCTCTACGCTGTTGCCCAAGCTCACCGCACTCACCCAGGCTTCTTTTCCCTCTTTTTAGTGCACGGACGCGACCCCGAAGCTCCGCCGAAGTTGCTGCCCGACGCCGACGAAGAGCGCGACATCGCCGCCGTCGACAGAGACTTCCCCAGCAACTGCCGCTCGCACCATCGTCTTCCCCGAGCCGCCGCCGTCGATTCGCGTCATCGCCGCTTCCTCCCGAGCCCCTAGGTGAGAGATCCGTCCACCTCGCCGTCGCCGGCGCGGCAGCGCCGCTCGTTTTAGGTCGTCGCCGATGGCGACCTCCGTGAGCCGTTGGATCGAAGATCTACGGCCACGTACCGCTTCGTGTTAAGTTAGACTGCCATGTGGGTCCCACTGTCATAATTTTAATCTTTTCCCTCGCGCGCGTACCGTTTCGCTGAGTCACTGACGGGTAGGACCCACCCGTCAGGGATTTCAACATTATCCACAACAGTGGATTTTTCTAATTCAAATTCTCTGAAATCCTCAGTACTGATGTCAACTTTGAAATTAAATATCTCGAGATTTAGGAATCCAAATAAATCAAACTCAACTGTTCTGGAAATCTTATGAAATTGTTTAACCAACACAATTGGTCTCATGTCATTTAATTAAATGAGTAAAAAGTATTATTGAAAATGCTACAGAAGGTTTAAATTCTAAACTTGTTTGTTTCTGATGCTCTGTTAGTCCAAATAATTCCAAACCAATTTTGCTAGCTTAGTACTGCCTTGTGTTAGCTCCCCTAATTTTGGTAGAATTAATTAAGCAATATTAATTGTGACTTTAAGATAAACCCTTCTGGACTAAAACAGACAAATGTTTATTGGTTGATCCAAATGAGTTAGGACCAATTTTGTTAGCTCACATATAGCCATGTTTAGTTACCCCTAAAAGGGTTTAATTTTTGGAACAACATAATTTAAATGGTAGCTAAAACTTGATTATTAAGCTACTGGATTCAATCCAATGTGTAGGGAGTTTGGTAACTCCAAATGATCCAATTCAAATTGGGTTGTATCTACACATCAGTGGCTTTCCATAGAATTTTAGTTTGTATTTTTGTGACCAACAGAACTCAAGTTGTGGAATTAAACATGAATAACTAGTTTCTGCCATAATTTGGACTTAATTAAAAATATTTAATTCAATTTATTTAAAACCAAATTGTGTGTTTGATGTGTGCAGTAGCAATTGTGATGTTATGATGGTTGTGTTGAGGTGATTGCTTGTATAGCTTAGTGATTGTTTGTATTGTTTGTTTGTTAATTAGACGAGAACGTTGTCGGATATATCGAGGAAGGAGAGTTTGCTGAATTTGAAGAACAAGAGCAAGATCACTTTGCCAAGCAAGGCAAGCTATTCTCTGAGCTTGCACTACCAACATATGCATCTACTTTCATAATATGTTTACTCTCAAAGCAAGATTTACAAAACCCATTTCAAAAATATATGGATATTATTTTGCCACCCTATGTAGTAGTTTATATAAAACTTTAGGATGGGAAAACAATGTTGTTTATTCAAAACTCCTTTGAAATTCTTGAGTTTATGAACGACGAGATGTCGGTGTTGTTGGAAAGGTGAAAAATGGTGATGTTTGAAAAATGCACAGTGTCCTAGTACTATGGAAACCAATCCTACCCTGTGCGACCACATTTACCACATATGGGAAAAGGCGTAGTCATGTAGTTTGCTCTTATTAGTATGGGATACCTCATCGACGGAGATGACTCCGTTATGCATGAGGGGATGGTCCGAGGATCTACCCCCTGACCCGGGTCCTCACACAAGTTGGTGGGGAGGATAGAAGGTTCCACCATAAACCGCCGGACAAAACTATGAGTCCTCACACTTAGGGTTTCTGACGGGAAACCGGACTGGGTGTCGATGGAAAGTGTCATATGGGAAGGATCCTATACTAGCATGAGCAAATAAGAGGCTATGGCCGGCGGCTTACTTCGCATACACCTGGTATGGCGAGACGTGGCAGACACGATGAGTTGCCGGATGGATGTGGGTTAAAAGCGTGCTACCTCTGCAGAGTGTTTAAAACTATTCGAATAGCCGAGTCCTCGGATATGGACAATTGGGAGACTGTCCTAAGACCTTGTGCAAGTTTTAAAAAGGCTTTGAGTTTTTAAAGAAAATGGAGTGGAGAATGTTTCCTACACCTATACCAACGGATCGGTATGAGGTGGTGGGATGAAAGTGGACCATGACGGGCTATGGTCGGGAGAAAGGAGGAGTTTTGGAAAAACAGATGAAAACGGTGACTTCTTTAAAAATAGTTATAAAACTCTTCTTACCTTTTTCAATAAAGATATAGAGATGTTTTAAATAAGAAAAGTTGTCAACTAAAATAAAACTGGTGCATACTCATGTTGGGGTAGTTTGCGAGTACATTCAAATGTACTCATATTGGTTTCGTCCCTGGCTATTGTCCTAGCCAGACTACGAGGAGGAACACTACGCAGAGCAGGAATATGGCGACTTCTACGCCAACTAAGGATCTCCACAAGTCAGCTGCCTATCGGGTTGTCATCATTAGAATATGATGTCGATTACGCCGTAGCTTCCGCTGATATATTTGGTTTGGCCCATGAAGGCACCTATGTAAGAACTTGGTCTAAATGACCATTTATGTAAGACTTTTATTCGGTACTGTAATGGATGTAAACTTTGGTATCCAATTCGGATTATGTGCAACGACAGACTGATCACGGGATCGTTGTGTTAAGCATAATCGGGTATTTCGGACAGCTAGTCCGGGGTCCCCACAGATCTTTGGAAAAATTAACATCGGTTAGTCCTACCACGTGTCCACCCTTTACAAGAGTTTGTAAATTTCTCATACCGACATGGTCTAGCCGGCGATGCCAAAGCCAACCCTTGTCGGATTTAGCCATTAGACACGTGGCAATTTGAGTGGTCTCTTTCGAGAAATCGACCACATACAAACCGTTCTCACGAAATCCAACAAAGGCTACTTTAAGAGATTTTGTGAAAAGGATGGTCACGTGGTATTTATTAAAGATAACGGTGTAACCGGCATCGCATAATTGACCAACGGAAAGTTGATTATATGAAAGGAATTCAACAAGGAGGACCTTCTCAATTGATAACTCCGGTGTGATCACCACCTTGCCATATCCCAATACCTTAAGTCTTGTATTGTTCCCAATGGTGACATGAGAGAATGAGAGTAATTGTTTCAATAAGCCCTTTACTACTTCTTTGCTTCCGGTCATGTGAGATGAACATCCACTATCAATGAGCCATGAAGATCCACCGGAAGAAAAGCCCTACAATAAATCAAGTCTTTGATTTAGGTACCCATGTTGGAATGGGTCCTCTTTGTTAGTCACAAGGGTCTTTGGAACCCAAATAGCATAGTGATAATCATCTCCATATGAGGTACCAACATATTTAGCAAAAACATAACCATTTCTAGATTTCATAAGCACATATGAGGGGTTATATTTCCGAAAAAGTCATTGTGAGTGGCATTGCCCCTTGTGGCTTTACCACCCACAATGGGTTCAACATTCTTCTTGCCCAACTCCCCGTCCTTCACAAAAATAATATCTTTTGAAGGGGAGGTAGGCATCTTCTTCTTGTTTGCCTTCTTGGACTTGGGAGCAAACCCAAGCCCTTCCTTGCTAACCACTCCCTTTTGATTGGTCAAAAGATCATTGAGGTTCTTTTCTCCTTGGATACAAGTGGCTAGACCCTTTTCAAGTTGGGCCTTCAACCTAGTGTTCTCCTCCATGAGAGATGCTTTAAGACATAAAGGGTTAGTAGCACAAGCATTGGCATCTTTATCATTATGAGGAGTGGTGAAGCTAGCATATATAAATTGAGCTTGTAATTTAGCATATGACCCCTTGAGCTTGGTGAGCTCACTTGAGGTCACCTTGTGGGTTTCCCTAAGTTGCTCAAAATTCTCAAGGAGTTTGTTATGACTCTCTACAAGCTCATCATTTTTAATTTTTAGCTCACTAGCAACTTGAATAGAGGTTTCACGGGTTTCTTTTGCCTTCGATAAATCCTTGGCTTGGGTCTCCTCAGGTTGCTCCCGGAACACTTGTTCCTCAACAAGTTGCTTTTCTAGCTCACCAATTTTATCGGCATGATCATGTGCATGCCCCTCAAGCTCATAAATCCTATTCTCCTTCTCCTCAAGGAGGTGTTCGGCTTCTCCATATTGGTACATGAGAGCCTCAACCATTTTCTTGGTTGGACCTTGGAGCTTGTTTATAAAGAGGGTAATTGTATCCTCTTTCTCCTCATTTTCCCTACATCCTCAACACAATCCAAGAGAGATGGTTTAGAGGAGATAGTAATTTTAGGTGGGGAATTCACCTTGGTTTCCTTGGCCATGAGGCACATAGGCTTGGGGATCTTGTTGTCATTTGGAGCGAGAAAAGGGGTGCCAATGAAGGAGGAAGGTTGCCCATTGCAAGAGCCGCCATCCCCACTTCCTCACTTGTATCATCATCCTCCTCTTCGCCACCGGACTCATACTCTTCTTCATGTGTTGCGATGACAAGAGCCTTTTGAGGTTCTCTCTTGATGAGGTACTTGATGGGCTTGGTGAAGAACTTCTTCTTCTTTAAGATGAGTTGGCCTCCAAAATCTTCTCTTCTCTCATAGGGGCAATCCTTCACAAGGCGATTCTCCTTTCCACAATTAAAGCACATTCTTTTTATTTGTGGGAGAAGTTGCTTCTAGGGGAGAAGTTGCTCTTGATATTCTTTTTGTTCCATATCTTTCTTTCCATTGAGTTCACCCACAAAATCTTCTTCATGATGACCACTTGTGCTTTCTTCATATCTTGGATGTTCTTCCACATAAGCCTTCAAGGCAAGGTTCTTTGTGCCACGAATTTGGTTGATGGAAGACTTGGAAGTGGCCTTCAATGTATCATAAGTGACGAATTGTGCCAATATGTCATTGGGAGACATTGTTTTGTAGTCCGCTCTCGTATGGAGATTCATCACCATATTTTCATTGTATGGAACAATGGTCTTGAGGAACTTGGCTTTGACCCATTCATCATCCATATCTTTCTTTCCATTTTCCCGACATGCCACAACAAGCTTGGTGAGTCTTCGGAAGAGATCCGATGGTGTCTCTTCTTCTAGCATGATGAAGTTGTCCACTTGATGTTGAAGAATGGCGTTGTTGGAGCGTTGAAGGCCCTCATTTCCTTCATATACCGATGCGAGAAAATCCCAAGCCTCCTTGGTGGTTTTGAGATTCCGCACTTGATCTTCATCATGGGCGGTCATGGCACTCTCAAGGATCTTCATCATGGGCGGTCATGGCACTCTCATGGGCGGTCATGACACTCTCAAGTATAACCATTTAGAACCACCCTCCAAAGATGCACCGATGAGCTGCGAAAATAAGACTCCATAGATTTCTTCCAAGTGAAATAATGAGTATTATCAAGCTTAGGAGTAGGCCTACTTAGGTTGGTTATATGAGGTTGAGTGGGTGGAACTTGAGTGAGATATGAAGTAGGTGGAGCAAAGTTATGAGGAGGCTTCTCACCAGTTTTAGGTTGATCTTTGTTATCCTTAACAACCAAGGCCTCAACGTTAGAAACACCGGTTGATGAGGAGGCATTTTGATTATTAATGACCCGAGTAAACACCTCGTCCACCATTTTTCCTTTCATGAACCCAAAGAGTTCAATCATGGCTTTCATGGTGACTGGGGCATTATCATCGGGAGGGGTTATCCCCGCTTCACTTAGTTCTTTCTCAAGTTGTTCTTTATCATTTTTCTCTTGTTGTTCCTTAGCAAGTTTTAACTCCTCGTCGCTAGTCATCCTTCTCTTTAGGCTGTTGAGCCCTTAATAAAGAGACCGTGCTCTGATACCAATTGAAAGGATCGAGTAGGTTGACTAGAGGGGGGGGTGCATAGGCAACTACAAATTTTCTTTTCTTTTAATACAAATTTGGGAATTGCTCAATATAAGTTCTCTAGATATGCAACTAGGTGAACAATCCTATATGATGAGCAATAAACAAGCTAGCAAGATATTTTACACAAGATAAGCTAGCAATACAAGTAATGGAAGGTTAAGAGATAACCACACGGTGAAGCGGAGATGTTCTACCGAAGTTCACTTCCCAATGGAAGCTACGTCTCCGTTGGAGCGGTGCGGAGTCACAAAGTGAACTGCGAATAGCCTTGATATGGCACACCGTATCTCCCTCGTGTTATCCTCCGATGAGGAGTTCCACGAGCCACTATATGATGCCCTCGAGGTCGGCAACAAACCTTTACAAGGATGAGGCACACTCCACAACCGAATTGGAGGCTCTCACCAAATTCCCGCGGCTCCCAAAGCCACAAGAATCACAAGGCCGGGGCACGACTCCACAACTTAATTGGAGGCTCCGGGCTAGTCCCCATGGCTCCCAAAGCCACAAGAACGACCAACGACAATCCAAAGTATCAACGAACTTGCAAGCTTCAAGCCCTCTCAAGAAGGGAGGGGAAAATCAAATCGCTTGGGTGGAAGTGTTGATCTAGGCCATCTCTCCCAAGTCCTAGAAGGACAAGGTGTTTGAGTGGTTAGGGAGAGAGATCTAGGGAGTTGAAGCTTTCAACAACGATGGGGGATTCAGTTCTGGTCGTGGCACCCTCTCCAAGGTAGGAGAAGGACTTTATATACTGCTCCCAGAATCTAGCCGCTGCAGACAGGTAAATCGGATAATCCGATCCAAGTCAACATCGGATTATGCGATCGAATCGGATAATCCGAGCAGACTACAATCGGATAATCCGGAGAACCTCAGTGTGCGGTTGCTTGTAGTCCTTAGCAGATTTCGAGCAAATCCTGACCATCGGATAATCCGATACTTCCCAAATCGGATAATCCGGATAACTTCAGTGTGAGGTTGCTTCTACTCCTTAGCAGAATTCCAGCAAATCCTGATCATCAGATAATCCGATTCATCCCAATCGGATAATCCGAATAACTTCAGTGTGAGGTTTCTTCTAGTCCTTAGCAGAATTCCAGCAGACTTTGCAAATCGGATAATCCGAATCTTCCAACATCGGATAATCCGATTTTCTTCAGCAACAATACTGGATCTTTTCAACTCCTTTTGGATTTGATGCAAAGATGTTTTAATCACTTAAAACCTGCATCACTTGATTCACATGTTAAATCTTCACTAGTGTTGTTGCCTAACACACAAAACTCAAGGGATTAAGAAATTTCCTTTCATCTTCTTAATAAAGTACCGTAGCAAAGAATTAACATTCCATGAACATGTGATCCTCAAGTCAAAACCACCCCCTCGGTTATCCCAATTATTGTCACTTTTGGGCCTCGGGTTCCGGAAAACGACAGGTGTATACAACTTGCAGATATGATCCAAAACAATAGTTATACTCATGAAACAATAACATGTTCAGATCTAAAATCATGGCACTCGGGCCCTAAGTGTCAAGCATTAGGCACAACAAGGTGCAACAACAATAAATAGCACTAACAACGGATACTAGGCACCATGCCCTAACAGTCTGACATCTAGTATATGAATGATCTCATCCAATCCCTACCATCCCCTTCAGCCTACAGCGGGAATTACTCACACATGGATGGGGGATTCATGGATGGTTGATGGAGAGGCGGTGGTGATGGCGATGGCGGCAATCTCCTCCAAATCCCTGTCCCAGCAGGGTGCCAGAACGGAACTTCTGATCCCCGTATTAGGGTTTTTCGGTGGCGGCCCGGTGTTTTTAGGTCGAGAAGAATAAGTAGTCGAAAGGGCATCGCGGGTGGCTGCACGAGGCAGCCACACTTGGCCTAGGCACAGCCCCACCTCTGCCGCGCCGAGGTGTGGTGTGATGTGGTGCCCATTGGTCCCATCTCTGCTTCGTCTTCTGGCTCCGTGAGTCTTCCGACAAAATAGGATTCCTGGAATTTTTCAGGAATTTTCCCGAAACTTTGAGTTTCTGCACAAAACAAGACACTAAGTCAATTCTGTTGAAAACAGCGTTAGTCCGTATTAGTTTTATCCAAATCACACAAGTTAGAGGCAAAACAATAGCAAAAGTGTTCGGGAAAGTAGATATGTTTTGGACGTATCAGCTAGCAGTAGACTGGGAATCGACAACTAAGAGGGCAATAACTGTCATAATCATGTTTGCGACAAAATAATATTAACCAAGGCATAAGAAATGATATTACCACTTTGAGTCACAAAAGTTCATCCAGGCTTGATAGACTTTTCTTTTTAGTCATAAACATGTGTAAACATGCGCCAAGTCATCCAAATAAACTCTTCAGAGGAGGATACTACAATACCATACCATCTTATGAAAAGGACAATGCATGTTAACATCAAAATAACATAATATACACTATTAGCTAGTTGAGACTAACCATAAGAAAACATAAACTACTAAATATTATGCACACATCATTTTTATGTTTCATCAAATAGTCCAGCAACTAAGTAAATAGAAGATTTGATAATCACCTCATTAATGTAACCGTGTTTTGATGCTAAAATAAATAAATAATAAGATATAGACGCTCCAAGTTTATGCAAGTTTTTATGTTGCTCGAAAAACAAAGTTTAAAGCTTTGCAAACCGAGAGTTGTTGATGAAGAGGGATGCGGAGACATCCCCAAGCTTATGGCTTTGACCATTCTTCAATATTCTTAGTTTGGTGTTCCTTCATTCTCTGTGAAAAAACTTCAACACAAAAACTTTCCATTCTTTTCTGCGGTTAGACATTAGTGCAATAGATAATATTTCTAAAGTGCTGCTGTCGTGTCTCGTTGCATGGACACCGGGAGTAAAGGATACCCCTTTTAGGTTCGGCACGGGGTGCGAAGGAGGCTGAGAATCGTCTTCTTGGGCGGAGTCTAGATCAAGCTCTCCTCTCCACGATCAAAGCATGCAACCAAAGGGACACAAGGAGCTACCCAGGTTCAGGCCGCCCGGAGGCTAAAAGCCCTACTCCTGCATGTCTGGATTGATGGGTTCTTCATAGTGTGGCTTACAATGGAACCTCCCGGACAGGGTACCCGGAAGGGTTTTGGCTGGAGGTAGAAGAAGGACAGATCCTGACCCGGAGGATATCACCTTCCTCTCTACCTTCGTAGCCCTAGTCTAGTCTTGCACTGATTCTAGCTTGTGTTCGTCCTTGGTTCGACCTTGTTCTCCCTTTTCTCTTTCTCCCCCTCCTCCGTGCCTTGGTCCTCCTTTTATAGGCTAAGGGGTTGCCACAGGGTCACGTGAGGGGCATGAGCGACCTTCGGGGTGAAGGACCCTCCTCATCGAGTTTAGGAGGAGACGTGGCCTCTCCTCAGCCTAGCGTCTCCTTTGGGTTAGGTGGGAGCGTCCGCCTCGGGGTGGACAGGAGCTGACACCACCACGGGACGTGCTTCCTGCCCGCGCTGCCTTCGTCTTGCTTCCCAAGTCTTTCGCGGTGAGGTGGAGTGCTTATCCACAGGGACGTGGGGAAGTACCCGAGAGGGAGCCTGGCCTCTGCCGGGAACTCGGGCTCTCGGGTCCTTCCTGGCCTTCTTGCTTGGTTCGGGGACCCGGAAGGTCCCCAGGACCGGAGCCCTTTGTCGATGCAGGCCTTGTGTGTCTTGATGGTGAACCCGCCAGCTTGACTTGAGTCTTGGTCTTGTCCATCTTCACCTTGGGCCCACATGGGGTGGACCCACTTTGGCAGTACTAGGGGAACCCCGTGTTCCACTGTTGCGACAGTAGCCCCGGCATGGTCCCGGCGGCTCTTGCTCCGGCTGCCGGGGCCATGGCCTAAAGATAGGTCAAAGTGGGTCCCGGGCACCTGGTCTTCTTAGCTCCGTTGGGGACCCGCCGAGGCGAGGTAGAGACGAGCCCCGGGTCCTGTTGACTGAATCACGGCGAACGTTGCGATTCAGACGGACCCCGTGCTTATCCTGGATTCCAACTGGCGAGACGCGCAGAAATCGGCACGCCCCCTCGATCCCCACGTCCGTCGGAGTAATGGGGCCGCGACGCAACGTGTGGGATGCCTTATAAGCCACCACTGGCTTCCACTGTAGCCATTACCTCTCCAGATTCGCCGAAAATCCCCAAATCGCCGCCTCCGCCTTCGTCTTCCTGACTCTGCCAATAGCCGCCTCCCACCTTAGCCGCCGCCGTTCCTTGTTCCTGCCCCCAGCTCATGCCGCCTAAGCGAGATAGGATGGGAGTGAGGAAGATGTCGCAATCTGCCGCCGAGAAGGTGGCGATGGAAGCTTCTCTGGCCGATGCGCCTCCTTCAATGAGGGTGACTCAGGCCCTCTTTTCTCCCAGCGTGTATGCGTCAGAGGGAAGCCATTCAACGCGTCCGCCGATCCCTAGCTGCGAGCTTCCGTGGTACTGAGGGAGTGGTGGTGCGCCCTGGGAGCGGTCCTCTACGAGAAGGGAGGTGATTACTTTCCACGATTTCTCCGTCGTCGGCCTTCTTCCTCCGTTCTCCGAGTTCTTCGTAGCAATCTTGGAGGCTTATGGATTGCACATGCTGCACTTGCACCCCAATGCCGTAATGATGCTTGCTACCTTTGCCTATGCCTGCGAGGCATTCGCGGGCGTCATGCCCTCGGTGGCCCTATTCCGCCACTTCTTCGTTCCACGCTGGGGAAGTCCAAGTGGATCGCTAGCGGTGTCTCTTTCTGCCTCCGGAGAGATGCGGCGCACCAGTACCCGGAAACATTCACCAAGGCCTCGCTTGGGGAATGGAGGCACAACTGGTACTTTGTCGAGGCTGACGGGACCAATCCCCATCTGATGACTCCATATTATCCAGCGGAGCGATTGGCATACTCCAAGGAAAGAAGCTCTCAAGGAGAAGCCCTGGTTCCGGTCATCAACAGGCTGGTTGCGCTCCGTGCAAGGGGAGTGACGGGCGCCATGATCCTGGCAGACTTTCTTCACAGGGGATCGCCCCTTTGCAGTTCCGGAGCCGCCCGCTCTGGGAACTCAATCAGGTGGGCAGCAGTCTTCCACGGTCCAGATTCCACTTGACAGAAACTACCTGGGCTCTGACCATGGGCTACATATTGCCATGGGTACCCTTCGAGTTCCAGGATGAGACCTTGCCGCTGTTCGAAGATCCGGCCGCCGACGGTATCCGATCTTCGATGCCAGAGTGCAATGAGTATGGGGTGGCGGGTACCACCAAGATTGAGCCCCGCCGGCACCCAAAGCACGCAACCCTCAAGGAGGTAGGCCAAGGGAGCAAAGCCTTGCCCACGGGGACGTTTCCCTGAAGAACCTGGGACTTCGGATGATGAAGGCGATGAAGTGACTCCTCCGGGAGTATCTTGCGGGTGCGGAGGCCCCGGCGCTCCTTCCGGGGCGGCGACAAACCCGCCGGGTGACGAACTCCCGGAGCAGCCTGTACCGCCGAGCTCGCCGTCGTTGCAGGAGTCTGATCAGGCGTCGGTGGCTATCCCTCCTCCCCTTGCAGATGTGGAGGTAGGGGAGGAGAGCCTGTCCTTTCCAGACCTCTTCGGCGACTTGGTGCAGAAGAGATGGAGCTTCTCCGGATCGAAGAGAGCCCACCGGTAAGCTTTGCTGGCAACTGTCCTTGAAAGTGGAGCTGCTTCCCTTTAGCCGCCATCCTGACTTCTGGTTCTGATTCCTTGCACAGGAGCCCGACCCCGGAGTTGCCAAGCAAACGACCCCAGAGAGGCGAAGATGTCGAAGCGTCGAGCTCCACTGGCACCTCCGATGGAGGCAACTCCGAGCCCCGAGCCCCCAGTCCGCCCAAGGACCAGGGGGTGGCTCCGGTCGTCGCAGACGAGGCGGAAGTTGTTGGCGCGAAAGGCCCTGGGGAGAGGCGCGACGTGGATCCCCAGGCGACCCTCGTACCGCGCGAACTCGCAGCAGGCAGGTACATCCCCAGGGGCTCGACCCTCGGGAACGCTGACCCCTGCCGTGAACCCAGGAGAGTTGAGGAAGGCCCCGGGTTCTCCAAGACGTTCTCCAGCGTCTCGGAGTTCTTGTCTTCTGCCCGCGCCGAACTGGCGCGGCTGGTGCCCCCGACTCGACAGCAGGGAGCACTCGCAGGCTCGCGAGCTGCGGCTTCCTTCTGGGGAGGAGGCTCTCAGCGCCGTGAACTGAAGCTGGCGGTGGACGAAGAGCTGCTCTATGCTTGGGAGCAGCGAGTGGCCAGCCGCGAGAAAGAGCTGGAGCGACGAGAGGGCGAGCTGGAAGATGAAGAGTGCCACTACCTTGGCACCATTGAGGAGCTCCAGATCAGAATGGAGCGGGACGAGGACCGCATCGAATAAGGCTTGGAGAATGTGGCTAACTGGGCTCGCATCGAGGTCGAAAATGACCTTCGAGCCAAAAGCAGAGCCGCTTCATCACTAGGCAAGCAGGTCTCCAAACTCCAGAGCGAGCTCAAGAGCAAGAGGGAAAGGCGGGAACAGGCCTTCTCGGATTTCCAGAGAGCTAGCGGCAAAAGAGACAGCCTGTCCGCCCGGGTCGAGACGATGACGGCCACGATTGAGGCGCAGAAACAGGCCCTCAAAACAGCCGAGAAGTTTAAGCAGGAGGCCACGGCTGGCCGCGTCGCCATGGAAAGAAGGATCCGGGATCTGGGCGATGCGAATGATTCTGGAAGGACAAAGATGCGCGCATGACAAGGATATACATCTCGGGTACCCTACTGTGAGGGTACCTGGTGCACGTGATGACTAAAGGCCCAACTAGCGAAGATACGACTCGAAGCCCAAGACGAGAGGCCCAACAAGATGAAGTAACTTCCAAGTTTAGAAATAGACATAGTCGGTTTATACTTTCCTTATGTGTAAACTAGCTCGGTTTCAAACTCCCGAGACCCAGCCTATTTAAAGGCTGGGAGGGGTGCCGATCTAGGACCAAGCCATACTCGAACCACCAAAGCTCTTGCGAGATCATCATCTCGCCGGAGCCACCTTGTAACCACATAATCTCCAGCGATCAATAACAGACAAGCAGGAAGTAGGGTCTTTACCTCCACCCGAGGGGCCTGAACCTGGGTAAATCTTTGCCTCTGCTTGTCAGCCGACGAAACTACCAGTACTACCACGTTCTCTCCCCATAATCTCAACCCTAGGTCCTTAACCATGGGATTTGATGAGGGTACACCTCGTCAATTGGCGCCGTCGTGGGAAAGAATAGTGCTGGACTCGCGGTTTCTTCGGTTCCATCGGAAAACGGCGACTCGCCGATCGGATCTACAAACGGCAACTCGCCGGCTGCATCGACAAACCAGAACTCGCCGACTCAGGCGGCACATGGCAACTCGCGGCTCACTCGACAAACGGCAGCACGCCAGCTTCACCCGCAAAAAGCACATCGGATCCTCTGATGGATTTCGAGCCACACTCGCCAGGATTCCAGGAGGCCTTCTCCGATCTCGATCAGGTTTGGGTTTAACCGTTGGTTCGTTCAATTTTTTCGTCAACAAGCTTGGTGTGCAGGACTTGACGGATCCACGCCAACTCGCGACTTTCGCACCCGAGGCTCCATCGGCTGCGACTCCTTCGACTGCGGATCTTTCCGCTGCGTCCATACCATCAGCAACCCTCCAAGCCTGTTCATCTGCAACAACCATGTCCACATGAGAGATGCGCGAGCTCATTGAAGAGCTCCAGGGCGAGGAGGCCGAATCAGCATACCGCACAAACGATCCCGAGCTAGATCAACCACTCGAGGATAGTTTCGACTGCGGGATCTCCCTCAGCGACTTCGACGACTCGAAACTCATATCGACAACCACGTCGACTCGAGATCTGCGCCAACAACAACCTCGACTCCGGGCTCATGACAACCTCGCCGACGCCGAGATGGGCATAGGCGACGAAGACGTCGACTGCGAGATCCGTCCAGATGAACCACTCGATGAACATACAGGCTCAGACATGAGCCTCGACGAAGATGTCGAGTCTATGACGGGACTCGAAAGTACATACATATGCCCTCGGGTCATACCCCAACAGGTCTATGTGGCCATCGCCGCAGAAACATCAGAAACTGCGGCCAGTCGCAGGCCTACAGAATTCCCGTGCACAGTCACTATGCCGGACGGAGCCACAACCCTCACAATCACTGCTGAGATGGCAGCAAAAGCAGATAAAGTTATCAAGGAGTGCACAATGATGCCAGCAGACGCAACACAAGAAGAGATGTTGACCTTCCAGTACTTCAACTGGCAGGAGTCACTTCGACTGAAGCAGATAAGAGCCACACTCGAAGAACGCAAAAAGCAAGCAGCTTGTCGAGTGTGCGCAGAAGACAGCTCTCCCTGAGCTCCACCGGGCGAGCAGACACAGGACGCAGATCAAGGTTGTCACACCTCTCGCCAGGCGAGAAGGCGGCACTCACCCGCAACTTAGGCAACTCCTTCATGACATACGAGAGGAAGGACTGCCGGTGCCCAAAACAGCAGCAGGTGCTCTCTACACCGCTGCAGCATACCTGGAGGCAATCAAGCCCCCAGCGGATGACCCCAACGCAAAACTACACCGCCAACAGATCAAATCACTCGCCTTAGCTGCAAAGGCCATACGCCAAGTTCCAAGAACTCCAGGTGGGAGTCGAGACCGTGCCCTAGTCGACGCACCTCGGGAAGAGCATAATCACAGTGGTCGTCGCCACCACTCGAAAGAAAGAAGCGGCTCGCGAAGGCGCAGGTCCAGGAGCAGATCACGCAGATCATACAGTAGCGACTCATACTCTGATCGAGAGCCTGAGCCACATGGAGCTCTGTGCTTCACTCGACGCATCCGCGAGACACGGATGCCCAAAGGATTCAAACTCACATCTGAACAGCCCAAGTACACGGGTCGACAGGAACCTTCCGGGTGGCTGGAAGATTACAGGCTGGCAGTTGCGTGCCAGCGGGCACCAACACTACAGCCATGCAGTACATACGACTCATGCTCGAAGGCACATCTCGCGACTGGCTCAAGGCCCTACCTCCATCAACATACGACTCGTGGGATCACTTCCGCAGGGATTTCATCAAAAACTTCGAGCCTCTATGTGAGCGCCCGAAAACATTCGAGGAGCTGCGGGCCTGCGTTCAGCGTTCAGACGAAGCGTTGAGGTCATACATCAGACGATGGACTGAGATACGTAACTCAGTTGGAGTGGTTTCAGAAGATATGGCCATGGATGTTTTCGTCATGGGCCTCGCCAGGCGAGACCTCAAAGAAGCACTTGGCCGCCAAAAGCCAAAATCTGTAGCCCACCTCCTGCAGATCGCGACTGAGTGGGCAGATGGAGAGGATATGGCACGCACCACACGCGGGTCCTCACCCCGTGACAAACACGAGAATAGCAGTCGAAACCATAGAGACTCGTACAGAGACGACCGAAGGCGCAAACGTTCAAAACGTCATTACGACGACGACAGACCCGAATTCATGGCGGCTGGGTTCTCCACACCCCGCAATGATCAGGACAGAAGCGACCGACGGTCGGAAGAGCGAGACAGTCGAGACGACCAGCGAGACAGTCGAGATGATCGGCGAAACAGTCGAGATGATCGTCGCGATGGCCAACGCAGTGACAGCTACAAGAGGAAGGATTGGCGCAAGTCACGGGCACAATCTGAGCGATCATTCGAAGAAAAGATGGACGCTGATTGCAGATTCCACCTGTACAAGGGGGACGATGGAAAACTGCGGTCCAACCACTCGATGAGAAACTGCAGGGAGTTCGACCAGATGGCGACTGATTACGTAAATCGCAGAAAGGCAGCAGCCGCACAAGCACCTGCACCCGTGCCTCAGCCAAACAACGTGCCTGTTCTGATGGCACCACCTCCACCACCACAGCCTGCCCCAGGCGGAAATCTCGCGGGTGCCATACAGCCCGTGCCTCGGGTGGACGAACCACAGTACCCTCCGCCCCAAGGGCAGATGTACATGATACAGAAAGGTCGACCTTCCAACAGGGAGCAAAAGCTTCGCACTCGACAGGTAAACATGGCGGTCATGTCACCGCCTGCGGTGACAGAGTACTTGAAGGGATCTGATACTGCAATAAGCTTCAGCAAAGAGGACCACCCTCCGTCGGTTGTTCGACCAGGGCACTCTGCTCTGGTACTCGACGCGCAAATTGGAGGCTACGCCATGTCCAAGGTCTTCATGGATGGTGGGAGCGGCATAAACATCATCTTCGCAGATACGCTCCGCAAAATGAACAGGTCAGTCGAAAACCTGCCAAGATCCTCAAATACCTTCCACGGTATCGTTCCAGGGAAAGCAATAACCAGAGGGCACCATACAACTCGACGTAACGTTCGGGGACAAGCACCACTTCAGGACAGAGTCGATTGAGTTCGAAGTGGTCGACTGGAAATCACAATACCATGCTATACTTGGACGCCCGACGTTCGCTCGATTCATGGCGGTGCCACATTACGCATATCTCCAGCTGAAAATGCCTGGACCAAAAGGAGTAATCACAGTCAAGGGGAACTTCCAAAAGTCTGACTCTTGCGACCGAGAATTCAGCAAAATCTCTGAGATGTTTGGCATGGAAGCAACACTCGCCGATCTAGCGGTCTCCAACGATCGAACACTTATGCCAGACAGAAAAAGGTGGCAGTCGACAGAGCATTCAGTGCCACCAACGACACAAGATCGCATCAGGTGCACCCGACAGACCCGACCAAGACAGTCAATGTCTCGTCGAGTCTGCCTATCGCATAGGAAAGCGCGCTCGTCGAATTCCTCCGTGAGAACTGGGATATATTTGCATGGTGTCCAGCAGACATGCCAGGTATTCCCAGGGAATTCGCCGAGCACTCTCTCCAGCTACTTCCAGGTGCTAAACCAGTCAAGCAAACAATGCGCCGCATATCTGGCCCAAAAAGAACTGCAGTCGAAGCCGAAGTCGACAGGCTACTCGCAGCAGGATTCATCAGAGAGATCAAGAAATCACAATGGGTGGCAACCCCGTACTTGTAGAAAAGAAGCATACAGACATCCTGCGGATGTGTGTTGATTTTACAGCACTCAATAAGTGTGTCCAAAGGATCACTTTCCACTACCTCGAATCGACCAGATCGTCGACTCCACCGCCGGGTGCGCTCGCTTATCCTTCCTGGATGCTTACTCGGGTTACCACCAGATAAGGATGAAGGAAGAGGATGAAGAAAAAACGGCGTTCATAACCCCACTCGGGGTCTACTGCTACACCACAATGCCTTTCGGGCTCAAAAACGCAGGCGCAACCTATCAGCGCATGATGCAAGATTGCCTCAAGAAGCAGATTGGGCGAAACGTCCAGTCTATGTAGATGACATCGTCATCACCACAAGAGAAGAAAGCACGCTACTCGATGACTTGCGGGAGACATTCGCAAACCTCAAACGCTTCCACATCAAGCTCAACCCGAAGAAGTGCACTTCGGCGTGCCAGCGGGCAACTCCTCGGGTATCTAGTCTCAGCTCGAGGAATCGAGGCGGACCCGGAGAAAATACAGGCCATCTTGACGATGCAAAGGCCTTCAAAGCTCCACGACGTGCAAAAATTGGCGGGTAGAGTAGCGCTCAGTCGATTCATCAGCAAGCTAGGCGAAAAAGCACTCCCGTTCTATCGACTGATGAAGAAAGCAGATAAGTTCGAGTGGACGCCAGAAGCCGAAGCAGCCTTCACGGACCTCAAGCGAGTCCTCACAAGCCCTCCAATCCTCGTAGCACCAAAGGAACGCGAGCCACTATACCTATATGTCTCTGCAACTAACAGGGTGGTAAGCACTGTTCTAGTGGTCGAACGCAGAGGGGGCACGCCAAAGCATACAACGTCCAGTCTATTACTTGAGTGAAGTACTCTCCACATCAAAGCAGCGGTACCCGCATTATCAGAAACTGGCATACGCCGTGTTCATGTCCTCAAGGAAGCTGACGCATTACTTCTCCGAGCACCCGATCACTGTAATCAGTACTTCAGGGATCGGGGACATCCTCACAAACCCCAATGCAACTGGGCGAGTAGCAAAATGGCTCATCGAGCTAGCTCCAAGAGACATTAAGTATGATTACCCGAAGGCCATCAAAGCACAAGTTTTACCCGACTTCCACACCGAGTGGATTGAAGCTCAGCTCCCAGGAGCACCAGATGTGTCCAATTCTGGACCATGTACTTCGATGGCTCGAAGAAAAACGAAGGCGCAGGCGCAGGTGTCATCCTCATATCACCAAAGGGCGACAAGCTCCGCTACATCCTGCAAATGGGATTCGAGTTCCCATCCAATAACGAGGCAGAATACGAAGCTCTGATACATGGCATGAGGATGGCCAAAGCCCTCGGGTGCACTCGACTGATGATCTACGGCGACTCGAATCTGGTGGTGCAGCAAACAATGAAGGCTTGTGACGCAATCGCAGATAACATGATCGCCTACCGTGACTTGTACAACATCATGGAGGGCAGCTTCGAAGGCTGCGAGTTACGGCACATAGGGCGTGAAAGCAATGAAGAAGCGGATAAGTTAGCCAACATTGGCGCGACCAAAGCCAGTGCCACCTGGTGTCTTTTCGAGCGCATAGAGCATAGATCAATCAAAAAGAAGCGAGAACTCCTGCAACAGCCGCACCAGCCAAGAGCAAAGCACCAGCACAGAGGACCCACCAGTCGAGGTACTCCTCATCGAGCCAACTTGGACTCAACCTTTCCTCGCATACATACTCCGCGGCGAGGTACCCGAAGACTTCACAGAGTCAAGACGCGTCACTCGACGATCTAAAGCATACACTGTCATCAACGGTGAACTTTACAAACGCAGCATATCAGGTATGTTCCAGCGTTGCATAGCATTTGAAGATGGCCAAGCCATCCTTCGTGATATTCATGCAGGTGCGGGCATCACGCCAGCAGTCGATCACTCGTAGCCAAAGCCTTTCGCGCAGGCTTCTACTGGCCCACAGCACTCAAAGACGCGGAGGACATAGTCAAAAGGTGCATCGGCTGCCAAAAATTTGCCACAAAGCCGCACGCACCCGCATCGGCGTTGAAGACAATACCATTGGCCTGGCCTTTTGCCCAGTGGGGGCTCGATATGGTTGGGCCACTCAAAAAATCCTCCCATGGAGGGCATACTCACCTTCTGGTGGCGGTCGACAAGTTCACCAAGTGGATTCGAAGCAGTACCCATCACAAGTTCGACTGCCACTACAGCAGTCAATTTCATAAAGTCCATCATATATCGCTTTGGTGTGCCAAGCAGCATCATCACGGACAACGGTACAAACTTCACGGCTGAGGAGTTCAAATCCTTCTGCAAAGAGCAAGATATCACGCTCAATTATGCATCTGTGGCGCACCCGCAATCAAAACGGCCAAGTCGAAAAGGCCAATGGGCTTGTGACAAGTGGGATCAAGAAGCGCCTCCTGGTGCCACTAAAGGGCTGCGGGTGCTTGGGTAGAAGAGCTTCCGTCTGTGCTATGGAGCCTACGCACAACACCCAATGCCTCAACGCAATTCACTCCATTCTTCATGGTCTACGGCGCAGAGGCAATTCTGCCATCAGACGTAAGGTTCAACGCACCAAGAGTCGAAGCATACAATGAAGAAGATGCAGACGAGGCACTCGAAGACGCAGTCGACTGCTAGAAGAGCGTAACACGGCGCTCGCACGCACAGCTATTTATCAGCAGGACCTCCGCAACTATCACAGCCGTCGACTGCGTACCAGGTCCTTCGAGGTTGGCGACCTGGTACTTCGACTGAAGCAAAAGAAGGTGCATAAACTCGCTTCTCCATGGGAAGGACCTTTATCATCACCGAGGTCGTTGGTGGTGGAGCATATAGACTGAAGCACGCGAAGACAGGAGAACTCTCGCATAATCCTTGGAACGTTGCGCAGCTGCGCCGTTTCTATGCTTAGATTGATCAGTCGAACAATGTAATAGGCACATATGTCGGATAGCTGCAGGTTTCAGACGCGCTCTTTTCCTTACCAGGGTACCTAAGGGGACTGGAAGGTTTTTAATGAGGCGGCCTGCAGCTTAACATTCAAAAAAGGAATATAATTCATGATTCCTCATATTTCTCCTGCTTACTACTCGCATAAATTGATTTCACAAAATTAGCCTCACCCGAGCACTGGGGGGCGCGCTATCTCAAAAAGCATGTGTTTCCGCTTGTTCACAACATAATACCCCAGCCGCACTCGAATACTCGGGGCTGGGTCATAAAAACATACATAAACACAAAAGTGGCTAACCCACTCAATTATTCGAGGGTTGAGCCTAGAAGCATCAAGTGAAGCTTCAAGTATTGCAAAAATTCATAACCGCACATAAATGTCATGGACTGTGCAGCTTATGTTTGATACTCTAAAATATTTCTATCAAGTTCACTCAAAATACAGGGGCTGGATAGTCCTAATTTTACAGCATGTTGCTTCATACACCCCGCTCAACAGGCTCGGGGGCTGCATACGTGTAAACAAATAATGTACAATAATCACAAGTGTTGCGTTTTACACTTGGAGTTACTTCCCATACACATAACCTACTCAACAGGTTCTTCCTTGGGTTCGGGTCCATTTTTCCTCCTCCTCAGCAC